>JASPKZ010000749.1:0-87592 GCA_030220185.1 Diploptera punctata
CAGCTACGGCTGGAAACATGTAATGCAGAATGAATAAGTTCTTGGTCGTCTTCTCCCTCTTTCTCTGAGTTGCCATTGGTAAATTTGTTTGGGTCTTATAATATCTGTCACTATTTAACTATTGCCACAAATGCTAGTCAATGACCAATCACGCTTCAATGAATGTTGTTTTACAACCAATGACAGTCGTGTTTCACCTCGAACTTTATCAATTTTTCTTTATCAGCTCCTGCTTTTGCGATAAAGAAAGCTCCTCCTTTTTAATGTTCTGAACATGTCAAAGCATTATTTTTCTCCAACAAATACATTGAATATAGCAAATAATGAAAAGATTCCTTGATTTTACTGAGTTGTTTACTAAAAAAATAAATGAATAATCCGTAATGTTAATTATGATATATAGTTTGATGTGTTTCATTATTTCTCCACTTGGGTGCACTCTTACAATATTGCGATCTTATTTGGCAATAAATAATATGATCAAGCAGCAGTGAATGGACATAACCTCACATTTCTGATTTGTTTTCAAACATCGCCGTTTACATTAAATATATAAATATTTTAAAATAACTATAGTTAAACAATGATTTGTGAGTAAACAGCTTAATTTTATTCGTTAGATAGTCCTAACAAATGACACTCTTGATTTCCAAATTCTCTAGATAAATTCACTCCTCGCTTGGTGAGTCGTGCATTTTTCGATAATTTGGAAATCACTCGTGGCATTACTTATGATAAACAAAATGGCCTAAGCACACAATAATAAACTGAACTAGTTGGCGCAGACGATAAATAGTTTTTTGAATTCAAATCCTGGTGCCGAACTGCTTGATAATTTTTTTCACTTTTTAAGACTTCATAGGAAATGTTGGACTGGAATTTCATTTCCATGATTTATTTAATTAATTTGTTATACAGTATTTATATATTAGTTTAATATTTCTTTGAGATAATGTTGGGATGGCGAGAGTTCCTGTAATGCATAAATATATATGTTCTGTATAATGCACATTAGCCATGATTTGAGAGAGATTAATTATACAGGGAGAGATTGGATAATATTAACTACCGGTATGTTCTTTGTCCGAAGGGAAGAAGAATAAATTTATTTTGTTTGCCAATATCACATTTTTTTCAGACTATTTAACTCATACCCCAAATGGGAGTCAATTTGTCATCATCATAATCACTCCAGGGATTAGGCAATTGCCCGTTCCGACTTCATAATGCATCAGCCCAACGTCTTCTAGGTCTTGCAACATCACGTCTTCCTCTTGCTTGATAATTTCTTGCTAACAATGGATATCTCTCCTTACTCATTCCATCCATATGATCAATCCATTTCTGTCTGTAATTCGTGACCTTATCCAATAAAGGCTGTACTTTCAATTCTTCTCTTATATCCTCATTTCTTATTCTATGAAGTCTTGTACATCCTTTTACTTGTCTTAGGAACCTCATCTCCGCCGTCTGTATTATATCCTTCTGTTTTTTCATTGGAGCCCAAGTTTCACATCCATACAATATTGTGGGAACCGCCATAACATTATACATTTTTATCTTGATTTCCATGAAGCTTCTCAGTAAGATGAATGTCTCCTGGAAGCGTTACGAGCGCTTCACAGGACAAGGATGGTGGAAGGGCTGCTTCCTCTGAGCCTCCAAACATGCTCCTCTGGGTATCCACCCCCCAAGAGAGGGCTGCTTTTTCCGCTCTTTAAGCCCTACCTGTGCTATTCCTTGTCGCCCTGTTGACCGTTGAAGACTTGACGAAGATGTGGCCGCCCAATATGGATACAGACGCCATTCCCTCGTTGTGAGCTATACTTAGTTCCCCTCGCCTCTTACCCACCAGCAAGATTAACCTAAGTCAATCTTCCCCAGCAGGGTCGTCTGGTTCATCGGGTACTAAGCATAATTATGCACTATCTCCTCTACTCTCCAATAATTCCATACTAGAACATGCCATAAAATCTTTATTTTATAGAGAAGGCGTACAGCTCAGCGTACAACTTGGTATAATATACTGATTATGTATTATTAACGATAGTGAGGAGATACTCTCTCTCTCTCTCTGTCTATATATATATAATTCTTCTTCTTCCTTTCCAGGATTAGGTCAATGCGACCTGTTCCGGTCTCAAGTCTATCGTTTCCTTGGCCGTCCCAAAGATCTTTTTCCATGTGGTTTGTAAGTGTTTTGGGTAATCTTGTATTGTCCATTCTGTCTAAATGTTATTTCCATTGGTATTTGTGCTCTTCTAGTTTATCAACTATTGAAAATATCTCCAGTTCATTTCTTATTGATTCATTGTGTAATCTATCCATGCATGTACATCCTTTTACGGATCTTAAAAAAAATAATTTCAGTGCTCTCTCTCTCTCTCTCTCTCTCTCTCTCTATATATATATATATAGGGGCTTCATCTCATCTCATTCCTCGACCCGACCCTGAGTTGGACACGAGTTCAGGATATTTATTTATTTGTAACACTAAGAAATTGAGGCTGGATGTAAATATCAGTAAAACTAAATGTATGGTCTGTCACACGTTAGAAATACATTATGTAGGGCCTATATAATGTAAATGGACAGCTAATGACAAAACAGAGACTTTTTAAGAAGTGTCTGAATCAAAATACCTTGTAACAATAAATACAAACAGGAATGAGGCGCAGAAAGAAATTAAACAATAACAAAAATCTGGAAATGCATGCTATTACGAATTACAGGGACTCTTCTGTCACCCTAACTCTTTTGCAAAAAAATAAACGAAAAATGTATAAAACTGTTATTCTTCCAGTTATGCTGTATGAATGGAAAACATAGACTTATTTTAAGGAAGGAGAGAAGATTGCGAGTATTTGAGAATACATTTTTTTGGAAATTTTTTGGATAAAAGAGAAATGAACAGACACATGATTGGAGAAGACTGCATAACAGTAAGCTACTTGTACATGATCTTTATGGGAAACCAGATGTAATCAGAATAGTTAAGTTTCATAGACTGCGATGGGTAGGACATGTGACACTAAAGGGGAATGAAAGAAGGGCATGGAAACTCTTGTAGGAAAACTAGGGGAAAATCACCCAATTGGTATTATCGCCTCACTATGATGGTTGTCCAGCGGCTCGCTTTGTTTCCCCGCAGCTGTTATATATATAATAAATATAAAGATGCGACTACCGCCACTATAATAATTCCGCATGTTAATCATTGCCAAGCATTGTCACGCGGCACGTGCTTTTATATAAATGTATATGTAGGAAGGTCAGAATGAGCTGGTAGAATAGCTTTAAACATGATTTGTGGGAGGTAACTATACAGGGGATAATTAAAAAACTGTTGCTGTGCCTTGGCAACGAAGCCATTAGCGTTCTTGCTCTCCATTATTTCTCTATGGTTGATCCAACAGGTAATACTTCACAGGTTTGTAGGTGTTCTTCGTTCATTTCTTCGTCTTTGTTGCATAGAGGGCAATTTGGATTCGTATAGATTGGGGCAGTATTTTTAAGAGCGGCTGTTAAATATCACTTGGGTTTCACTTATTATTTAATTGTGAATTTACTTGCCCTTCCTCGGTAGCTAGTCGGTTCCTGTTTCAGGGTGAGCGCTGAGACTCCTATCTATATAGGGTTCGGAAGGAGAATTGCGTGGGAACAGACAATCACTAATTGTTTGAATTATTTTATTTATTAATTAATCTCTGCCAATTTAAATGAACGTTACACAGTAAAAATAAAACTTTTCTGTCCCTGGCCTTCGATATTTCGCTAATGAGGACTAGCAAATGACTTATGAGTTCGGGAGATTTTCCCTAAGTCCATAATCGTTGTTACAAGATATTTTTTTTTTACTATACATTCAAGATCTTCTTCCTTCTAAGTGTCGAGTATAAGTGTCAGTGTCAGTGTATTAAATTTTGTCCTCATGAGTTCCGTATCGAAGTCAGGACCAATTATTCCCATATATGGTCTATACCCTAACTCTGATTTTGATTGGTTAGAATATTCAATCACATGTCCTCCAAGGGCGTAACTATTTTATTTAAACCACCACCTACCTTTGATTTTATTCTCACGGCTAGGGAGTGTTTGCCAGCTTGGGCTTTCTGCGATTGTAAATTTGGAGTTTGACATTTCTCCCAAACGTGAGTTTTGAAGCTAGACCCAGCTTAAACATTTCAGGACTAATTTGAGGAGTTACATGTTTATGACCTCTTTTTACTTAGGGTTTCAACCGCTTCTTGTGAGAACTATTTACCAATATGAAACTTATTTTATTTTTAACTATATTTTGTTCCTTCATTATTTATTCATTTCTTATATTCCTTAATCCCTATTAGGGCCGTATCATATTCGTCTCACAATGCCTCTTGTTAAAACAAAAAAAAATACTAACGTAAAGTTAAAAATATCTTTTTTTTTTTAACACAGCTCCCCTTAGAAGAGAAGTAATTAAATATGCTAATTACATCAAACCAAAATGTATTACATTATTACTTTTCCTACAAGTGCCATATATGGAAATGTTTTTATAAACACAAAATAGATTATATTTTTGAACATATATCACCCTGGTTTACTTACAGTTTTCTGCATATTACCACTAGAACAACAACAAAAAAAAAACATGTACATTTAAACTCAATTTGCGATCGGTGATTCACCTTACTTATTTTTTTTTATAATCAACAAATGTTTTTCTTATTTTAACCCTATGGGTACTTTATCATATCCCATACATCTTCTCTTTTTTTTCACTTTATTATACTTTTGTTTCTGTTTTAATTATGTCACTTTTTACTCACACGCTAGGTAATTTCGCATAATACGTTTTCCATATATCACTCAGTTTATTATTGCAATGTCATGCACATTTTTTTATTTATATCATCCCTTTATATCGTTCGCACTTTCCATGGTTCACACTTTACATATTCACTGGAACTCACTTATTATAAACTAACATTCTTTTTATTCCAATTAGCTACTAATCTATTCTATTTGGGTCATTTATTTCTTTAATGAGACATAGATCTTAATGTTGCCGTAAACATATTTGCCCTCTTTTAATCAAATGGTAAATTTACTAATTAGTTTCCTATGTAATTTTCGATGATCACCCTTTATAAATAAGCATATTGGTGTTTAATAATAATCATATATGTTTATCTCGCGATCTCAGTTTTCAGAACATTTCACGATTCATCATAATAATTCATTTGTACATCTATCTTTTTTCTTTTTTTTTAAATAGGCGCTCCCTTAGCTGTGGTCATTGAAAATTTATTCTCAGCATGTTCACTGACTGATCTTCACAATACCTTGAAAATCTATTTATTCTTTATAGAACTCCTTTATTCATCATTCGCATATTATTTTTATTCAATCGATTAAGGTTGAAATTATCCTTATTTATTTACTTGTCGGTAACATAATATCACATTTCATACGCGCAGAACCGTCGCTGTATACAGAATTTTATATCATCGTAGCTCCTATTCGTCAATTTCGTTTTTGACGACAATTTATATTTCATTAGTAAACAACTCGACAACACCGGTCGAATCAAAATCATGTCGCACTATCTACCCATAATAATTGTCGCTACCATATGAGCGAACGTTTATCATTTAAAAGGACATAATATAAGCGCCTCCTTCGGGCTTTGATCCTGTATTTATTCATTCTTTCACTTTGTCTACGCTGTATTTTTATCTGTCACCCATCATAAACTGTTAAAAGGACGATGCCTTAACCTCTTTCTTAAATTTTCGTATGCTTATAACGCTTCCATTTTATTCCTCAAGAATAATATTAGGTTTTTAAGAACATTTGCTATGAAGTTATGAAATTGCACTTATAAAGTTATAATAGCACCTGGTTATTTTTTAAGAGTTTTGTTTAAACATTTATTTATTCATTTCACATCGTATTTGTGTAAGTAACTTGTTTTCGACAAATGAATTTTGTACCTGTGAAGGGTGTGCCTATTTCCGTCTCACTCGCACTCTTTCATCTTTTTCAAACATTTTAAGTTTAGTGAACTGATTTTTATCTCTATTCTAGACTGGGATCAACGTTTTCTTACATATTCCCACTACGATCAGCTGTTCATATCTTTGTAATTTTCACAATTTACTTATTATTATCATCGTCTCTGTTATCGTTCACGCTTTAGATTAAGGCAAATATACATGCTAATTATTTTTATTATTTTTTTTTATAAAGCGGGGTGGTGCCTCTTGCTCCCTCTGTAAATTTAACTTTTCTTCCCCTGTTTTCGTCAACATTTATCTAGTCTCTTATGTTTTTTAGCAAGTACAAATATAAGACCCTTTTAAACTATTTATCATTTAATTTTCCTAATACTAATCTGATATATGCATGACCAACACTTCTTGCATTTATCATACTAATATATTCTTACTTTTTAATTACACATTTATTTAATTGTTGTGCATACAATGCAGATGCATGTTAATGTCTAACTGATATTACATCCATTCTAACAGGATAGTATGAATTTTGCATTCTACCATTTTGCGATAATTTCGCGCCCGGATCAAATATTTCAGCACGATATTTTTCTAGGTAACATTCCCTCTCATTATGCATTACTTTAGTCCAGTACTTCATTATGTTACCTTTGAATCTAACGTAATGACTGTTTTTCGACCATTTCCTCCTATTTATTTGGCGCTTCTTCATTACGCGGTATGACTTATGCATATTTTCTTTACGCCCTACCTTTTTCTTGTTTTTATCTTCATACTTTGTTCGTATCTTTCCCATGCATCTACTTTGCATATCCAAATTTTCAAATTGGAACACTGAGCGGATGTTTGGCTGTACCGAAATCATCAGGTCAGTTGTTCCATTTTGATTTAATTTAACATCATTAATAACATGCATTTCATTATTGCATTTAAATATATTTCCATGTACTTCATCATCATTGGTTTGAGGTATTTTGTCTACATCTATACTAGTTGGCTCCCATTCTTTTCCCTCATTCTGAAGTGTCATTTCCCTATCTGAGTCCCTTTGAGTTTGATCTACAGTACTTTCACCTGTTGTAGTAACTACCATATAAATATATATCATTGTTACTTTTACATTTATTTTCTTGGGGAGTTTCATATCCTGTCTCCCTTTCATCATAATTATTTCTACCTATCTCACCCTTTCCTGCTAAACTAGTGGTCAATTTTTCTCCTGTCCCCTGAATTTCTGATTTTAAAGAATCGCGAGTTTGTTGTATTGCTAATCTCCAATTGCTCATGTCTTCCCTCATTTATTTATGCCATTGTTTCATTTCTTCCCTAATTGACATTAACATTTGCCTCACGAAATATTCAAAGTCGTTCTGGGACTTATTAGTTTTCTTTGAATCATCTTTGTTTTGATCCTCTAGAAAATTTTCTCCACCATGTAAATTATATTATTACCCTCCATTATTTATTTAATTCTACAATTTATTAATATTAATATTTATTTTCTATTCACAAAAATATTTTTTTTTTATGTTATTCAACACTCAAACACTTTCGTTTAATTTGTTAATTTTCCACATACTTTATTTTTCCGTCTTTTGACAACTTTTATGTTCTATTATTATTTTTTTTTTTTAAATCTGCCACTTTACCTTGGTATATCTTCATTGTTTGTCTTACGTCAGGTTTGTAGAGATCCGCCATCGGTTATCTAGGTTGATCTGCTCCTGGATTGTTGTCCACTCCTGGCTGCTCCTTCCATCTCGTGGTTTGAATGTTGTCTTCCACACTGTTGCTGGATCATGATGTTCAGTCCACAACTTTCGTAAGTCGCTCTTATTTTGAATGCACTCACGTTGAAAAAAAACTTTGTCACAGTAAAAGGACCCTTTCGTTGGGCGACACTTTGGGGCAGTAGTTTTAAGAGTGACTCCTATCTATATAGGGTTCGGAAGGAGAATTGCGTGGGAACAGACAATCACTAATTGTTTGAATTATTTTATTTAATTAATCTCTGCCAATTTAAATGAACGTTACACAGTAAAAATAAAACTTTTCTGTCCCTGGCCTTCGATATTTCGCTAATGAGGACTAGCAAATGACTTATGAGTTCGGGAGATTTTCCCTAAGTCCATAATCGTTGTTACAAGATATTTTTTTACTATACAATCAAGATCTTCTTCCTTCTAAGTGTCGAGTATAAGTGTCAGTGTCAGTGTATTAAATTTTGTCCTCATGAGTTCCGTATCGAAGTCAGGACCAATTATTCCCATATATGGTCTATACCCTAACTCTGATTTTGATTGGTTAGAATATTCAATCACATGTCCTCCAAGGGCGTAACTATTTTATTTAAACCACCACCTACCTTTGATTTTATTCTCACGGCTAGGGAGTGTTTGCCAGCTTGGGCTTTCTGCGATTGTAAATTTGGAGTTTGACATTTCTCCCAAACGTGAGTTTTGAAGCTAGACCCAGCTTAAACATTTCAGGACTAATTTGAGGAGTTACATGTTTATGACCTCTTTTACTTAGGGTTTCAACCGCTTCTTGTGAGAACTATTTACCAATATGAAACTTATTTTATTTTTAACTATATTTTGTTCCTTCATTATTTATTCATTTCTTATATTCCTTAATCCCTATTAGGGCCGTATCATATTCGTCTCAAGATTCCTATTTTATATAAATGTTTGGCCAAATAGTCATGTTCTGTAAGCAGTCTAAATTTTGCTACTGTAGTTTTACATGGAATTTCTGGAATAATATCTGGCTTCTTTACTAAAACATTCCATTTTTTGTCTTTGGCTTTATTACATAGGTCTTGGTTTTGTTTGATTTTATATTTGTTTGTAATTATTCTTTTTATGGATGCGAAAGGTAAGCTTTTAGTAGTATTCTGAATTAAATTGGAGCCTTTTTTGGCAAGAAAGTCAGCAGTCTCATTTCCAGCAATTCTACAATGTGCAGGTATCCATTGCAATTGAATTCTTTTCTGTAGTTTTTAGAGTTGTTGAATCATTTTGTAGCACTCTTTAATTTGTATTGACTTCATTTTGTGTGAATTTATTGCATATATTGCTGCCTTAGAATCAGAGAGTATGACAGCATTTTGTATTATTTATTCTGTATAGTAATTGGAGTGAAATATGAATAGCCGTTACTTCCGCATCAAAATTTGTTGTGTGGTATCCTGTAGATTGATAAAAACTTTAACTCGGGTTAGGGAATATGGAGAGCTTATGTCCGCGCGGCCAATAACCCATATTTTCGATAGTGCCAGTGAGTTAGTTAGTACAGCGGAAATAGTGAGAGCATGTAGATTTTGTTTAAACCTTGAATTTTGCTTACATTGGCGGAAAGAAGTAGGGAATTACTTGGAAATAAAAATCTTTAATATTGTATAAATATTCTATTGTGAATGTGTATATTCCCAGAACTACAGTTTTGTGACCCCATGATGTTATAGTTTCACGGCATGTGAGTTAATCGCGCCACTTGTGTAGATCTAATTTCACACACTAGAGTAATTATCTCGCGTTGTTACACCGCTCTGCACAGAGCTCTAAGAAAGTTGTCATTTCTCTATATAGCTCATTTTTTCGTAACATTCCGGTATTTGCAACTTGTAACCATGGACGTGCGCTTGTGTTTCGCTCTCTGCAGGATGACAGTGTTAATTAGTGCTATCGTTTGTATCCACGTATCATCGGCCAAGTCATCTTATAACCAATCACAACTTGACATTATTACGGATTATATTAATGGTGAGTAATTTTCATAAACACTTCAATATACAGGGTGTAAATTAATTATACCGCACAAATGTAACTGCTTACAAAGGGGTATTAGTCCACCGCTGTGGTCTCGGGATAGCGTGCTGCCTTTTCACGCACCGGGCCCGGGTTCGATCCCGGTCGGGACAGTTTTTCTGGGTGAGGTTTTTATCGGGGTTTTTCCTCACCTGTAAGACAAATGTCAGGAAAACTTTAAGGCCCAAACGGTCCCCGAAATCATATGGCCATCGCAATCATCATCATTCATATTCATCTTAGGTTAAGCTTAGGATTAGGGACTCTCCTGGCGCATCATTATCATCATCATCATCACCACACATCATATCATCGGGACAACGTAACCCCGCCTTCCAGGCGCCCCAACCTCAGAAGTGGGTTACAAGTACGCCATGCCAGGAGAGAAACCAGGAATGTCGAAATACAAGCTGGGGCATTTGAAAAAAAAAAAAAGGATATTATACAAGTTATATGAGATAGGGAACCAATGGTCTACGAGGGAAAATGGGCGAGTTTTAGGGAATCAAAGTAATAATAATAATAATTATAATAATGCTTTATTTTAGCTGGGCAGAGTTAAGGCCATAAGGCCTTCTCTTCCACTCAACCAGCGAATAGTAGAATTATACAAACATTACATACTTCTTACAATTTTAAGATATTATTAAAATACAGACTAAACAAAATACAATGATGATGTGATCTAATACTAGCTAATACTAACAAAAACATAGAATATAATAAAATTAAAATGATATAAAATAAAGTAAGTAGCCGACTTAGATGATTATTAATGGAATGCTCTCTATATAGTTGTTATGCAATTAATGTTTTCATTGTGTCGAACTTATTCGAATTTGATACAGATAAATCAACAGGAGAGCAAAGTATGAGAGAAAATTATACTAGAATAACTTCAGATCTTAGTATTAATTCCGAGATCCTGATTGCTGATAATTCATCAAAAAAGTTTATGAAATATTGGGTTATCAAATTCATTAAAATGTCTAACGTAGAGGATGATTGCACGCTACTGCACTGGTTAGACTTGAATCGGTACAATGAGAGCCTTAGCTCAGACTAAAACACACAGAATCTGTGTACTTAACGTGTGGCTTAATGGTTAAAACAATGGATTTGAGCTTCGAATACTGATACTTTTTTTTCTGATTTACTCAAGTGTTATTTCCCAATAACATTATGTATGCCATGTGTACATACACTGTACATGTTCATTTATTACTCTTGTGATTACTGCACTATCATTTATCTAAGTACATAAATACTGTACAGTACAAATGCACATTTTATTTGCGAAACCTATTGAAGCTCCACAGTATGTGCATTATTATTATAACCTTTCAAACAAACTTTCTTCTATATTATTGGTCATAATCCATTACATTATATGGTTTATATTATGTTATGTAAATCATTCTCCATTGCATTAAATCTTTTTGTTAGAATAAGTCTTATTCCCAATACATTATTATTTTTTATTTGTATGTGTCATAATTTATGTAAAAATGTAACTGGCCCCTAACTTTAAATGTATATATTCTATTTGTATTATTCATGTAACTGAACTGCACCGAGCACGAGCACTTGCTCATTCGGGTGTCAATACTGTGTATAAAATTTATTTGTAAATAAAATTTATTCTTATTCTTAAACAATTCAAAACAATGAGTTTTGTAACTCATGTACTGCGTCGACATTCCAATGTCGTATTCTGTAAAATAATGAATAAACAATTAAACCAGAAGTAAATCTACATAATATGTAAAACTGATTTTCAGTATGTATATATTAAAGAAGAAAAGAGAGAGAGAAAAAAAGGTAAACATACCGTATGTAGTTTCGAACTTGATGCATCAATCTTACATTTGCGTCGGTAGTAAGACTAACTACTCGTATAACCACTGAGCTAAAGGCGCATGCATGTTGCCAGTTACAGTCTCTGTATCATATTATTTCCATTTTAATTTGAAATAATCAGTGGCGTGCCAACCATTTTACAAATTGAATCATAACGTGGATATTTTATTCGTAGATCATTAGTTCATTATCTCAAATTGCTTATATAATGCCTCTCTATATGCACCCTGTATAAGGTCATTTATATCAAGGATCTTTAGGTTAATTTTTTCTGTAAAAATTAACTGGTTACTTTTAAAAAAATTAATTATGAAATGAACCGTTCTCGAGGTTCAGTGATTGAAATACCTCAAAAATGATATAGGCCTAATATATAGAATGATTTAAAGGACATTTGTAATAACGTTAGGTTATAATAGTGACAAGATAAATAACTTATGGAATAGAACAAATCAGTAACTTTTTTAATACATCATTTCAGAAATACATTGTCCATCCATCCATCCATAGTAATTTTCTGCCCGAGGGTAGGTCTTTCACAGCAATCATAGCATTTTCATGCTATGCTTTGCGGCTTTACTAGGAAATTATAGGTGTGGTAGCCTCCCGTTGCTTTCCACACCGGTGAACGAAGATGATTATAAGGATGGTGATGATGGCCGGATGATTTTCGGGGACTGTTGGATCCTAAGCTTCCTGACATTTGTCTTACAGGTGAGGAAAAACCTCGAAAGAAACCTCACCTAGGAGCCTGTCCCGACCGGGAATCGAACCCGGGCCCGGTGCGTGACAAGGCAGCACGCTACCTCGAGACCACAGCGGTAGACAAATCGTATATAGGCCTAATAAATTTTATTATACAAGCCAAGAATTTGATGAGATTGTAATAAAGAGGCCACCAATTAGTGTAGTAAGGAAGAGGATTTTATCGAGAGAATTTCAATAAATAAATTTATCAATTGAATTTCCAAACTAAGAGAATTATCAGATGACTGAAAGCAAGTATATATATATATCATCCATAGTAATTCTGCCCGATGAACAGGCCTGTCACTGCAATCATATCATTTTCATGCTATGCTTTGCTAAGCTTTACGAGGGAATTATAGGTGTGGTCGCTTCCCGTTGCTTTCCCGCACCGGTGAAGGATTATGAGTGATGGCCGGATGATTTTCGAGGACCATAAGGGCCTGACATTTGTCCTTATAGGGATGAAAAAACCCCCGAAAACAAACCTCTCCCTGACCGGGGATCGAACCCGGGTCTACAGTGTAACTAGGGTGCAGCCATTCCGCCCGAGCCTCGAGACCACAGCAGTGGGGGACGTATCTTCCATAACAAACAATATAGAATAGATTAATACTAAACTGAGAAAGGAATTAAAGAATTAAAGATATAGGATATAATATAGTCCACCGCTGTGGTCTCGAGGTAGCGTGCTGCCTTGTCACGCAGCGGGCCAGGGTTCGATCCCCGGTCGGGGCAGTTTTTCTGGGTGAGGTTTTTATCGGGGTTTTTCCTCGCCTGTAAGACAAATGTCAGGAAAACTTTAAGGCCCAAACGGTCCCCGAAATCATATGGCCATCATCATCATTATCATCCTTATCATTATCATCATCACCATCATCCTTCACCGGTGTGGAAAGCAACGGGAAGCTACCACACCTACACAATTCCCTAGTAAAGCTGCAAGCATAGCATGAAAATGCTATGATTGCAGTGAAGGACCTGCCTTCGGGCAGAATTACTATGGATGGATGGATATAATAAAAAGCAAAAAGACTAGGCATCTACTTATTAAATGACTTTGTTTTTTGTTAATTTAAAATATTCATTCCAACCAGCAGTACTTATAAATTTTTATCGTACTTCGAAGCCTTGCTTTTGTTTATACGTTATGAGGGTTATTTCTAGGGTAAGGCAATTAATGATTTTGCATCTTTTTCTTATGAAGGTTGAAACATTGCTTGCATATTTGAAAATGTACAGCATTAAAAAAACGTTAAATAAAAGCAATTTGTTAGGGCATTTTTTTGCAATTTCTTAACTTTTTTAGGGATAGGTCATTTTTTGGCAATTGTTAGGTCATCTTGAGCATTTTTTACACTTTTCCGGAAGGCTGTGAAATTATTTGTATTTGATTTAAGATTTTTATTATAATTCAGTATTTTTCCTTGGCAATACAATTTCTTGGAATTAAGTAGTTGTTTTGCTAACTACTACCCCTATTTTTCGAAGTATGTGCATAATGATCTTGCCCACTTCTAGGAATTTTATTCAATTTCTTAGAGTTTATGCTAGCTTCTACCCTTATTCTGATTGCTAACTGCAATTCAAAATTGATGTAAAAGTGCACTGTGTAATTGAAATAGATTTTCTGCAATAAAAGGTACTGTAATATGTATTTTTAAATACTTTTCTTTTAATATTTTGATGTTAAGTTACATTTTATGTAATTCAGTAATCAAGTGAGTACTTAATCTAATAAGTAGTATTTTTATTGGTAATTCTTAACTTTTTATTTGTCATTTTTTTATTTTATTGGTCAGTTTTTGCATTTTTTAGGTCATAAATCCATTTTTTATTTTGCATTTTTTACCAATTTATAGGTCATTAAATGCCTTGCCCCAGTTATTACTATACACTTCGTGTTGAACACTTTTTAGAACTGAGAGTCCACATTTAATAACAAAAAAAAAGTTGTAGTTTATTTTTTTTATTCCGAAGAGTTCTATTCTATTTTTGCATTTAAACTGAAAGTCATGACTCATGAGGAAGCACATTGCGTGTCTCCCATTAAATCCTCACAACCACATATTTAATACCTGTGGTTCTGAAAACCAAATTACTTTTATCTAACATGAGAGAAAGTGAAGCATGACATTAAATTAATGAATGAGAAATGAAATAACATGAAGGGGGAGGGAAGGAAACTTTAAAGAGTGTTGATGCGATTAAATTTGGGAATTGGGAAATCCGGTGTGATCCACCTCCAATACTCCTCCGGAATCGCCAGGATAACCGAAGAGTTAGTGCATTCATAAGTTTAGTGACTTGTTTTCATGTAGATTTGACCATCAAAGGTTTTTTTATGAAACATATCCCTTCAAGAGTCATGGCGTATGGATAGGAAAAGAAAGGACTTTATACACGACAATATACATCGCTGGTTAGAATATTTTAACTATATTTATTGCGGAAACTTTTTCAATAACAAATTTGTGAATTTACATTTTTTTAAAATAAAGCTATAATTATATCTTCTAGTTGTGTGTGTCTGGGAAATAAAATAGGGTCTTGGAGGCTTCTTGTAAGAGAACCAGAAGGAAGTGGGAGAATAACATTAACTATGATTTGAGGGAATTAGATTATACGTGAAATGATTGGAAAATGATGATCTTGAAGATTTTCGGGCTGTAGGCCGTGGTCATGAGGCTTGTAGTTCCCCGACGTTTCGCCAGAGACTGCGTCTGGCATCCTCATTGGAACAATGGAAGTCCTTACCGCTGACCAATCAGAAGACAGATCTAATGTACTGTCGACTAGACCATCAAACAGCAATCTCATTGGTGCAATGGAAGTCCCTAACGCGGACCAATCAGAAGGCAGATATAACTTACGAACACATCGCGGTGAACGTACAAATAGGACAGACAGTGGACAGAATTGCCAGTCTCAAGACAACCCTTGAGAATGCCAGACGCAGTCTCTGGGAACTACAAGCCTCACGACCACGGCCTACAACCCGAAAATCTTCAAGATCATCATAGCAACTCCGGCCGTGAAAGTCTATGTGAATGATTGGAAAATGTTTCAGGATATAGATGCGTGGAGAGCTTATATCCGCGCGCGGTCACTAATCTACAGGTTCGATAGTACCAGTGAGTTAGCTGTATGTGTATTCGTATTTTATATGTTCGGATTCAAATCCAGCCGGAATCGAAGGATTTTTAGGGCGAAAATCCTGAGTGTGGCTCCTTTCTGAAGGAAAGTAAAGGCGTTAGTCTCATGTTGTAGATTTACGAAACATAAAAGAACCTCAAGTCTAAAATAAGATACTTCTCAGCAAAGTTTGTCATTTTTTTTTTTTTAAATCCCAGCTTTGAATTGCTACGCTAGAGATTTTAGATGTTAAAAGTCCGCCGTTAAATAAAATGTACAGCCTTTGAAAAAAATGATGGCGCAACTCTTGATGGAGTTTTGAAGAGCGATTCACACCAGTACGTTATTACATGTTCTGATTCGTTTGAGTATAAAGCAGACGGCGTAAGTCAGCATTCGTATTGTTAGTTTCAGTGGAGCAGTCGGTAAGATGCTCTTTTTCCGACTTTCGATTCTGGACAGGTAGATTTTTTTTATTTTTCTTATTATTATTATTTAATAACGTCGTTAATTTTCACAATGCCTACATGTTACCAGGCTTCGTTATATGAATATACATTAGTATGTATATATATATATATATATATATATATATATATATATATATGGTATGATAAGAAAAATAAATGCCTGGACGGGATTCGAACCCGGATCTCTGAGTCTGTACCTCAGCGTGATATCCATTACACTACCAGGCGAATCCAATTCAAACACTTATTTTTCTTATATATGTATTATACTCTCCATTATTACTAGATGTCGCGAGAACACTGTCTCCACTGCCATCTAGTAGCTGACTATATCAAGTAAGCAAATTAAAGAGAATATTTATTTTACTTTATAGCAGTGACGCTTTATCGATGTTATAATTAAATCTTTAACATATATATATATAATATATATATATATATATATATATGGAAATATTCCCGTCGGGACAGGCTCCTGGGTGAAATTTTCTTCTGGGGTTTTCCTCATCTATATGATAAATGTCAGAAAGCTTAGGGCCCAACGGTCCCCGAAAATCATCCGGCCATCATCATCCTTATAATTATCATCATCATTCTTCACCGGCGTGGAAAGAAACGAGAAGCTACCACATCTACAGTTCCCCAGTAAAACTGCAAAGCATAGTATGAAAATGCTATGATTGCAGTGAAAGACCTGCCCTCGGGCAGAATTACTATGAAATGGAATATATGGAAATAAATTGAAGGAAACAGCATTCTCTCACACGTACATACACACACACACACACACACACACACACACACACACATATATGTAGAAAATATAAAGATTGTATCGTCTCATTACTTTGTTTACAAAACACATGGCTAATAAAATTATTTATTTCCATTACTAATACAAAATGCGTCTGATTAATTTAAATTAAGTTAATATCTACTACTTTTAATTATACAAGTAAGTTCTGAAGTACTGCATGGCTTCATACAGACAAATTCCAGGAGAGGTAGTTGTGGTCTAGTGGAGGGAGCTTCTGCTTCCCGTGCATGAGGTCGAATGTTCGATTCTGCTGTCATGCTTTTTTTTTCTTTCGTCCTTATTTAAATTAATTTTCTTTATTTTGTTTCATTTCTTTTGCTTTGTTTTATTTTCAGTATTTACCGCACTACTTATTTACAC
Organism: Diploptera punctata; assembly: GCA_030220185.1. Taxonomy (NCBI): domain Eukaryota; kingdom Metazoa; phylum Arthropoda; class Insecta; order Blattodea; family Blaberidae; genus Diploptera; species Diploptera punctata. Next base: position 17,201 of record JASPKZ010000749.1, read on the forward strand.
GGAATTGTTTTCCATTGCACGACACACAACGAAATAGAACGGATTTAGTTTCTCAAATAGTTGTATACTTGTGAACCAAATAGCTGATCTCTGATCATGCGCAGCGGTTTCGTTCTGAGACTCGACAATTATCTGTGCGCCATCAATTATTTCAAAGGCCGTACATATCTAATTATGAAATTATAGTTATGGTTGTATGAGTTCTGGTAATGAAGTTCCAATTTATAATTTGCCTTGACGACTCAAAAAAACTCTGAAAAAAAAAACCTCGGTCAATTATTCGCCACGGAATTTAAACGTGAGATCTTAAAGCTAGAGCCTGTCATTCATTTTAAAAGATTCAGATTCAATTTAAAAGAGCTGTAGGGTGCATTTCAAGTGTTATGTTTTACTTTTTATTTTTCACGTCGAAATATTCTGTTTTATTTTCTATTTATTTATTATAATTTTATTTAAGGATGCCCTTTAATGTCTCGGGTCATGAAATCACGATTCAAATCTAGGAGTGAAATGGCTGATAAATTTTGCTCAGGGGCCTCTTACTTCAAGCTTGGGGATTCTTTTATGCGTCATAGGCTAAATCTACGACGCGGGGCCTATGATTAATTTTTTTCATTCTGAAGCATTTTTAACTTTCTTAAACTCCATCAATCGCGACCGGATTTGAACCCGCACACCTCGGAACCAGAGACGATCAGAGTAATCAATAGTTCACCAGAACCGACTCTTTCTTATTTACAGACACTTTTTACATCTTTATTTAGATTCATCCAATAGACTGTGTGTTACTATTGTTGTGTTTGTGTTTTTAAAGAAATTAACTGATTTTGATTTTAGTGATACTATGAAAGAATTATAATGAAATGGGCGCTGGTAATGAAATTGTAACCCTGCATTTATCTTGAGGAAAATAAAAACCACGAAAAAAAGTAAAATTGGTCGATACTGGCGTTTGAAATTAGGACCTCCCAAATAAGAAACCCTGCTTGAGCCAAATCGTTTGATAATCTTCGATTTTGTGTGTTGTCATCAAGAGTGTTTTTATGTAATTCTTTTATTTTTTTAAAGACGTCTTTAATTTCTCGGTCACATAACATCTATTTAATTTCTTTGTATGTTTTATCTAATAATTTTTCGAAATGGTGAATATGATGAAATTGGTACTGGTAATAAAATTCCAACCCAGAATTTGCCTTGACGATTGAGAAAGTTGGTCGGCACCAGAATTTGAATCCGGGTCTTCCAAATACGAATGTCGAATGCTACCGCTTAAGCCAATTTGTTCGGTTATGTAATTCTTATATATATAGTGACTCAGTATTTTGGTTTTCAGGCGCTTTACTTTGTGGTTAGGTAGGTCTATTTTACACGGGTAAGTATTTAGCATATCAAGCGGCGTTGTCACGTTTTATTCACTGACACTAACATCCATCCATAGTAATTCTGCCCGAGGGCAGGCCTTTTACTGCAATCATAGCATTTTCATACTATGCTTGCAGCTTTACTAGGGAATTGTAGGTGTGGTAGCTTCCCGTTACTTTCTACACCGGTGAAGGATGATGATGGTCATATGATTTCGGAGACCGTTTGGGCTTAAACGTTTTCTGACATTTGTCTTACAGGTGAGGAAAAACCCCGATAAAAACCTCACCCAGAAAAAAACTGCCCCGACCGGGGATCGAACCCGGGCCCGCTGTGTGACAAGGCAGCGCGCTACCTCGAGACCACAGCGGTGGACGACACTAATATAGTATATCATAATAATACTGCTAATGGGGTTGGTTGCAACGCTGTTAACATAATTATATCCATGTGGAGTTGAAATGGAAACGTCATTCTATACGTCAATTATAATGCTAAGGCATTATTGCTCTACTATACGGAAGGGAATGCTGGACACTTCGAGCAAAAGATAAATCCCGCATTAATAGTTCACAAATGAGATTCCTCCGATCACTAACTGGAGTAACATTAAGGGATAGAATGAAAAGTGATGAGATAAGGATGCAGTGGAATAGTAGGGAAATGGTTGAACATATACAAAATTATCATAAGTAATGCCACGAGTGATTTCCAATTTATCTAGAGAATTTGGAAATCAAGAGTGGCATTTGTTAGGACTATTTAACGAATAAAATTAAGCTGTTTACTCACAAATCAATATTTGACTATAGTTATTTTAAAATATGTATATATTTAATGTAAACGGCGATGTTTGAAAACAAATGAGAAACGATAGGTACGCTTCATCTGCTTTTTTTGTGATTGGAGCGTCTTAGAAGCCTCCAACAACTCCCTTGGCTATGCCTGGCAGTAACAATGTGTTTTTCAAACCAGAGGTAAACGTTGCCTTTGGTGGAAGCTAAAATACCGGGTCCACTTTAGAAACTTTAACATTTAAGTTCATATTGCGGCTAGTCTTTCACTACATCCAATACGCTGTATATTTCTGTTATGTAGTCACGTGTTTCCTTTAAAATTTGACTTATTTAATCCTTTCAGTATGGTAGTAAGCAGATACGTATTAATTTGCAAGTTTCAGGAGAGTAAGAACAAACTTTAATGCATACTGAAAAATCAGCATCGCAAAAAATCTAAAAAAAAATGTATCTGCTTCTGTCATATAGCCACATCTTTTTAATAATACGGAGTTGCTGTAATTATCATTTTCGATCTATCGATATTGTCTTGGGGAGTTCAAGTAACTTGTTTTAATTAATCTGGGATGCATATTATCATCATCATAATCATAATCTGCCTTTCAAGTATTAGGCCCAGTGGCCCGTTACGGTCTCCCGCCATCTCCGAAAAGGTCGACCCACAGATCTTCTGCCTCGAAGAATGTAGTGAAGAATTTGTTTTGGTATTCTGTGACGATCCATGCGCTGAATATGGGCTAGCCAATTGTTTCTATATTCTTGGAGGTATTCAGATATAGGTACCATGTTTAACTCTCTGGCTATTGTTGAATTTCTTTGGTGGTCTAGAAGGCTATAACCTGCAGTTCGTCGCAGAAATTTTCATCTCCGTGGCTGTGTAATATGACGGTCCATCCTGAGTTCTGATGGTCCAAGCTTCACTGCCATAACAGATTATGGGTCTAGCGAGAACTTTATAGATTTTCATTCTTGTGTGTCTCTGCACTTTTGATGGTTTAAAAACTTGGTTGATAATTCTTAAAGATTTATTATAGTTTTGTATTTTAAAGGATATATCACATTCCTCATTATAAGTTAGATTATATCCTAAGTATTTAAATGAATTTACTTGCTCTAATATTGAATTCTGAATACAAATTTTATTTCTTACTAGGAATTTCCCTTGAAAGGCCATAACTTTAGATTTTGTTGTTGATATTTCCGTGTTAAATCATTGGACTATTATATTAAGATGATGAGTGGACTATTGTAATTCATCTTCATTATTGCCGAAAAGAGTCTGATCATCTGCATATAAGAGTGTGTCTAAAATTGTGTGTCTTGAGAGAGGAATATTACCATGAACTGTCAATCTCCAGTGTCTGATGATAGCATTAATGTATAATGCATATTATCGTACCTTCAAAATTTGGATATGGAGAAGATATTAGGGAAATTTCAAAGTTGTGTGGTTCAATAAGAAGATATTTGACAAATAAGACCACAAGAGAAACTCAATTGAAATTTTACAAAACAGTAGCCGTTCCAACGTTAAAGTACGGATCTGAGTCTTGGTCTTTAACGATTTCTGAAAAACATTAAATTTGAGACAATAGAAATGAGGTTTCTGAGATCCGTTGTAGGTGTATCTTTAAGAGACCAAAAGAGAAGTCAAGATATCAGGGATAAATTACAAATATATAATATACTTACGCCGTAGCGTAGTGGTTAAGGCACTGAGCTACAAGCCGGGGGGTCGAGGGTTCAAGTCCCGTTGGGGTCAGGATTTTTAAACTGACCCAAACCCTCTGGCGGCACTATGGCCCTGGGGTCGACTCAGCCTCTAACGGAAATGAGTACCAGACGCTTGTTCTGGGGGTAAAGGCGGCCGCCACGCAGGGCTGACAACCCGGCTGACATAAAGGGTCGATTGTCCAGAAAAAGTGGGAGCCTCAACCTCCTACTACCCCAAGGGCCTCCTGAGGCCTGTTGTGGGATCACTTTACTTTACTTACTTTTTACTTACTTACTCACTGGCACTATCGAACCCGTAGGTTCATGGCCGCGCGGACATAAGCTCTCCGTACATCCCTATCCTGAGCGAATGCTTTCCAATCATTCCCTGTATAATCTACTTCCCTCATCATAGTTTATGTTATTCTCCCACTTCATTCTTGGTCTACCAACAGGGCGTTTTCCCTCTGGTTTTCCTACAAGAAGTTTCCATGCAAGTCTTTCATTCTCCATACGTGCAACATGTCCTGCTCATCGCAGTCTACGAGACGAGAGAATTATACAGAAATAAATATAAATAGTTTGAACATGTAGGCCTACAAAGAATGCCAAATAATCGTTTATCTAAACAGATACCTTATTATAGATCTGAAGGCCGAAGAAATGTAGAAAGACCGAAACGCGTTGGAAGGACACTTGTTGCATATTGTGCAGCGGGGAGCGGAACGGGTCAACAGACCCATACCTTGAAGAAGAAAATGGGATTGATCTATCGATATTATTCAACATCTCCAACGAAGTACCACATGTCTTGGTAATCAATGTATCTCCACACCCGACCGAGTACCACGAAATCTGGACTCATAATTTCTTCAGCTCCTCCATATCCCATATGAAATAAAATAATTGTTGCGTTTAAGTCAACCGCTATGGTCTCGAGGTAGCGTGCTGCCTTGTCACGCAGCGGGCCCGGGTTCAATACCCGGTCGGGACAGGCTTCCTGAGTATGCTTTTCGGTTTTTTCCTCACCTGTAAGACAAGTGTCAGGAAGCTTAGGGCCCAACGGTCCCCGAAAATCACCCGGCCATCATCATTATCATCACCAACATTTCACAGGTGTGGAAAGCAACTGGAAGCTACCATACCCATAATTCCCTAGTAAAGCTGCAAATCATAGCATAAAAATGCTATGATTGCAGTAAAAGACCTGCCCTTTGGCAGAACACTATAGATAGATAGATGTGATTAATAATGGGGTTTCTGTTTTGTTTATTGTTGTAATCACTCTAGTGTGCAGTGATTTCTATATTATAATCGGTCCAGTGTGATTGTGGTGGCATTGCCTCTTTGTTCATTGTAAAAATGTTATTCTTACATCATTACGTAACATTCTTGGTTCGTATGATGGTGTGCGTTCGAGTTTGATGTCTTGTTCCCCGCAAGGACTTTATTTTATCAATTGGAACACATTGTGGGAGAATTCGTATGAATTATTAATGCTATTTATTTATTGGCGATGGTTAATGTGTTCTTTTTTTCGGGATGAAATGCGTCAGTTTGTGACGGTGTCTGGGATCGATGGATCCTCGTATATCATAACATGGGTTTCGAATTAATAATTTGGACCCTCAATTTTCTGTACAAAATTATCACTAGTGTATCAGTATTGCATTTAGAGTCAGTAGATACAGACCTATCTTCTGCTCCTTCTGCTGATGATGGGACTAGTCGCGAAAGGCCTACATATAATAATTTACAAAGTCGACGAAACGGACCTATTAAGTAACAATTTTATATTATAATTTTAATTTTGTTACTCACTACTCTCTTATTTTTATTATTGTTTAAGCAGACAATTTCACTGGTTAATCGCTTGAAACATTATCATAAGTAATGCCACGAGTGATTTCCAAATTATCGATAAATTCACGACTCACGAAGTGAGGAGTGAATTTATTTAGAGAATTTGGAAATCAAGAGTGGTATTTGTTAGGACTATTTAACGAATAAAATTAATCACAAATCATTGTTTAACTATAGTTATTTTAAAATATTTATGTATTTAATGTAAACGGCGATGTTTGAAAAATCAGAAATGTAAGGTTAAGCTCATTCAATGCAACTAGATCATATTATTTATTACCAAATAAGATCACAATATTGTAAGAATGTACCCAAGTGGAGAAATAATGAAACACATCAAACTATATATCATAATCAACATTACGGGTTATCTATTTTTTAGTAAACAACTCAGTAAAATCGAGGAATCTGGTCATTATTTGCTATATTCAATATATTTGTTGGAGAAAAATAATGTTCTGTCCTGTTCAGAACATTAAAAAGGAGGAGCTTTCTTTTTCACAAAAGCAGGAGCTGATAAAGAGAAATCGATAAAGAGCGAGGTGAAACACGACTGTCATTGGTTGTAAAACAAAATTCATTGAAACATGATTGGTCATTGACTAGCATTTGTGGCATGAGTTAAATAGTCAGCACCATTATTGTATATACATATATTATATATACAGTCCAGTGTGGTTATTTTGATTCCATCAACCATCGTCATAGATTGATCGCTATAAAAGTGTTTGTAATACCTACAAATCAATCGAGGAAAAGATAATGAAGCATTTTAACTTCTTTTTGCATTTTTACAGACACTAATTTTCTTGATGTTTTTATTATTGATTTAACATTTCTCACTGAAAGATCAATTATATTTGAAGAGAAAAATTTTCGCCTAGACCGAGACTCGAACCCGGGACCTTTGGCTTGCCGGGCCAAATGTTCTACCAACTGAGCTACCGAGGCGAGTTACGATATAAACACAAATTTTTCTCTTATATATGTTGTAATTCCCTCTCGCCAAATGCTTTTGAAACCATTGTTTCTATCTTTGCAAATGGCGCGCTTCTTAGTTAAGAAGACATTTATTTGGAAATTTAACATTACTTTATAAAGCTAGTAAGGCTTCTAATGATGTTTTTATTATTGATTTTAACATTTCTCACTGAAAGATAAAATTATATTTGCAAAGATAGAAACAATGGTTTCAAAAGCATTTGGCGAGAGGGAATTACACGTATATAAGAGAAAAATTTGCGTTATATCGTAACTCGCCTCGGTAGCTCAGTTGGTAGAGCATTTGGCCAGGCAAGCCAAAGGTCCCGGGTTCGAGTCTCGGTCTAGGCGAAAATGTTTCTCTTCAATATAATTATCTTTCAGTGAGAAATGTTAAATCAATAATAAAAACATCATTAGAAGCCTTACTAGCTTTATTAAAGTAATGTTAAATTCCCAATAAATTTCTTAACTAAGAAGCCGCCATTTGCAAAGATGGAAACAAGTGGTTTCAAAGCATTTGGCGAGAGGGAATTACAACGTATATAAGAGAGAAAATTTGCGTTTTTATCGTAACTCGCCTCTGGTTAGCTCAGTTTGGTAGAGCATTTGGCCCGGCAAGCAAAGGTCCCGGGTTCGAAAATTTGTCTCTTCAAAATATCAATTTTTTATCGTTCAGTGAGAAATGTAACATCAATAATAAAAACATCATTAGAAGCCTTACTAGATTTTATAAAGTAATGTTAAATTCCCAATAAATGTCTTCGTAACTAAGAAGCCGCCATTTGCAAAGATGGAAACAATGGTTTCAAAAGGCATTTGGCGAGAGGGAATTACAACGTATATAAGAGAAAAATTTGCGTTTATATCGTAACTTCGCCTCGGTAGCTCAGTTGTTGGTAGAGCATTTGGCCCGGCAAGCCAAAGTCCCGGGTTTCGAGTCTCGGTCTAGGCGAAAATTTTTCTCTTCAAATATAAAAAACTAATTTTTCTTTCTCTGTTTTCCTTAGATTAACCTCCCCTTGTACTTAATTTTACATGCTCCAGCTCTTCCGGACCTTATAGGGGACACGACCCGTTGAAAAGGAAACTCTTTATATTACATACTTATTTTTCGACAAACAATGGCATGGAGAGCCTTCCCTAATGAGTGGATGAGCTCAATGTCAGGGCCACCTCCAAGACACATGAACATTTAATACAAAATACACCGTTCATTCATATATTCATACTAAACAACGCGAATGTGATAGGGTGATTATATTGGCCAGACGGTTTCGCGGACTATTTAGGCTTAAAGTTGTCCGGCATTTGTCTTACAGGCGAGTCCCGAAAAAACCTCCCAGAAAACTTATCCCGATCGGGGATTGAACCCAGACCCGGTGATTCCGAGGCAGTGATTTTACCAGGAGGCCACCATGATTGAGCAGACTGGCTGATTAATTGTATTAATATTACAATAAGTCCACCGCTGTGGTCTCGGGGTAGCGTGCTGCCTTGTCACGCAGCGGGCCCGGGTTCGATCCCCGGTTGGGACAGTTTTTTCTGGGTGAGGTTTTTATCGGGGTTTTTCCTCACCTGTAAGACAAATGTCAGGAAAACTTTAAGGTCCAAACGGTCCCCGAAATCATATGGTCATCGCAATCATCATCATTCATATTCATCTTAGGTTAAGCTTAGGATTAGGGACTCTCCTGGCGCACCATTATTATCATCATCACCCATCATATCATCGGAGCAACGTAACCCCGCCTTCCAGGCGCCCCAACCTCAGAAGTGGGTTACAAGTACGCCATGCCAGGAGAGAAACCAGGAATGTCGAAAGACAAACCTGGGGCATTTGGGGGGAAAAATACAATAATTATAGAAAGCTCTTTATCCTCGGGACCTCCGAACATCCAAATTCTATCACCTAATCTAGATAGTTCGCAAGGAATTTTATCATACAGGAATTTGACGCGTGTTAAGTTTTGATCTGCCAAATTCTATCGTTGGACTGCGTGACTCGTAATTGAGAATGCCCCAAGTTCTAAACCGGGGCCTAGCAACCTGAGCTTTTATAGTGGTTTTTCTCATCGATTTAAATATTGGGCCGAAACTTCATTACGCTACCAGGAGTCAATTAAAATTAAATTAATGAACTTCTGCAGAAAACGTGATTATGCTCATAAGATAAAAGTTAAAAATTAAAATGTACCTGTTGGCAGGTGACGTCGTCCTCAACTTTGTTAAAATTGTGTATATAAAATTAACTGGAGGCCTTTCGGAAGTTAACTTCCATCATCAGCAGGTTGAACTTCTGCTACTAATTGTTTTTGTTTACGATGATGTGTACTCCAAGTGTTTGTAGCAGCAACTGATTTGTTTTTGACGATCTCGTATAATGGGTTGTTTGACTGGGGTGCGTTCTCATTAAGAAGTAAGGTGTTGTTTATTTCCTTTATAATTTTCCGATTGAGGTCTTTCCACTTTCAGCGGTTGCCCTTTTACTAGCCGGCTGCTGGCCCTTCACATCCACATGTGTCAATCACAGAGGTAGATGATCAACAGCCAGTGTAGGGGTGACATGTGGTTAGCATGTCGAGTCCCCCAGCCGTTATAGCTGGTTCCTCAATCTGGAGCCGCTACTTATTGTAGCTACCCACGATGCTGGGTGGGCACCGGTCCCATACTGGCCGAAATACCATGAGAAACTTTCTTCTCCCATGGAGACTCGAACCAGCGCAAGTCCCGTAGCTCTGCGCCAAGCTTCCTACCTTAACCGCTCGACTACGGCGCGGGACTTCCTTTATAATTTCGAGGTCTTTAAAATATGTTTATTCTTTGCTGAATTGTTTTTTCTGTGAATTATCGTGAGAGTATGTTCTATTGTGTTCATTTGGTGACTTGCGTTAATGAGATGTTTAGCATAGCTTGATTTATCACCCGCGTACATGAAATCTTTTAGATGTTCCTTATGTATTGTATTGAAATTTCGGCTTATAATAATAATAATAATAATAATAATAATAATAATAATAATAATAATAATAATAATAATAATAATAATAATAATAATAATAATAATAATAGCTTTATTTTACCTGGCAGAGTTAAGGCCTTGTCTGCCACTCAACCAGGTTTTTAAAAAATACAAAAAATAGTCTTACATCTAAATTACAATAAACATTAACAATTCCATGTTATAAATACAATAAATTAATATTTATAATGTATTTTGATTTACTCTAGATTTAACGAATTTAATGTATAATACGTACAAGATATATAAAAAACGAGAAATATTATTAATGACATAGTATAAATTTAAATAAATAGAGAAAAAATAATTATTAGACAACAGTCAACTGCATAAGCGTGACTTAAAAGTGCCAAGTTTGCGGCAACCCCTGATATTCCAGGAGCGGGCAGAGGCTACTGTAAATATACTGTAAGTATACGAAATCGTCAAAAACAAGTCAGTTGCTGCTACAAACACTTGGGTTATACATAATCGTAAACAACAACAACTAGTAGCAGAAGCTCAACCTGCTGATGATGGAAGTTAACTTCCGAAATGACTCCAGTTATTTTATATACACAATTTTTAACAAAGTTGAGGACGACGGACACCTGCCAACAGGTACATTTTAATTTTTAACTTTTATCTTATGACTATTCACCTCAACGGAATTTGATATGAAATTTTATTGATTATGCCCAATAGTATGACCTTCTCAGACTTCTAGATACAATAATAGTAGTCTATATTACGATGCCAGGTTTGGAAGTGGTTTTTATAGAAGCGAGGAAAATGTTTAAAATCGAGTGATAGCAAGGTTTTTAATTTCCGATATTCTGTAAAACACTTCACAAACATGCGTTGTACATTTTTTTTTGCGCGATGTTGTTTTCAAAATAATAAATACTAGTAAAATAACATCTTTGTTGGAGATATTTGCGTTCATTATAAACAACTGACTAACGTTAACAGTGTTGTCAGTGTTTATTAGTTGAAACTACAGCAGGCCGTGACACCAATCAGTGATAAAATGGCTGCAAGTATGTATTCATTGTTTTATATTATTTCAAATAAAGTTAAGTTCATTTAAATTGCAGTGATTTGTTTCGTATAATGTATATTAACACTATATTTTGGATATATTTTTGTATATATATACAGGGTGGACCGCTCGAATGGACCTAAATTCACTTGCTTGTTACTGGCAAACGGTTGAAGATAGAAACTTAAAACAACGTTCATAGTACAGAAAAACTCACCAAGTTTCGAATCCTGTCGGTAGATGGCACAAAGATACGTTTCTCGTTCTTAGATTTAATTGTTTGTGAAAATGGCGACTCCCGCAGATGAAAGCGCAAGCTGTTTTGTGGTATGGCGGAGTTTAAAACAATCATTAGAGTTCAAAGGGAGTTCCGGCGTGTGTTTAACCGTGATGCTCCAACTGCTAGAAGCATAAAGAAGTGGCGTGATACATTATTAGCTACAGGATCTGTGTTGAAGAAGCATGGTGGTGGTCGCAGAGCATCCGATGAAATGGTAGCAAATGTTCAAGCCGCATTTGAGCGAAGCCCCCGGAAGTCATTAAGAAGAGCTTCGCGGGAAACTTCAAATACCAAAATCGACATTACAACGGATTGTCCACAAACGCCTCAAATGCACGCATATAAAGTGCAGTTAGTGCAACGTCTGGAGCCGAATGACATGCCGAAACGAGTGGAATTCGCCAATACGATGCTGGACCGTCTCGGCGCTGATCCTGACTTCATGACCAAGATTTTCTTCTCGGACGAAGCCACTTTCCATTTGTCAGGCAAGGTAAACCGGCATAATGTTGCGGATCTGGGGATCGGGAGAATCCTCCACGCTATTCAGAGGCATGTTCGTGATAGTCCGAAGATGAATGTTTGGGTGCAGTTTTGTCACATAATAAGGTCATTGGACCGCCGTTTTTCTTCGCCGAGAAAACTGTTCGTGGTACCACCATATCTTGACATGCTGGAAGCAGTTCTTCTTTCCAACAAATTGAACAACTGCAGCCTAACATCGTTTTCCAGCAAGATGGTGCTGCTCTCCCCACTGGGCCAATGAAGTTCGTACGACTTTGGACAACATTTTCCCTGGCCGTTGGATTGGTAGGGGAGGACCAATCGCGTGGCCCCCGAGATCTCCCGATTTAACACCACTGGATTTCTTTCTCTGGGGCTAGGTCAAAGATAAAGTTTTACACCACCCCAGTCAAAGACCTTCGTGAGCGCATCATAGAGGCTATTGAGAACATTCCAGAAGACATACTCCAACGTAACTTGGCAAGAAATTGTTCATCGCTTTGATATCGTCACAGTGACTGCTGGGGCTCATATAGAGATGTGGTGATCTGGATATCAAAACTTGGTGAGTTTTTTCTGTAATATGAACGTTGTTTTAAGTTTCTATCTTCAACCGTTTGCCAGTAACAAGCAATTGAAATTAGGTCCATTCGAGCGGTCCACCCTGTATTGTACGTAGTATAGATAAAGGGCAATGGTTTTACTTCCCGCTCGAGGTTTGTAATAGTAAAATTACAGTATAGTTATTTAAGTAGGCAAGCCCGAAATGTAGGAAGTTGAACTTTCAATCATGGTCGCCATTTCTGTAAGTAAGAAGAAAGCACACTATGGCGCAAAAAAAAATCTAGACATGATATTACCTTGGATGTTGAAGCTTCTCTAAATTCTTAATAAAAAGTCGATATATCTTTTCAAGGACGTATAACAAACACAAAAAGTAGTCCAGTAAACTAAATTATTTACATATGACAGGGTTCATAAATTTTTATTTTAGGGTAAAATTTTGGATTTATTTATCTATTTATGATTAGCATTTAAAAACTTAAACTTCGAAAAAACTGGATTCGTAAGAGGGGGAGGCGAATATGTTTCCGATGTAAAAAATTTGCCGAATATTTCTATTTTGTTTATTGTTTGTCTCTTCTTTCTCCTCTTGTAATGCAGAACTAATACTTGCCCAATTCAAGTTTATCACAGCAGTCCTTTTTTTCCTACTTGTCAGATTATCGCTTGACCATTTTACAATTTATTTAAAATACTGTATCACTAATTTTATAATTGTGGTTGTTCCATCCCTGTTTTCTCATATACACTCATTCATTAATATTGATAAACTGTTTGTAATCTCAATAAATTATGGATTAAGACATGATGCTCTGGTGCAAATCTATGAGACTTGCGCTGGTTCGAGTCCCCCGAGGGGGGGGGGATGAAATTTTTTTCATGCAATTTCGGGTAATATGGGATCGTTGTCCACCCAGCATTGTGAGGAATTCGGTTAGCTGCAATAAGTAATGCGTCCATGTTGAGAAAACAAACTATAACGGCCGGGGATGCTTACCATATGTCAACCCTATACTGCCCAGATCATTATCCACAATTGTGATTAATACATGTGGACGTGAGGCCAGCACCCGGATGGTAGGCTAAGGGCTTTCTAAGCCTGTCGCGGTCATGGAGTTAAAAAAATTATTTGTAATTAACACTTGAATCCATATATGTTTCAAGGTATTTTCACTATAATAGTTTTAAATCTAGGTCCTACGTTTCACATCAATTGGCTACCACATGCATATTCCTGGAATATAACAATGCTATCACTGAAATAATTATACTTCTCATGCAGCCATTAAAAATTGCAAGTACTGCCCTATGTAACTAAATCATGTCAGTTTAGTAAAAACCTACAATTTTACTATTGACTAATGATACATTTCTAGTTGTCAATTATTTACTAAGTGGTTTTTATTCCGTGTTAATGAGATCATTGAAAGAAATGCAGACATATCATCGTGTTTACACGTAATTGAACTGGACCTCCACATGCAATAAAAAGTATACCTAATAGCGTGATTAAACTGGAAATATTGTGCTCATTTTCACTCTTTACTCGCATGTGACATCTTGTTGTGGATCAGAGAATCACGAATTCAATCCTGGCGAAAACCTTCTGATCACGTTAAATATTAGACAGTTTCAATAATATGGTCCCTAATATGTATGACTAGTCCACAGCTGTGGTCTCGAGGAAGCGTGCTGGCTTGTCAGGCAGCGGGCTCGGGTTCGATTCCCGGTCGGGACAGTTTCCTGGGTGAGGTTTTTTTCGGGCTTTTTCCTCACCTGTAAGACAAGTGTCAGGAAGCCTTAGAGCCCAACGGTCCCGAAAATGAACCGGCCATCATCATCCTTATCATTACCAACATCATCATCACAATCATCATCCTTATCATTACCATCATCATCATCATCATCCTTCACGGTGTGGAAAGCAACGGAAAGCTACCATATCTGCAATTCCCTAGTAAAGCTGCAAAGCATAGCAAGAAAATGCTATTATTGCAGTGAAAACCCTGCCCTCAGGCAGAATTTACTATGGATGGATGTATGACTAGGCCTATGTATCCGAGATTCTCAGTTTCAAATCGTGGTTCAAATCGATAACAATTTCAGGGCGTAAAAAACCTTTCGTAAGCACGCCGTAGCGTAGTAGTGGTTAAGGCACTGCGCTACCAGCCAGAAGGTCGAGGGTTCAAGTCCCGGTGCGGTCATATTTTTAAACTGATCCAAACCTTCTGGTGGTACCATGGCCCTGGGGTCGATTCAGCCTCTAACGAAAAATGAGTACCATACACTTGTTCTGGGGATAAAGCGGCCGTCACGCAGGGCTGACAACTCGGCTGACATAAAGTGTCGATTGTCTAGAAAAAGTGGAGCCTTAACCTCCTACTACCCCAAAGGCCTCCCGAAGCTTGTAGTGGGATTACTTTACTTTTTTAAAAATATAAATCAATGTGCCCTTAACGTAGATTTTCTTCTTCTTCTTCTTCTTCCTTTCATATGATAGATCTAGCAGTCTGTTGCGGTCTCAATCCAACGTTTGAAGGGTCTGCCCAATGACCTCTTGCCTAGTGGCTGGTAATTTTTCGGAACTTAAGAAACTCTTCTTCTTCTTCGGCTTTCCCCCATTTATAGATTTGCCGTCTTCAGTTTCCATTTATTTCTATCATTGCAATCTCCCTCTTCCAAATTCCCATCATCCATTATAGTTCTGACGTAGGTTTTCAATTTCCGTCTTGGTCTGCCACGTTTATTTCTTCCAGGGGGGTGACCATTGTTTTATATTTTTTGGCCATCTTTCATTTTCCATTCTTTGTACATGACCATACCATTTAAGGCATTTGATTTCAATCCTCTTATTAGTCATTCAAAATATCTCTGCACGCGGGAAGAATTACGAAGTTGTGTTTGTTGGCTACACGTGACGTCATATAAGGCAGTGTACACTGTCAGCGTCCCACGTCCCATTCCCCTCTGCACCTTCATAGATAGCAGTGTTACGTGTTCTATTCCTGCATAAAACACGACTGCAGCGCCCTCCGTCAATAACTGCGCTTACTCCTTAAACGGGTAATAACAACAGATGTGGTGACATTCATTTATCTCCAAAGGAATTCATTTGTTATTTTATCCTGTTCTTGTTTTTTTGGAGGCTTCCTTCTAAAATAAACAATTCAACTGTTCTAAATTTGTATTCTTTTGTAATTCCGTCAAAGACCCAAGTTTCACTTCCATATGACAAAATATTCTGTACTATGCATAGAGAACCGAAGTACTATGCTCTTATAAATTTTCATTTTAGTTTCCTTTGTAATATTTTTATTCCAAATTATTCCATGTAATGTCTTAGTTGCATTACTTAAGAAACTCAAGCTTGAAATAAAATTTTGTCGAATCATTCACGAGTGACTATGAATAGCAAATCCACGATCTGATAATGTATTAAAGAAAGTCGTTTAAATGTAAACCAAATCACAGTAGAATAATGGCTAAATAAATTTCTTATAGCACTGAGCAAACAAAAAAGAACTTTTTTTTTTTTTTGCCTCAGAAAGAAAAATATGTGATTCTGATAGTATTTTTTCTCCTGAATTCAATATGAATCGGTTTTTCTCCTTCACGCAAGGTTTCCGAGAGACAGGCATTTATAATATTTCAAACACTTTAATATTTCTACATTCGGAACTACACAATATTCGAACATTCGGACTCACCTATAAAGTAAGAAATGACGATTTTCTGCTATATTTCGCCTATGGAGGCATCCCTCTTGATGGTCCATCAATAATCGGTCAGCATATTAGGATTCCATTTGCCTTTGATATCTCTTTTCCATAGCTGAAAAACCATTTGAGTTAAGCTCATTTGGTTTTATTTTACAATGGACAAATGGACGAAAAAAGTTTATTAAAAATAATTACCTGTATTTAAATTCATTAATTGAAATTGAAATAAAAAAAACCTGTGGGTGATGGAGAAATTCCAATACATATTTGAAAACACGATAAAAAACTGCACTAAGTACAACTATTGGTAGTCATGAGACAAAAATCATGTTGACCAGTGTTATTAGCCAATACAGTTATAGAAGTTTCGGTATTTGTAATATTCAAAGGAATTTTACTAAATTTAATAGATTGCCTAATCGACCGCGGTGAACTAGTGGTTATGCTCCTTGCGTCTGGTCCGAGGGTCGCGGGTTCAAACCCGGCCGGGGGTCGATGGATTTTTTAGGATGGAAAAATCCAAGGAGCAAGTCCTCCGGGAGTGACTTTTAAGCCGTGGGTCCAGTCTGAAGATTTTCAGAATCGTAAAAATCCTTAAGCCTGAATAAGAAGGCATCAAAGCAAAATTTACCGACATCAACGTCCTAGTACAATCTTGGTTTCCTAGATGTCAGTATGAGGCGGAACGCTATCCAATGATATCTATACGAAAACAAGTGTAACTAAATTAGTATGGTTCAAGATACAAGAAGTAGATTACCTAATTACAATATTTTGTTTGGAGAGGTAAACAATTTTGAAATCTAAATTGTGTGGTCCCTCTCTGCTCAGTAGCAAGGACATGGTTTCAAGGCATTTAAAAAGAGCTGAAACGCTGGATATGAGGTGAGGTATGAAACATTTAATTTAATCTTAGAAAAATATCTGCGTGAACCAGGATTTGGACCTAAGATCTCCAGCTTTATGCACTGGTGTTCTTACCCTTGAATAACTCAGGCAATCTAAGAGTAGACACAATTTTTTTTGCATTCTATTGGGTTGTCTTAATATATTCATTTCAACTTTAGTTCATAAAGCAATAGGAAATAAAACCAGACAGATGACTTGTATTGACACATTATGGAAACAAGTGGACTATTACCATTCTTTTTGTGTATAGCATTTTTACTTTCACTCCTGATAGTTTAAATAAAATTATTATTATTACTGTATTATTAAAATTTATTATTACTATTTTATTATTATTACTTTTTTATTAGGAATATTCCACAATACAGTGTTTTCTCCTTCAACCCAAAGTGATTTGTCACCAGAGGTACCTGTCTAAAGCATCTCCTTCCCTCAAATCTCTAGCTTCCATACTTCTCACTCCATCTATCCAACATTCTCTAGATTAACCTCTTCCACTTCTTCCATTAGCTTTCCAATTAAGGATTTCTTTGGTATTCTCGTTTCTCCATTCTTATGAGGTGTCTATACCATTTCAACATTTTTCTTCTATTTTTTTTCTAATATGATTTTTCAATTAAGTTATGTAGGTAGGAAATAACACTACAAGGTTTATTATAATTTGTTTAGTTGCTTCTTGACTCACCTCATACTTTTTAACTCCCTTACATATCTAGATTTTGTCACTGTATTTGTGACATTCTCAATGCTGTTCACGTTCACAACTGTTGTCCAATGGTCTCCTCTCCTGCAGACTGACCTCCGCACCATCTGATGGCTGACCGATGAACTTCCAAATCAATCCCCTCTCCTTATCATCGGGTATTTCAAAATTCATAGTTGTGTTTTTATTCTTCTATATGTAAATTTTTGCCCAAATTGTGAGTTCCTTCAGTTTTTCCAATTGTTTAAGTAATTTACATGTGCAAGAATAAAAACACAACTATGAATTTTGAAATACCCGGTGATAAGGAGAGGGGATTGATTTGGAAGTTGTCGGTCAGCCATCAGATGGCACGGAGGTCAGTCTGCAGGAGAGGAGACCATTGGACATCAGTTGTGAATGTGAACAGCATTGAGAATGTCACAAATACAGTGACGAAATCTAGATATGCAAGGGAGTTAAGAAGTATGAGGTGAGTCAAGAAACAACTAAACAAAATGATTTTTCAACTTGCATATTGTCCCTTATTGTGCTGTTTCGACTTATCCCTTCTTGAAATTCTTATCCATCACCTCCAAAAATCCATTTAATTAATTTTGTATTAAATTATTATTATTATTATTATTATTATTATTATTGATGTTATAATTAAATAATGGAATACATTGCAGATGCTTCTGAGGTGAAGGAGAGTTATGGCCAATCAGTGGAACCTCGTCATCGTGGGAAGATGATGTTTCCTCTTCTCCTGAACATTGGTTCTCGTCTTGTACAAGCAGTGTCATTGGGCTTTGCCTCATTAGCAACAGCATTCTTCATGAGCCTTGTAGCTAAAAAAGCTTTTATCCTCAGCCTAGCAGCTTTTGGAATATGATTTATGACATATATCGCAAGAAAGAAGAACGAAAAAAAACACGTTTATGTGTCTGATTATACCATGAACACATGAATCGCAAGAAAAACATAATGGCTAACATCTGACCCTATTTTTCATTACTAATTTGATTCATAGAAGACAGAATTCTTTTTGGAAATATTTTCATAAAAATTGAACAAAAATCTTAATTAGCATTTATAACAATAGGTGCCAACTTTCATAAAATATATCCAATATACCATTTGAAGAATACAGGTAAAGAATCAGGTAAGTCATTTTTTGTGGAAATGGAGTTGGAGGTGTCATTAGATATTCCATGGAAAGCACTATCATGGAAATCGATTCTGGCTGAACACTGTGAGAGACATGAAGCACACCAAAGACCGAAGTTATTTTAATAATAGAGATTTCAGACAAGGGGGTGTAGTTTATCACCTACTCCTTTTAATTTATATATATTAATGACATCATCCAAAATTGAAAAAGAATTTTAATATAGGTATAAGAATGACCATTTTGAAATATTAAACATTTTAATGTTATGCTGATGATGTGGTTATTATTCAAGAAAATGAAAATAATTTCCAGTATTCTGTACACAATTAAATTAGGTATGCCAAGAATATAATTTTAAAATATCATAGAAAAAACAAAAATTATGGCATTTTGGGGAAATAACATATAAGATAAAAAATCATAATTGAAAAGAAACCTCTAGAAAAAGTAACAAATTTTAATTATTTGGGTTGTAATTTTGCTATAAACACAAAAAACGAAAGAGACATAAATATGAAACTGTTGAAATTTCAAATGATATATGGAACTATACATAAAACATTAAAGAACAAAACAAGAAGAGATACTAGATTGAAGTTTTATGAAAACATTAGCAGTTCCTGCATTACTTTATGGGAATGAAACTTGGGTTATGACCAAAAAGTTACAAAGTAAAATACAAAGCGTAGAAATGAACTTCCTTAGAATTATATTAAATTAATGTGGGAAGTAAACATTATGAGGTATAATGATTAAAATTCATCGGAGAACATATTGTTTAAACAACTCACCTCATAGGATTCATGCTTCCATGATATCGCGATTTCAAACATAGTCATGTTCATCATCAGCCATAACTCCAACTGACGAAATTCTTCGGCCGTCAACTATTCTATAGTTCAATAATATATAGAATAGTTGACAGCCGAAGAATTTCGTCAGTCGGAGTTATGGCTGATGATGAACATGACTATGTTTGAAATCACGATATCATGGAAGCATGAATCCTATGAGGTGAGTTGTTTAAACAATATGTTCTCCGATGAATTCCTTAGAATTACAAAAAGCTATTTTAAATATAATGCCTTTTTGTATTTATTATAAATGTAATAAGAATTATTATAGTCGTTTGTACTGTGAAGGATAATATTTATTTATTTTAAATGTTTATGTTATTTTGTACCTTGTGATCAGGGTTAATTATTTTTGGTAAGAGTTGGATCGGATAAAGAATGAAGATATAAGAAGAGAGTTAAATATGTATCTATCAAATGATAGAATCAAAGAATATAGAGATAAATGGTTTAGACGTGTAGAAAGAATGAATGTAGCAAGTGTTACAAAAGCAGCATTTAACTACAAGCCAAGGGATTCAAGGATGTATGTGCCGTGAAAAGATGGAGACAGAACAACTGGGAGGCAGAACTGGCAATTTGCCTAGCCCGTGAAGTGAAGAAGAAGAAGAATATCATTTAAAAGTATGAAATAGTAAAAGATGCAGTTTAGTTATTGGTTTATTTACCTTTAAAGTTTGGCATACAGGTAAAGAAGTGATGGATGTACATCTAAAAGTATGTTTTGTAGGTTTCAAGGAAAAAGTGACTTATTTGGTTTTTTCCCCTGCACCCTTCATTTAATTTTAATATCCTTGTTTCTTAATATGATATTGACTAAAAAAATTATCTTTTTTATAAAGTAAAAATTGACAAACACAGAAGTTTTGAAAATTACATTTTTTTTGTCCAATGCCACCAGGTTGACTTTCATGACATTTTCGGCTTTCCTCCCCTGGCATTGGCGGAATTGTAATCCATTTCTTAGATTGGGGCACCTGCACGGCGGAGTTATGTCACCCCGATGATATGTTGGATGATAAATGATAATGAAGTGCCAGGAGAGTCCTAACCTAAGTAAAGTAAAGTAAAGTGATCCCACAACAGACCCGGAGGCCTTGGGGTAGTAGGAGGTTAAGGCTCCCCACTTTTTCTAGACAATCAGCACTTTTATGTCAGCCGGGTTGTCAGCCCTGCGTGACGACCGCCTTTACCCCCAGAACATGCGTCTGGTACTCATTTCCGTTAGAGGCTGAGTCGACCCAGGGCCATAGTGCCGCCAGAGGGTTTGGGTCAGTTTAAAAATCCTGACCCCAACGGGACTTGAACCCTTGACCCTCCAGCTTGTAGCTCAGTGCCTTAACCACTATGCTACGTAACCTAAACTTAACCTAAATTTCAGACCATGGGCAACCCAGGAATAATTCCTTTGAAAAAAATTCCTATGGTTTGGCCAGGATTTGAACCTGGGACCTCATTAACTGTAGTCAGGAGCGCTAATCACTGGCTCATAAGACTGGTCATGAAAATTACATTTTTAAGATAAAAGGATAGATGTCACAAAATTTTCAAGCTCCTTAAGTTGGTAATATATATATATATATTATATATATGTTGTGTGTGTGTGTAAATATCTTTAAAGGGGATCAACAACAAAAATATCTAAGAATTAAATTAATGTTTTATTGCCTCATCTCATATCCTTTTTCTTCTAGACTCCAGTTTCAGAGCTTATCTCCATCATCAATAGCCTCTTGTCGACTGGTGTTATGCCGTTTCTTGGCGGTTTTCTTTTCCTTCTATCGGTGGTTCTCGGTCCACCGTAGAAGGAAGAAGAAAACACACCAAGAAACGACATAATACCTGTCGACCAGAGGCTACTGATGATGGAGATAAGCTCCAAAACTGCAGTCTAGAAGAAAAAGGATATGAGGTGAGGTAATAAAAACATTAATTTAATTCTTAAATTAATCCTCATAGTGTTTTTTACCTGTGAAAGTTAAATAAAAATATCTAAATTGAGTTGGACTGGGCATACTATAAGATAACCGGTAGAATCCATAGAGGAAACAGAATTGGATATTGGAATCCCCAGAGAGCCAAAAATGGAGACCGTGAATCATGGAAAAAAATAATTGGGAAACAGTGTAAGCTATAACAAACCTGAATGATGATGTTGATGGAGAGCCAAAAATGGAGACCGTGAATCATGGAAAAAAATAATTGGGAAACAGTGTAAGCTATAACAAACCTGAATGATGATTAAGGTAGAATATGTTTATCACTCACCTCATATTGTTCTTCTAATTTGATTATAGACTAGTTTCGGAACATAGTTTCTGTTCCATCCTCGTAACATCACGACCGTTGTTCTGTCGTCTTGAAGAGTTGTCCTAGAAGGCAAGAGTTGATAAAACTATTCTAAAACCTAGTATGAATAGACCTCATAGTGAGAATTCCTAAATAAGTAACTGAATGATGATGTTGATGATCATCATATAGCACTGCATTGGTGATGAAACATATATCACTTTGAATGAAAAAAGGTGAATTTTTAAATTTTGGCACTTAGCTCACTTTGCCCCACCACTCTACAATTATATTCATACATAGCCTTCTATTTTTTCTGCATATAAGAAGAATTAATTTAATTTTTGTTTGTTGTGACCTCTCTTTAAGTTATTATTGAAACCATTGTTTATGAAAGATGAACGGATTCCAAAAATTATACTTAATTACAAACCAAGAGGAGACAGAGAAATATTGGTAGAACCAAAAAAACATGGATTCAACTTTTTGAACGAGAATCTATGAGACCGGAACAAGCCACATTGGCTTAATCCGTGATTGTTGATGATGATGATGAGTTGTTATGACATTTTTATTAAAATGACTTACATAATACGGTATATGTCAAAATGTTGCAATGTTATTGTAGATAGAATTGTAGATTGTATATTTATTTATTAATTTAATTTTAATATTTATTATTCATTTGCCATTTATGGGTGTGTACATGTTGGAGCAACCATAAATTATACTCAAAACTAAAATAAATTGATCAGATGTATCAGGCAGGAGGTTCATGGCAGCATGGATATACACTCTCCATACATCCCTATCCAGCACTAATGTTTTCAACCATCCCTGTACAATTTTACCTCCTTAAAAATAGTGGTTATTTTCCTACCTTATTCTTGGCATCCCACTGGCTGGTTTCCCTCTGGTTTTTTTCAAGGAGTTTCCATGCCCCTCTTTCAATCCCCATTTTTGCCACATGTCCTGCTTATTACAATCTACAAGACTGTGAGTATTGTTCATTGTCAGTTACGTATTTGTGCGTTCAATTTGGAATTACAAAAGTAAAAATATCACCATGATAGATTTATATTGGAATTAATCCATTGCTTTGATATTTGAATAATTTGTCGTATATTGTAATTAAATTAATTAATGCATTGAGAATGTTGCACAGACGCAATGAAACTAGTCTGCAGAAGAATCAAGAAATATGAAGTGAGTCAAAATATACAACTTTTTAATAAATTAAAAGTTTGTATACTCATCCTCATGTACTGTAATAAAAATCAGGATTTGTCTTAAATTTTGCACATAATGATAAAAATTGCCATACATATTTTTCATTAGGGAATTTGTACATTATTTTTGTGTTTTATAATTCAAAATTACCAAAAATGGGATTGTCAGCAAAAAACACAATACTATAACATTATGGTGGTTGGTTGGTATCTAATGTCGAGCACTTGATAATGAAATCATTCGCTCTCTTGCACTCCAATATTTAGCAGAAAGGCTGGTCTCTTCTACAAAAAGCTGGACAACGGAGGAGAGATGGTTTCTTCCATATCTTCATTTAAATTGCAAAAAAAGGGCATTTAGGTGAATCTTGTTATGCCACTTCTGTGTAGGTGTTTATTCAAGCAGTCATGTCCCGTTAGCAGTCTGAATGTTGCTACTGCAGATTTTCTTTGTAATGTAGTAATGTCATAAGCTTGTAGATTTTCCCATTCCTTTCCAGATGTTTTGGTGGTGTATTCTTCTCTAAGTTTATTGATGTATTTATTTGAGATAATTCTTTTGATAGAGTGAAAGGAACTGGAGCAGAAGTTGGGTTTGAAACAATTTTGCTACCCTTCTTGGCTAGAAAATCGGCTATTTCATTGCCTGTCACTCCACAGTGGGCGGAATCCATTGAAGTACAACTTTTTTATTTAGACGGGATAAATGTTTTATCATTTTGTGACATTCGATAATTTTGATGCTTTTGGGTGTTGTGTCTCGTGTTATAGCAAGAATGGCTGCTTTGGAGTCACATAGAATTACAACTTTTGTAATTTTTGGATGTGATATAAAAGATTTTGTAAACTTAAGAAAATTGCTAGAATTTCGCCATCAAAGTTTGTTGAATTTGTGTTTTAGTTTACGATAAAAGGAAAAAAGTGGACATACTGCACCAGCACCAGTGCCACCATCATTTGGTAGGCTGGAGCCATCTGTAAAAATATGTATCCATTCAGGAGCTGGGTATCTTAGATTTATCATTTCCAGTGACATTTGTTTTAAAATATATGGAGGAGTTTCAGATTTCTTGATGTCTTCTGTTAAATTGAAGGTTATATTCGAATTTCCAAAAATTCTAGAGGGTTGTTTCTCATCTGCATATTTTTCTTTGAATGTGGAAGTTGCAATTTCTGTTTGATTTCTTGTACAATGCTTAGGAAGCTTTGCTGAGATTTTAAACATACTTGTGGTTTTCTTTGGGTCCAGTTATTATGGGGTAGCCTTAAAAATTTTTCATACTGTGTGACTGCTGTTTTCTCAATTTCAGATGCTATGTTTGGGTTATTTGTTAAGATTTGCATGGCAGTGATTGGTGTTGTTTTAACGGCTCCTGTTATCAGACGGAGGATTTGGTTCTGCAATTTATAACATTATAAAAAATGCAAAAATTACATTGTAGAATTTAGTTATTAATCTGAGATTGTATATATATATGCATAGTTCTTGGTGAAAAACAAATATGAGAAATAGAAGAGAAATTAAATAGAAATTCACATAAATCTAATTTAAAAATTGTGAAAATAATATGACTGCTCCAGAAGTTAGGTCAGATTCATGAGAAAACAGAAATGCTAACCATCAGATTTCTAATATTGCCAGATCCCGATGCCTCATTCGGTAAAACAACAAACGTTCAAAAATGTAAAAAAAATATAACTTTAATTAATGTAGCTAATCTACCCCAAATCATAATCTCACTACCCAAATGTACTGAAGCATAAGGAAAATAGTACTGATTTTTCCCTCCCCACAATTTTTAGTCTAGATTTATGTGAAATTCTAATTAAATTTTCCCCCTATTTTTCATATTTTTTTTCTCTCTAACTATGTGCATGTGTATATGTATATACAGGGTGTTAATGAATAACACCGACAAACTTTCAGGTATTGTAGAGGAGAATTACACGAACATTTTGAGATAAGGAACTTGGGGTGTGTTGAAGCCAAATTTTGAAGTTATATTACTTTTTTTAAACTGGGCATTCGTACTCATTATTCAACAATGAAGCAAACTGTGAATATGGTTTGTCTTAAAAATACTTCAGTTCTGCTCCAATAGTAGAATAACCCTAGTTTTTAATTGCAAGTATAGCAGCATTTTGAATATTTTGAGCCAAGTTTTTTGGACATTTCATCTTTTAGCAAGAGCCAGTGCGCCACTGACAGTCTGTAATCCTTGCCCTGTCATGCAATTTGAACTCGCCTCGGTAGCTCAGTTGGTAGAGCACTTGGCCCGGAAAGCCAAGGGTCCTGGGTTCGAGTCCCGGTCTAGGCGAAAATTTTTCTCTTCAAATATAATTTATCCTTCAATGAGAAGTGTTAAATTAATAATAAAATCGTCATTAGTTAATCTATATTAGTTTATCTGTCCATACAGAATCCTGTCAGAGATTGCCCTCTGTTTTTGCACTTTAGCACATGGTATCTCTCGCATAACATGCCGCATCGCTCGCACACGCATTCTGGTCCCGGGTCATGAAACTGTTTCGTTTTGCACAGTCTGTGATGGAAGCCGTGTACTGCTAGCCGGGTCACTAGGTTTCGTAGTTCGGTTTCTTCCAGTCTTCTGAGATCATGGCATCGGTGTTGTAGAAATCGGTCCAAATGGATTCTTTTTTCCGCTGCAGCTCTCTTAGTACATTATTATAGCTCGCTGTAGATGGCAGGAATAGTTTCAATCGGAGCATAAATAACCTTGTTATTTCGTCCATCTGAACCATGTGATTTTCACTTATGAATACTTACTGTAGTTCCTAGTGTGCTATACAGTTATTCCATCTTTTACACTAGTACATAATATTGTTGTTTATTACTTTTCTGCATCATACTAAATAAATTCTACAGTATTTTGTACTAAATTTCCAAACATCTTACATAAGAAAGAAAGAACATAAAAAAAGTAAAAATAAAAGATCAGTATGTCTGAGGTGTGAACCTTGAATCTCACTTTCGAAAGGACGATATTTCATACCTGGCATGTTACCACTGAGTTAAATAGTCGCAGGAAGTCAACCCGCAAAGAAGGCTGCACTTTGTAACAGCTTATTAATGAAATCTTCAAAATATTATCAGTGGTGTACTGGCTCCTAACACATTTTATATTAGAGCGTGCAAATTTGAACTTAAAGACTACAAGTTGCATATCTCAAATTGTTTTATCTAAGACTCCTCTATGATACCTGAAAGTTTGTTGGTGTTATTCATTAACACCCTGTATATAACTCAGATTGGTAACTAAATTATACTGTGGTATTAATAAATTACAATAGGAAGTAGGAGTTTCTTCTTAATAAATAAGGTGAGTTTGTTCATCTTATCTCATTAATTGTTGTGTTGTTTTGAACATGTTTCAATATGCTTGCACACAGCAATTTACGAGGTAAGATTAATGGATTCATCTTATTTATTCTACTACGGTAATTTGATGCATTTTTTTGTGTTGTACTGAAACATGAGGAAGATGTTATGTATCATAACTTCACATAATTATCTTCTCGAAAATAAGAAAACCAATCAGTCCTAATTGATACATATTTTCATATATTTTATTACTCTAGTACAAGAATAACTTTTATGATAATCCTGCAAAGGGGGACACATTAACACACACTCCAAAACATGTGTTACCATCTCAACTACATCATGTGTTATGAAAATAACAGTACTGTGTAGTAAGGAAATCTACCATTAAACAATTAAGGCATTTACTCTATACATTCTTACCTCTTATGGTTGTTTTTGTCGAACATATGTTTTAAGGCTTGTGAGCCTTGAAATGTTCAACAAAAACAACCATAAGAGGTAAGAATGTACAGACTAAATGTCTTAATTATTAAGTACTTCCTATTGTATTATAAAAAAATTCAGTCTACCGTAAATGTCAGAGTTAAAAAAAAGCATGCTAGTACCACAAATGTACATACATCATCTAATTGATAGCATTTGAGATAGTTTACAACCAGTGGTCCATTCTAGAATGCAGTGGGTTGCATTTTGCTGACAATACCTGGCCTAAGTACATGTGATAGAGTAATTTTACTAATATTTGAAGAGAAAAATTGTATGTTCAGACTGGGGTTTGAACCCAGGACCTTTGGCTTTTACTAATTTTACTTTCATAATATGTGATGTAGTTGAAATGGTTAGATGTGTTTTAAAAAAATAATGCCTTTATAATCATATGTCTGAGTACATATGTGTTGAAAAAACTTAATCAGTTAAAAAAAAATGTGAAGATTGTAATAAGTCGTTATGGAGACAATTTAAAGAGAAAATGTATTGTCTCTTATTATAATAATTGACCTTTTGAAGCATTGCTTCACTTATGAGATGATAGCATGTGCTGTTTTGAGTATTGTTTATTGTTGCTCCGATGTGTATGAACCCTAAGGAGAATGGACAATGAAAGATTCAGAATGTAGATTCTTGATCTATTGATAGAGTTCATATACAAAAACTGATATTCCTATTATTCAAATATTTCAAGAGAATAAGTAGCTAGTTTGCGTTAGGTGAAAGAAAACAAGTGAGTGAAATTCAAGTTATATTGCATATTTGTAAATGTGAATCAATATATAACATTTGATGTACTTAATGAAATATAGTATTTATTAAAAAAATAGAGTTTTTAAAAATTTATTACCTGTTTTCCATATTTTATTCCAGTGTTATTGTATTTTTTTAACCTATTTAGTAAAAATATAACCAATTTTTGTGGCATTCATTTTTAAGTGGTACATGATGATTAGGGCAAGGAATTTTATGGCACTGTAATGTATGTAGGGCAAATCTCATTGCAATGACTGCTACATGTGTTGAGAAATCCTTCTGTGTTTTGAAATTTCACAGTATGAGGTCAGTTGTTACTGTCCAACATGCATTTCATAGAAAGTTTGAAAAGAACCCACCTTCTAAAATTCAATTTGGATTTGGTATACACAGTTTACAGAAACTGGTGGCCTGTGTAAAGGTAAATCAATTGATTGCCCATCAACTTCAGTGGATGACATGGAATCCATCTGTGCATCTTTTGTATGAAGCCCACAGAAGTCAACAAGAACTACAACTAGACATCTGAATATCCCAATAACAACAGTGTGGATGGTTCTCTGTAATAACTTGTCCTTCAAACTATACCATCTTCAAAACTGCACCAACAATTATCCAATGATGATTACACTGGTCAACATGATTTTGTCTCATGAGTATCAATAGTTGTACTTAATGCAGTTTTTTATCATGTTTTCAAATATGTATTCGGAATTTCTCCATCACCCACAGATTTTTTTTATTTCAGTTTCCAATTAATGGATTTAAATAATTAATTTTTTAATAAATGCTTTTTCATCCATTTGTCCATTGTAAAATAAAACCAAATGAGCTAACTCAGGAGATTTCAGCTATGGAAAAGAGATATCAAGGCAAATGGAATCCTAATATGCTGGCCGATTATTGTTGAACCATCAAGAGGGATTCTTCACAGACGAAATATAGCAGAAAATCTTCATTTCTTACTTTATAGGTGAGTCTCCATGTTTGAATATTGTATAGTTACGAATGTAGAAAATATTAAAGTGTTTGAAAATATAAATTCCTGTCTCTTGGAAACCTTGCACGATGGAGAAAAAACCGATATCATATTTGAATTCAGGAGAAAAAATACTATCAGAATCACATATTTTTCTTTCTGAGAAAACAAAGTTTCTTTTTTGTTGCTCAGTGTTATAGGTATCGGCTTCAAATTTGTTTACATTTTCAAGAAGTGTTGATGGCAGATGAATTTCTGCTGAATGTAGTTTTCAGTGATGAAGCCACTTTTCATGTAACTGATAAAATAAACTGGAACAATGCCAGAGTATAAGGAAGTGAACCCCCCCACATGTTGTAGTGGAACACCAGTGCAATTCACTAAATATAATGTGTTCTGTGCCATCTCGCCAGAAATGGCCATTCTTTTTAATGAAAGATTTATGTGTCTGGGCAAGTTATAACAGTGGCTCATGCTTCAGTTGTCAGAAAACCGGAAATTATGTATTTCAACAAGATGGTTGGCCCACTCATTTCCATAAAGAAGTTTGTCTCTATTAAACAATGTGTTGCAAGATGGTGGATAGGATGTACATCTGAAGATGACAAACACCTATTGCTGTGACCCTCAATATCACCAGATCTCAAAACGTGTGACTTCTTCTTGTGGGGTTAACATCAAAGATAGGATATTTGTTCCACCGATGCCATGTGATATCGCAGTGATAAACATAATCAACAGCCCCATGTTGATGTGAGCATGTCAAGAAGTAGACTATTGTTTGGATGTGTGCCATGTCACCGTGATACCGTATTGAACATTTATAGATATAGATATTACAGAAAACTGATGTTTCCTGACAAGAAAAATAACACAATTTCTTCTGCAGAGTTTGTCATTTAAATTATTTATAATAATCAAAAATAATAATTTTTAAGCTAGACTGAAGCCTTTTCTGCATGGAATTAGTTCAACAAACTTATTTTATCAAATTTTTTATGTAAAATTTCCCATGAGTTTGTTTTAAAATACAACAGGAAGTAACATTAAGAGGTTTGTTTAATAATTAAGATAGTTGGTCTGTTTATTCTTACCTCTTATGGTTGTTTTTGTTAACATATGTTTCAAGGCTTCTGAGCCCCATCATCAGTGATTACAGACTGATTTTTCTGAAGTTATCGGCCCCGATTTTTGACTCCTGCTTCCTCTGCCTGTGATCTAATGAACTTGCTAATGAGGTTCCTTTCTCCAGGAATTTCAAAATTCATAATTTTTCCTTGTTCTTCTGTATGTAGATTTTTTCCCATATTATGAGTTCATTTTTGTTTTCTAACTGTTTTAATAATTTTGTGTTTACATCTATTTTGTGTTTTTTTGACCAAACATGAGCAGCCACTGCAGATTTTTCTACTTCCCCTTTTTTTACATTTCTTATGTGTTCTTAGTTCTAATGGTTAAAGAGGGAGGAGGAGTCAAGAATCAGGGCCGACAACATGAGAAAAATCAGTCTGTAATCACTGATGATGGGGCTTAGAAACCTTGAAATATATGTTAACAAAAACCATAAGAGGTAAGAATAAACGGACCAAATATCTTAATTATTCCCATGAGTTATCAAATAAGTAAAAATATTATATTATTTTTTCCTCACATGAAAGTTGTTCCAAGCAAGAAAGGCTTCACTTCAGGACTGAATTCCTTTCTGCATAAAAGTTGCACAAAACAGGCTTCAGCTTTTATACTTCAATTGCATTGGACTGAAAACTTTTATGTAGGGAATGATGTACCAATTTTTAATATGTTTTTGTGAATATCTCAGTTTTGAGAATTTTACACTTTCCTGCAAGGGGCAATTCATTTCTCGTAAGTATCTATAGTCCAGCTGACTATGAATTTTTTGACAGAATACAAATTAAGATATGAAACATATTTTATTTAATTCTCAAGTGACAACAGAATACAGTACTTAATTTAAAATCGACAAAGTTTGGTAAGAAACCATTACAAAGCAAATATACATAACATTACAATGTTTCAAGTGTTTTATGATCTATCAACAGGCCTTGCCAACTCTATTAATCTCTTCGATATCTTGTATCTCTTCAGTTTTAATACAGCAAATGCATCTTCTTTGAATTCTGATTCTTGCTTTTGCTTTCTTTCAACAGGTCTTGCTAATGCTTGTATACGTGGTGTTGCTGAAACAGTTTTTTTTATGTATATTACAATAAAATATGAGTGGCTACCTATAGAAACCTACCTTAAGTAGCAAATATAAATTTTCTGTTTTTTACTGTATTGGAAAGAGGAAAAAATGCTGAACATAAAAAAAAGTCATGTTTCTAAGATAACATTCAATTTTTATTGAATTTTTTTAAAACTTTATTTTTAAAGTAGGCATTTTGAGTAAATTACATAAAAAAGTTGGGTTATAATTTGAATGTTGATAAAACATTTTTGCCCATTATTGGGATCCTTGGAACTGTATTTTATATGCAGTTCATGAACAGATGGCATCAAAATCTTAAAATGGATATTTTGTCCTGATTTGCTTTATTTTGCTTAGGTGGGGTTTCCCAAGTAGCCTCACGTATAGGAAAATGTGAATAGTAGGATGGTACACTTGCAAATGAATAATAGTAATAAATTATTATTGTGAAAATTATTTCATAGTTGCAGCCATATCTATCATCCATCCATAGTAATTCTGCCTGAAGGCAGGTCCTTCACTGCAATCATAGCATTTGCATGCTATGCTTGCATCTTTACTAGGGAATTGTAGGTGTGGTAGCTTCCCATTGCTTTCCACACTGGTGAAGGATGATGATGATGATAATGATAAGGATGATGATGATGGCCATATGATTTTGGGGACCGTTTGGGCCTTAAAGTTTTCCTGACATTTGTCTTACAGGTGAGGAAAAACCTCATCCAGAAAAACTGCCCCGACCAGGGATCGAGCCTGGGCCCACTGCGTGACAAGGCAGCACGCTACCTCAAGACCACAGCAGTGGACATATCTATCATATAAGTGTTTAAATGAATTTATGCACAAAAATGACATCGTCAGTTCATTGGACAACTG
The DNA here is from genome assembly GCA_030220185.1 of Diploptera punctata. Taxonomy (NCBI): domain Eukaryota; kingdom Metazoa; phylum Arthropoda; class Insecta; order Blattodea; family Blaberidae; genus Diploptera; species Diploptera punctata. The sequence goes on from JASPKZ010000749.1 coordinate 48,819, forward strand.
TATTAATTTATGCTGAAATTTATCATTTATTAAAGAATCGTTGTTATTTAATATTATCAGTTTTTAATGTATTTACTTGTGGAATTTGAAGCATGAGTGGTGGTCACATTGGAACACAAATACTTTAACTTGTTATTTTGGTAAAATATTCTAATTTTCAACATATATGAAGTATATACTAATACAAAGAAGCAACAAATGGGAACAGTCAGTAAATTAATCAGATTTTGTAATTCACCTCATATTTTGTATCCTTTCCAGAACTAGGAATTTTTCTTCATTGTTGAATTGATAGTTGCTAATCTCTTTTTCTCCTCCCTCTGTTGGTGAACCGATGCACCCCGGGAAATATTTGATTTGGAGGTTTATTGGTCTACCAAAAGAGGAAGGAGGGACTGTCAAATCAACAAGCAGATGTTTGCCAGTTGACTGACAATAAAGAAAACTTCCTTGAAATTAGTCCTAGGTACAAAGTATGAATAGAGGCATAAAAAATGTTTTATTTATTGATGGTTAATTTTTTTTTTAATTCAATGCCCCATATTGCCATTTCGACATTTCTAGTGTTTTCTGGCATTAGCATAATTGTAACCCACCAAGTTGTGGCGTATGGAAGGCGTAGTTACATTACCCCGATGATGTGATAGGTGATAAATGGAAATGAAGTTCCAGGAGAGTTCTTAACCACAGAAATAATTCCCTTTAAGGAAAAATACTATGGGTTTGACAGGAAATCGAACCCAGGACCTCATGAACAGTAGTAAAAAATTCTGACCACTAGCCCATGATGCTGGTCTTGATTGTTAAATAATACCTCATAGTTTTACTTCCTATAAATATCAATTAACAAACGGGAAATTAACAAAAAATGTTTAGGACTGGAATTTTTTAATAAATATAAACATTATGAATTTTGTTAAATATGTATAACTCAGTCATTTTTTAACATAAATTAAAAATTCTCAACAGTTTTGCTGGTAAATTGGTAGACTAAAATTAGGCTTTTCAGGATATAATTAGTAAACTTTTAAATTAATAATAATTTATAATAATAATTTTTAATAAATATGTATTTATTTAGACCAGGCTCTTAACTTGTGGTATAAAAAATGTTCTGAAATGGGTATTCCTATAGAGGAGAAAAGTACTGCATTCATTGTTGTTTGCAGATGATCAAATAATTTTTGCAGGGGATGAAGATGATATGAAATATATGATAAATAAACTAATGGAAGAATATAAAAAATGGGGACTGAATATAAATTTACGGAAAACAGAATATATGTGTTTGGGAAAGGATGTGGATGACCTCATACTTGAAACAGGGAAAATAAAAAAGTGTGAATTTTTTAAATATCTTGGGTCAATAATTACAAGTTTTGGTACCTGTGAGAGAGATGTACAGACTAAAATTGGAATGGGAAAAAATGCAACTAAGACATTACATGGAATAATTTGGAATAAAAATATACAAAGGAAACTAAAATGAAAATTTATAAGAGCATAATACAGAATATTTTGTCATATGGAAGTGAAACTTGGTCATTGACGGAATTACAAAAGAACAAAATTAGAATAGTTGAATTTGATTATTTTAGAAGAAGCCTCCAAAAAACAAGACAGGATAAAATAAGAAATGAATTCCTTTGGAGAGAAATGAATGTCACCACATCTGTTGTTAAGAGGATTAAAAATCAAACACTTAAATGGTATGGCCATGTACAAAGAATGGAAAATGAAAGATGGCCAAAAAATATATACCAATGGTCACCCCCTGGAAGAAATAAACGTGGCAGACCAAGATGGAAATGGAAAACCTACGTCAGAACTATAATGGATGATCGGAATTTGGAAGAGGGAGATTGGAATGATAGAGATAAATGGAAACTGAAGACGGCAAACCTATAAGTGGGGGAAAGCCGAAGAAGAAGAAGATTAGGATCTAGATAAAATCTATTCCAAACTTCATGCAGATATCGTTATTTACACAGGAGTTACATCAATTTTTGTTTTGTCATATAACTATAAATAAAACATGCAAAAAATTATAATCAAATGTTAACAAACACATACGTGCAAAAATTATATTTTTAACAACATTTAAAAGCCTTATAAATTTTATACATAACCTGAAACAATTTCATAACATACCAAGAAATACTCTTAATATAAAAAATTAATATATAATTTTTTTGTGCCAAACATGAACTCTTTCTTCAAAAGGGAGAAGAAAATAGGGTATTTGAGAATACAGTTCTTAGGAAAATTTTCGGACCGAAAAATCAGATATAATAATAATTAAGTCTTGTAGACTGGAATTGGCAGATCATACGGCACGAGTGGAGAATGAAAGAGGGACATGGAAACTCCTCGTAGGAAAACAAGAGCAAAAACGCCTAGTACGAGGTGAGAGAATAACATTAATCATGATTTGAGGGAAGTAGATCATACAGGGGATGATTGGAAAACATTAGCTCAGGATAGGGGATGTATGGAGAGCTTATGTCCGCGCGGCCATGAATCTACGGGTTCGATAGTGCCAGTAATTTAGTTAGTATAAAATATAATATATACCTCAGATGTAAGCGTCCGTTTAATTTAATTGTTGCTATCATCATCATTATTATTGTTGCCGTTGCGATATTGTGAAGCTCAGCATAATTCTTGATTACTCTGAAATTCAGAATACTCCATAGGCATAATTCCCTACTCATTGCACATTAATAATCGATTTTCAAGAATTGATTTTTAAAAAAATTGATGTTGCTGTCCATACACAGTCATTTTAATAATGTAGGCAATGAATTGCTTCGTAAGTTTCCGCGTTGATGTTCCTTTCGAAAGACGCTTCCGAATATTGCCGAACCAAGATGACGCCTAGTTGCAGAAGATTTAAGATAATAGGACATGAAAATTTTTTTTATTATAATCGCATTAGTACATTTGTTGACAAAGTAAGTTATATGTTGTTATTATTATTATTAAGTAAGGTATGCTGTATAAACTCATATCACATCAGCAATATGCAGATAATAACCGGACACTATTTGGTTATGTATAACTTTATTCACACATGATGAAGGTAAGACCATTTTCAGTAAATCAAATTAATTAATGATATATATAATGCTATTATCCATGAAATTAAGTGGAATATGTTAGGCCTAACATTAAGTAAGCTTCTTTGTTAATGTACTGTCACTTCTTTATGCCTAACTGAAATATTATCTAACGGATAACCTACGTACGACAATATAAACATCAGAGTGAAAAACGTTATTAGAGTTTTAAGTTGAAGACTTGTCAATATTACTCTTCTCAGTTGGCCTAAGTAAATTGGAGTTTGTCTATTGGAGCAAAAACGACATAAAGGAATTACATCTTCTGGTAAATTGGCCTCACTCCTTTATGCCAAACTGAAATGTGATCTAACTAAAACCTAGGACAAATATAAGATTTCGGAACATAAATCACAAATCGGAACCGATAATTATTTTAAAGAGATGGCGGATTCGCCCCCCCTCCCAATTGGAAATCAGCATTAATTTGAAATGTTCGGCATCAGATTCGGATACCCCATTGACCTTTTTGTCTAGCATAGGTTTATCAGTTAAATTTTCGGTAAATTTGTAATAGGTACAACATTAATTCAATCAGAACTGACAAATCTGGCGAGTTACCAATTGTTCAATGATTTTTCACTATAGTGAAAGTTTCCTATTCGTGTACATTCTAACAAATATAAGGTTCTCACTTTGAGAATGTCGAAGTTACACGAATGTTAAAAATTCGCGGTATCTAATTGAAGTTAAAGTAAGAAGTCTCTATGCAAAATTTATCGACTTTTTGACGTCCACATTTGAATTGCGTCGCTAACCTAAGAACGTCGTTAAATAAAAATATTAAAAACTAAAGATTCACAAAAGTACCAGTGTTATTGTTTAACTTCACCAATCTGTTTTAGCGCTCATTTTGCCCACACCGGTTGGTCTTATTATTTTCTCTTCTGTTGGTATTTGGTGGATTCTTGCTTTGCAAGTTCAAGCGTTTCTTTCTGATGGAACCTATTTCCTCTTACTCTTCCATGCCTAAAAATGTTTTAAATCACAAAACATATATAGGCCTAAATTTGTATATATGAAAGCTTTTTTTTTAACCAGTAAACCCTTATATGTGGCAATCTCCGTTGGCACGAGCAGTTAGACGTTCGCCTCTTTCCGCTGGGGTCCCGAGATCGAGTCTCGGTCACTCCATGTATATCTCGTGGTGAACGAAACGGAGGTTGGACAGTTTTTTCTCGGGGTTTTTCCCGTTTTCCCCCTGTCACAAATTTCATTCCACAATTTCTCCATACTCATCTCGTCTATTTCGTTTCATTTCGTTCATCCGTCACTGTGACGGTGGCGTCAGGGATGTTCGACCGACTCCCTTCTAGTTACACAGACCTCTATAAATGTAGGGGCTTCCATCTCATCTCATTCCTCGACCCGACCCTGAGTTGGATACGAGTTGAGGATATTTTATATGTATGGAACACTTATAGTAATTTTAAAACCACTTATATGATATAATAGTTATCCTACCTTACTAATAAGACATAATAACAATAATTATATATATATATATATATATCCGGTCTTAACAATGTTATACATTTTTCCAGCACCAATGATTTGTCTTCAATTTCGCTTTTATAATTTTCCTCCATTCGCCTCTATTATAATACATTTCTTCCCCTATTTCCCAGTTCTTCAAAGTTTCTCCAATCCCTTGGATCCACGTGAGATTTGGTCGTCCTTTCCTTCTCGTTCCTGATGGTGTCCATTCCATTATTTTCTTCGGTAATCTTTCATCCTCCATTCGCCTAATATGCCCGTACCATTTTAGTTAATAATAATAATAATAATAAATATAATAATAATAATAATATAATAATCGAACGAGTTACTCAAACTATATGGTTTGAAGATTCGTATTCGGGGTGTTCCCGGATTCAAACTTCGATGCCGATGCGATATAGCACTAAATAAAAAATGAAACATAATAATAATAATAATAATAATAATAATAATAAACGAGCGAGTTGACTCGAGCGATAGAGTTTGAATTTTGTATTCGCCGGAAGTTCCCAGGGTTGGTTCAAACCTCGATACCTTCGAGGATAAGTTAATAATGAATAATAATAATAAGTTATAATAATAATAATAATAATAATTACTCATTGGTTATATCGAACCCGGAGGTTCACGATCGCGTGGAAATAAGCTCTCCTATACATCCCTATCTTGAACTAATATTTTTTCAATCATCGTTTGTATAATTCACCTCTCGCAAATCACGTTTTTTTTTTCTCTCCCATCTCATTCTTGGCCTTCCTAACTGGACACTTTCATAGAAATAACAATATTCAGAAACCCATGGTTTCCAGCCAAAGTTTGAATCCGCGAAGATTCGAAACCAGAGATGAGCACGACAACCGCTTAGGTCACATAGTTTTATTTTTATGGAAATATTAGTTACCTTCTTTCTTCTTGGGGCTGGTGGCTCATAAACAACACTTTGGGGGTAGCAAGTGTTTCCAAACGAGGTTGAAGAGAAGCTAAAGGACGTTTCGGGCGAGCCTGAAATTTTCAAATATCTATTAAATTTTTACAATTATCCAATTGGAATGGAGACAACAAGACTTAATAACTAGGACCCATATTGTGTGTGTAATAAATGTTTTTTCCCCTAAAATGTACAAATCTCTAAAAACATATTTTAAATAACCGATCAAGGTAATGACATATGTATTGGTTTTATTTAACATAAAAATACATATTTTTGAAGAAGGTTATATTACTATAAAAAAACTTTATCTCAGAAGATTTTCAGTTAAGCCTTGTACATGAATCCTGCCCCGCGCTGTAGCCGAGTGATTAAGAACAAGAAGCATTGGCGCAGAGCAACGGGACTTGCGCTGGTTCGAGTCCCCATGGGGGTAGAGATTTTCTCATGGAATTTCGGTTCAGTAATGGGACCGGTGCCCACCCAACATCGTGAGGGCATTTGGGTAGCTAAATAAGTAGCGATTCCAGGTTGAGAAGATCAGCTATAACGGCTGGGGGACCTGATATGCTGACCACAGTGCACCCCTACTACTGGCTCGATGGCCGTCTACCTCTGCGGATTAACACATGTGGATGTGAGGCACAGCAGCCGACCGGGTAGGCTAAGGGCCTTTCTAAGGCCTGTTGCGCTTCGAGTTTTTTTTTTGTACTTGAATTCTGCTGATTTAGTTGCACCTGTGTTAATGCTGACTAAAACATTGATGTACGTTTACTATCTATAAGTTACAAAATTTCTGGTTAAATTGAATTCTCAGTTTTTTATTAATTTAGAGCAGTTGGGTAAAATCTGATATTTAGCTTCTATTATTTTTGAGTTCCAATATTCATATCTCTAATAAGTTCATATTTCATCTTGTATTTGTTTTTAATGTTTAAAAAATATGTTTTGCTTTTTAGTACAGGCAAAGACCTAATTCGTGAAGAATGATGATGTTGATAATTCAATTTAAACTAACCTTCAGTAGCTGGTTAATCTCATTCCTATTATTTCTATTGGTGACAACACTAAGAATATTAGCTTATTAAAATTAAATTAAATTTTTGTTCTCTATTCAACGTTAAATGTTGTAACATTATATTTTTATTCCATCCATAGTAATTCTGCCCGAAGGCAGTCCTTCACTGCAATCATAGCATTTCATGCTATGCTTGCAGCTTTACTAGGGAATTGTGTAGGTGTGGTATCTTCCCGTTGCTTTCCACACCTGTGAAGGATGATGATGATGATGATAGATAAGGGTGTTTTATGATGATGATGAACCATATTATGATTTCGGGGACCGTTTGGGCCTTAAAAGTTTTCCTGACATTTGTCTTACAGGTGAGGAAAAACCCCGATAAAAACCTCACCCAGAAAAACACACCGCCCCGACCGGGGATTCGAACCCGGGCCCGCTGCGTGACAAGGCAGCACGCTACACGCTCGAGACCACAGCGTTGGACTATCTTTTATTAGTATAAGAAAATTGAATTTTTAATTATAATTACACTATAATATAAAAATTAATTACATACTCTTTTAATAATACAATCTTCCATTATCTTCTATAGAAAAATCTATATATTATATATATACTATACTATATATATAATATATGTTATAATTAAATGTTTTAACATTGAGGCAATGCAAGCTTAATATGGTATGATAAGAAAAATAAATGCCTGGACGGGATTCGAACCCGGATCTCTGAGTCCTGTACCTCAGTGTGATATCGATTACACCACCCGGCTAATCCAATTCAAACACTTATTTTTCTTATATATGTATTATATTCCTCCATTATTACTAGAATGTCGCGAGAACTCGGGTCTTCCCCTGCCATCTAGTAGCTGACTATAAACAAGTAAGCAAATTAAAGAGAGAACATTTTTACTTTATAGCAGTGACGCTTTTTCGATGTTATAAATTAAATGTTTAACATTGAGCAATGCAAGCTTAATATGGTATGTATAAGAAAAATAAATGCCTGGACGGGATTCGAACCCGGATCTCTGAGTCTGTACCTCAGTGTGATATCCATTACAACACCACCGAGGCGAATCCAATTCAAACACTTATTTTTCTTATATATGTATTATATTCTCCAATGGATATCACACTGAGGTACAGACTCAGAGATCCGGGTTCGAATCCCGTCCAGGCATTTATTTATCTTATCATACCATATATATATATATATCTATATATATATATATATATAATATATTATATAAAAATGCAGCTATCTGGTTTCATCAATTTTTTCAATTTCCTTCTAAACTAATAATTTTATTATCACCTCACTATGATGGTTGTCTCTTTATATAAAAGCGGGTGCCGCGCAACATTGCTTGTAACATGCAGAATTATTATGGTGGCGGTAGTCGGCATCTTTGTATTTAATTATATATAACAGCTGTGGGGAAACAACAGCGACCTGCTGGACAACTATCATAGTGAGACGATAATAATATTGAACATACCGGTAAAGGTTGAGGCTTAAATAGTCGTTTTGGCTTTGCAATCAATTCCAACCACTTTTTATATTTTTCTACTTGTTTTTTGTTCTTCAATTTATGAACTGATTTAGTGTGGAACTACTTTATACCTGAAAAAAATGATAGCTGTACAGAGTATGGAATATTGTTTATTTTTTATTATTTCACTCACCTCATACTTCATAATTCATATATGGAATGCCCACATTTTTCAATATTATTTAAATTTCCTTTGTATCCCAAATTATTACAATTATAACACTGGTCAACATGATTTTTATCTCATGAGTACCAATAGTTGTACTTAAGCATTTTTTTTTATTGTTTTTCAAATATGTATTTAGAATTTCTCCACCGCCCACAGTTTTTTTTTTAATTTCAATTTCAATTAATGGATTTAAATACCGGTAATTATGTTTTTAATAAACGTTTTTTTTTACGTCCATTTGTCCATTGTAAAATAAAACCAAATGAGCTAACTCAAAATGGTTTTCAGCTATGGCAAAGAGATATCAAGGCAAATGGAATCCTAATATGCTGGCCGATTATTGTTGGACTATCAAGGAGATTGTTGCTGGACTATGCAGAATCGTCATTTCTTACTTTCTAGGTGAGCTCCGAATGTTCGAATATTGTGTAGTTACGAATGTAGAAAATATTAAAGTGTTTGAAATTATAAATTCCTGTCTCTCGGAAACCTTGCGTGATGGAGAAAAACCGATATCATATTTGAATTCAGGAGAAAAATACTATCAAAATTTTTCTTTCTGAGGACACAAAAAAAAAAGTTTCTTTTTTGTTGTTCAGTGTAATTAGTCATCATCATCATCCTCCTCTTATCATGTCCTCTTTCGGAAGGTCAATTCCAAATACGCCTCCAACCATCTCAATCTTCCCATGCTTTGCTTCTTTTAGTTCTTCCCAGTCATATCTCTCTCTCTTGTAGATTTTTAATTAGTACTAATTATTTTTAAATTTTTACTTATTTAAATACCATGTTTCTATAAATGTGTCATATAGGTAAATTGTTTTAAACATGGATTTCATATTACAATTGCTAGTAGGAAAAATGATGAAAAAGGATAAAGATTACACTCATTGATCATGCCTATTGAATCAAATTTAAAATATGTAAAGAAATGAAATAAAATTGCATTACATTTAAAATAATCAGTTTAATTTTAGATAATTTTTGTATTTCAAACTTTGTTTTTTCAGTGTGCTAAATTAAATAATTTTTACAAAAAATAAATAAAGGTAAAAATAAAACAAATGACAGTACGGTATATAGAAAAATAATTATGGAATGAATTTTTATTTGCTAAAAGTTAAGATTGCAACATAGTATAGGCATTTTTTCCTATCAGTTGAAAATGGCTTGTTTACAGTTTTTAAATATAAGTTAAAAAAGTTATTCATAATTTTATTGAATCTAGCTATACTACCTTGATATTACACATATTGTTTTTTACATTAGAAAATAAATATTGTTCCATTTACAACTAATTCAGGCTGCACTTTTAAAATTTTAGTACATAAAGTTTCTTTCCCTATAAACAATATAAAACAGTTAACAATAACATTAAATAATTTATATTAAAATTAGTCAGACATTTTAGAGTATGTGATAAATCAAAATTATGAAGAAAATACTAGATATGAAGAAATGGACGTGATCAAAGGAAAATCATGATATATGAATAAACTAAGTTAGCAGGAATTATCAAAAAAAATGTGGAATGAATGAAGGAGGAAATGTTATAGATCTACTGTAGGTTGTTAGTTCTCTGTATTTGTAGATAACTTCCTCTTTTCTGTTCTGAAAGATTGCTATTTCCGTTCTTTAAAAATATACATTTATTAATTTCTCATACTGCCTCCCATTCATAATTTTTCTCCATAAAATAATAATAAAAAAGAATAAATGATTTTAAAAAGATTGATATAACTCTGTAAGTCCCTGTTAATAAGCCATGACGACCTAATTAAAACTTGGATTTAAGATAATAAACTTATGGTTTTTAGTGATAAATATAAAATAACTGTGAAATAAATATGCATTGGTTTGTAAAAGATGCACTCTTAAATAGATTTTTTTTTATTCTGTTGAGAAGATGTTTTAAAAACTTTTTTATGTGAATGCAGTAATTCATTATTTTTATTTATTTACTTACATGTAAATTTCACCAAAAAGACGATGTGATGCCTTATGGAAATGAATACCTTTTTTCTTCTTATAGTATCTGACATATCTGTTGTATTCAGTTTCAATCCTCTTTATTAACTCTGGTCCTATTGAAAGTGCAAACTCAAGATTATCTTCGATGACGCTGTAAAAATATAATAATAATTACAGGTTTATTACATTAATTACTAAGTAGTAACACACAATAAATAAAAGACTATTTTTTTAGTAAGTTATCCCTTGTAGAAAGATTTCCCCAGGACTGGCCCCAAGGATAGGCTGATTGTCATCCAGAGTACCATCCAAGAATCAGAATAATAAAAAAACATTTGTGTTTGAATTACAAATTCATAAAACAGTGATATTTTTTTATAGCGAATGTTATACAGAGTGATTCAGAAATATGGCTATACGTTTGATTGCATTTTGTGACGAAAATATTATTATTAAAGGAAAATATGATGTTATCATTGGAAAGGGAATCCTTCAAATTACAACAATAGAACAAAAACACAATCACTGCTCACGTGCAGCATGGGCGGGTTGATTTTTGTGGGCTAGCGTCGAACGCCTCCACAATTCTCTTCGTTGTTTCTGCATCCGTGATAATGCGAGGCCTTCCAGGAGGTTTGATTTCCTGCATCCCTTCCCGTTTACAGCAGTCGTTTTCTCCACTTCCCCACAGTCGACGGCTGCAATGTTACGTTAAACTCACATCTTGCCCGTCTTGCGGCCTCACGATCATTAGCATACGTTATTGCTCCATGCAGCAATTGTAATTTGCTGTTGCATATTCAACGTCATTTTGACTAATGACGTAAGTTCTACACTGTTTTGTTTTATTCATTGTTATAATTTGAATAATTGTCTTTCCAACGGTAATTTCATATTTCCTGTAATTGTAATATTTTCATCACACTACGCGATCCAACCGTATAGCCATATTTATGATTCACCCCGTAGTAGTTGAGGTCCTTTATTAAGTTATTTTAAAAATTGAATACATAATTAATTGTATTGTCATCAATTAAAGGACAGGTCCTTCACTGCAACTTAGCATTCTCCACACTTCTCTGTCTTTTTATTTTCTTTTTTGTATCTGGATATAGATCAACTTATCATTATATTGTTTATCATCTTATATATTCTTCTTCCCTGGGCATATATTTCGTCACCATTTCTTCAAGTGGAACACGTCTTAGTTTATTAAAGCAATTGCTATAAACTGGAAAGTCACGAGTTTGATTTCCGATGGGAATCAGAATTTTAAACTGGCCTAAACCTTCTGCTGTGGCACCATGATATTGGGTCTACTCAGACTCTATGGGAAAGTTAGTACTAGACAAATGTTTTGGGAGAGTAACGGCGGCCAGTCATGCAAGGGTTTGATTATTCCGTCTCTGTATCTTGTATCAACATCCCCAAGGATCTTTAAAACCTTTACTAGCATACCGAGTTGAATATTGAACCGATCAAGCTAAGTGAAAAACTTCATACTAAGTAAAAAACTACTTTTATAACAATTCTTCCTTAAATAAATAATAGTTTAAAAAAAACTAAAACAACACGCTTTATTAGAAAACTGAACTAAAAAATTGAAAAAATAATTTTAATTTCCAACACGCTTGGGATAAATAATTTTACCATCAAAAGCGTGGGGTGCTGTTTACCAATTAATATATTTGATAATAAACAGATATTGGTAAAAAGTAAAGTCTCTAAGAAGAAAATGTAAAAATCATAAAAAGCACCCCACGCTTTTGATGGTAAAATTATTTATCCCAAGCGTGTTGGAAATTAAAATTATTTTTCAATTTTTTAGTTCAGTTTTCTAATAAAGCGTGTTGTTTTAGTTTTTTAAAACTATTATTTATTTTTATTTTTTAGTTTTAATATTTTACAGAATAAGATAAAAATGTAAATATCTATAAATTCGATAGGCTACTATTGTAGTATGAGCTAAAAGTAATACTCTTCTAAAAAAACCTCCCAGCCGGATTTTAAACAGCGACCTATGGATTACTGAAATTATATACCATTAGAGTTCACCGCTCTACCATCTCAGCTGTTACAACGATTAACTAAAAAGTCGACAAGTCCGCAACCTATTATACCAGTTTTCATTTTTTTGATTTCTAATGATTCTGGCCAGGATTTTAGAAACAAAATATGAAATTATTGTATTGTCACGGGTCCTTTACAAGTATACAAAGTTTCAAGTCGATCCAATGTTTCTAAGTGGGTGAAAATCGTGTTCAAAAATTCCGTTACATAGATACAAAGACACTTTTTTTGTTTTTCTGATGATTCTGGCCAGGGTTTTAGAAAATAAATATGAATTTATTGTATTGTCACGGGTCCTTTACACGTATACAAAGTTTCAAGTCGATCCAATGTTTCTAAATGGGTGAAAATCGTGTTCAAAAATTCCGTTACATAGCTACAAAGACACTTTTTTTGATTTTCTGATGATTCTGGCCATGATTTTAGAAACAAAATATGAAATTATTGTATTGTCACGGGTCTTTTCTTTTACAAGTATACAAAGTTTCAAGTCGATCCAATGATTTTAAGTGGGCGAAAATCGCGTTAAAAGATTCAGTTACATAGATAGATAGATACAGGTCAAGTTAATATAAAGCGTGTAAAAAAGGTAAATACTTTACGACATGTGACGCGAGAAATTGTTCTAAGTTGCAATCATACACCATGTGAATGCGCCAACAAATGCGGAAGCAGTTTACACTGTGGAATCACGGGATGCAACCAACATATACATGATATTTAACGAACTTAAAAGCTAACCTAACGAAATTTAAGTACTCTAACCTGTGAAAGTCCAACCTAAAAGCTAACCTAACGCAATTTAAGCACTCTAACTTTTGAAATAATGTAACGCTAAAAAATATATAGTACGTTCTGAAATTCTGAAGTACAGTTAATTAGTACATAATCTATGTTGGCTGCACTGGAACACATATTTGTTGTTGCATAGAATATTCATTAAAATCAATATAGCTGCCACGCCTTCATGCTATTTATATAGTTAAATATCATAGAAGAATATATTGTAATAATCGTTAGAAAAAATGTAACAAATCATTGCAAATAGTGGGGAATAATTTGAAAAATGAAACCCTAAGAAATAAAATATGACAGGAATTTATGAAGGGAATTAAAATAAGTAATTTCACAGGTTGTAAAATTTAGCCAATAAAAGTAAAATAAATATTTTTTTTTAATACAATAGGAAGTAACATTAAGATGTTCGTTTAATAATTAAGACATTTTGTCTGTGCATTCTTACCTCTTATGGTTGTTTTTGTTGAACATATGTTTCAAGGCTGCTGAGCCCCATCGTCAGCGATTACAGATGCAAAAATAACCATAAGAGGTAGGAATGCACAGACAAAATGTCTTAATAATTAGATAAAATTCTAATTGCTCTTACGATATTGTGGCGCAGACAGACTTTCTGTTCGTGGCGTGGCTTTTGGCATTTAGAGCTGCTGGACTCACTGAAAGAGGTCTAACAATTTTCTCTGAGTCAAATACATTTAACTGCTTTTCTTTAATTTTTTGCTATTGTTTCCCTGAAAAATTGTTGAAGAGACTAAAATTATTATTTTCTAAGAATATATAATCCTATACTCTGTCCGCTCTTAAAGTGATTCTCGTCAAAACAAAACCATGTGACCTGCTCGCTTTTCATTGGTTATGGACACAGACGTACGTTCTAGAAGCAATATCCTTCCGTCATTCGCGTCACAATTACTGTCACTTTTGACAGGGAGATGACAGAGCAACAGAAGACTCGATACTTTCAGCCATTTTGTTTCATGAGAATCGACTGAAAGCATGGCTCAAATGCATCACCCATATGTAATAAATTATTTTAAGTTGTAATTATTGATTAGGTATATTTTAGAATATTTTGTATGTTTTGAATATTATTTTCATTCATGAAGAAAAACAAGTATATTCAGAGGACACATTGTTAATTTAATGAAGGGAACTACTTTTTCGCGCATTATTGCTTCTACAATGTACGTCGGTGTTCATAAACAACAAAAAGCGAACAGGTCACATGATTTTTTTAAGAGGATCACGGACAGAGGACACAGTCGAGCCGTTATAATATCCGACGTGGCCACACCTACCCGATATTTGGCGGGACCACTGCACGTGGTTTACAAAACAAAGCGCCCGTTGTCAAGTCAGTACCATGGTCAGTACGGTCTTGTGTGGTGGACGAATCAGTTGGAGTCATCATACTGTATGTTATTCATTATCTTATACGGTCTCACCAAAACATAGAATTCCCTTCCGCCCTATGTCAGAGACTGTCAAACTATAACATCCTTCAAAAACAAACTAAAGAATTATTTAGTAACAAAACTAACTTATACACCTTACTGATAGTATTCTTTTTAACAATTAATAAATTTAATTATTATGAAAATATATTAAGAATAATAAATATTTTCATTGTGCTTTGTTTTAAATATTTTATACTCGTAAAATTAGTTTTCTATATCTCATTTATTTTCCTTGTATTTTTATATACATTAGACAGGGGCAATTTAATATGTCTTGCTTGTATACATTTTATTATTAGTTTTAGTCTTAATTTTTACTAACATTAACTGGTTGCATTATATATCGTAATATGTTAGATATTATCTTTTTGATCAAATTTTTACTTAGTATTTAATATTAGAGTTAATTGAGATTGTTATATTCTGATGTAATATATGTTGTCCTGGTGAGTGGAAGAGAAGGCCACATGGCCTTAACTCCAGTACGCTAAATAAAACTAAATCTATTATACCCCAGCCACACTGATTCTCCGGCCCTGCCGTTTTCACGACATTGTAGCCGATATGGATATTCAGTGCGGTTAGCAGATATACAGCGCGACAATATCTCAGCAATTTCAACCTTACTAGCGCGCTATAGCTGCGTCAAGAGCAGTAATTGGTTGTGGCAGAAATCTACTCCCACTCAACTGTTTCTTTATTGGCAGTAGATGGCGAGTTTCTCCCTTTACATCTCTTATAACCTAAACTTCAGAGCCGGAGATCCGGCGGCTGCAGTGTACAGTTTGGTGTTATGTATGAATTTAAGCGTCATAATGACGCGGAGGAGTCGGAAAAACTGTCAATTCGCAAACAGAGAAAGAATTCTTAATGTTAGAGATTATTTTGAAAAAGAGCATGAGAACAATGGTAATGGTAAATGGTAGACTTGGCAATGATCCCGAGAGCTATGCCGGCGGTAGCATACTGCCGATAGGGTTACCCATGCCGGACTGGTCGAGGTGATAAGGCAGACGAAAAAAAGTAATTTTGGTCGAAGGAGTAGTGACGATCTTTCACTGTAAAATACAACCGTCAAGAAATGCGAACATGGATTCAACTGGGGTAAAATTTTCCGGAGGTCAAATAATTCCCCCTATTCGGTTCTCCGGGCGGGGACTACTTCAGGGAACCCCATGCCAAAGGCTCAAACATTTTGAGAATAAAGTTCTTAGGAAAATTTTTGGACCAAAGAGAGATGAACAGACAGGTGAATGGACAAGACTTACATAACAATGAACTACATGGTCTTTATAGGAAGCCAGATATAATAAGAACAGTTAAGTCTCCTAGGCTGCGATGGGCAGGACATGTTGCGCGTATGGGGAAAGAAAGACGTGCAGGAAGCTTCTTGTAGGAAAGCCAAAGGGAAAACGCCCAGTTGGTAGACCAAGAATGAGGTGGGGAGAGAACAAATATTAACTACGATTTGAGGGGAAGTAGATTATACAAGGAATGATTGGAAAGCATTAGCTCAGGATAGGGATGTATGGAGAGCTTATGTCCGCGCGGCCATGAACCTACGGGTTTGCTAGTGCCAGTGAGTAAGTAAGTAAGACTTAGCAATACCGTAACATCCTCTGTAAATGTCCCGTAACCTTGACGACAGCAACTGTTAGTGAAGCAGCTAGTCAGCTGATCAAAATCTGTCGTGTGATTTGCTACCCGGTTTTTACGTCGGCTCTACTGTAAATCTTTCATTGTTGTAATCAGTACTGTTTTTTCATTCGTTTCTTACTAAATCATTATTTAGACATAATCAAGAGTAAATCATTTTCATGCCATACATCTCTCGTTATAACAAATTTAGGCCGATATTCAAGAACCAATCTTTCCGCGAAGAGCGACTCTCAGCCCGTCTCTCCGTGGTAAATATTATGTGGGTCATGCAGAACTTACTCTAACTGGCTCACTCTATTCAAACGTCATGTGCTAACAAGATATTTATTTAAAAAAGGAATTCCGGAAAAAATTGAAAGGTGGGAGCCTCAGTTTCTGGAAGACGGAGATGGAATGGCGTAGAGAGCTTGGTTCTTGAATACCGGCCTTAAAGTGTGGTCACATGCATCTATTCTTGCAGTGATAATTCTACACTTCTAGGGATGGTCTCCAAATAAATTTCAGGACTTTTTTTTTATGTTTTCTAACACAAAGTGAAAACAGATCCTATTACTCAGCATCAGGATGATCTCAATTTCTCTTAATTATATTCAATATTATACCTGTTTTTAATTATAATTTCCTCTTCCGTATGTGGTTTTGCAAGCATCTCAGTTCTGCTTGTGGCCGTTGCGAGAAGGGCAGCTTTCCTTACCTATAGTCAATAATAATAATAATAATAATAATAATAATATAATAATAATAATAATAATAAGTTAAGTAGTCCCACTACAGGCCTCAGGAGGCCCTTGGGGTAGTAGGAGGTTAAGGCTCCCACTTTCTCTGGTCAATCGGCACTTGATGTCAACCGGGTTGTCAGTCCTGCGTGACGGTCGCCTTTACCCCCAGAACAAGTGTCTGGTACTCATTTACGTTAGAGGCTGATTCGACCCAGGGACATAGTGCCGCCAAAAGGTTTGGGTCAGTTTAAAAGTCCTGACCCACCGGGACTTGAACCCTCTACCTTCCGGCTTGTAGCGCAGTGCCTTTAACAGCTGCGCAACGCAACGGCGCTTACCATAATAAGAATACTAATAATAATAATAATAATAATAATAAAAGTGAGCCACGAGAAAGAAGGCACTGTAGGGACCCCCCGCCCTTCTGGGGTAGTAGGAGGTAAGGCTCGCACTTTTATAGAGAATCGATTACGAGAGGTTTTAGCAGGTTTTCTCAACCTGAGCGCGACCCCACGTCTTTAGTCTCAGCACATATTACTCGTCCAAGTTAAATCTGCAAGCGGAAAATTTGTTAGGAATGTGCTGCACATTATCTTTTTCTCTTACTATATTGCTACTTCCTGTCCCGTGTATTGTGTTATTTGACTGGCAAGGGAGCACTGGCAAATACCGTGCTTTTAAATTATCGGACAGCTACCGTATTTATTTATAATACCTGATGGAGTTAAGATCGTAAGGTCTTCTCTTCCACTTCACCAGAGTTGGTAGTCGTTAACCAATGAATAATCCGACAACCAAGTTACTACTGGGGAATAAGCTGTCCGTTCTTTGCCTCCTCATTACATGTTGCCAATTCCTCATCCCCTGTCTTGTTTCTTGATGCGGGTAATAGAGAGATGACATTCTGTAATTCTGCCTGATGACAGGTCCTTCACTGCAATCATAGCATTTTCATGATATGCTTGCAGCTTTACTAGGGAATTGTAGGTGTGGTAGCTTCCCGTTGCTTTCCACACCGGTGAAGGATGATGTATGATAATGATAAGGCTGATGATGGCTATATGATTTCGGGGACCGTTTGGGCCTTAAAGTTTGCCCATAAAAACCTCACTCAGAAAAACTGCCCCGACCGGGGATCGAACCCGGGCCACTGCGTGACAAGGCAGCACGCTACCTCGAGACCACAGCGATGAACTTGAGAGATGGCAAACAATGTGATTTTAAATGATCCGAAACCTTCAGCAGTCGTCGATTAAATGATTAGATTGACAACCATGGTATGATATTTCACACGTGTTTAGGGATTTCTCCCTCCCATAGATAAATAGTTTGGCGACACTAGCGCTAGCACACTTCCCTCTAGCCGTGGCAGACTTAACTTGGAGGAGTAATACGTCTGGTACTCTCTCTTAGGCCGGTATTCAAAAACCAAGCTTTCCGCGAAGAACGACTCTCAGCCCGTCTCTCCGTGGTTAATTATGTGGGTCATGCAGAACCTACTCTAACTGGCTCACTCTATTCAACATCATGTGCTAACAAATATTTATTAAACAAGTTTCCGGGAACAATTGAAAGATGAGAACCGCAACTTACAGAAGCCGGAGATAGCATGGCCTAGAGAACTTGGTTCTTGAATACCGGCCATAGAGGTTGAGTCAACTATAGTGTCGCCAGAAAATTTTAATTACCTGGCAAAAATACACGAGTTGTAGGCCCTATATTTTCCCAAAAAAAAAGAGTGAAAGATATATTGAAATTTAGGCCAGTTTATCAAAATCCTGACTCAATCGAGAGTCGAATCCACATCCTTCCAGTTTGTAGTGCATTGTTTTTAACCAACAATGCAGCGCCTTGTTCCTTAAATAGCTTTAACGTTCACAGTATTGTATTTTTGGATTAAGGCCTATAGGCAAAAAATCATATTTTCCTAGTGATTAAAATTACGAATGACCATTAGGTGTTAAAGCTATTGTAAATAAACAAAATTACGTAATAATGAATTACAGTTAAAAATATGTATTTCTTAATATTAAGACTGAGGAACCGAAAGTAGAAATATATTTACACTTTTTTTTCTACTTTAACATCCCCTTGTAGTTACTTTTACGTGCCTCTCGCCATTGAGACCTTATGGGGACATGACCTGTCAAGAGAGTATTTTGGCTCGGGATCACATACATGTTTTTTTATCATACAAATTCATAGAGGGACTCCACGGATGAGTGATCAGCTATTTGTCAGTAAACAGTAAATAAGGGGAATATGATATGTATGATTATAATGGCCAAATGGTTGTTGGGGACTGTTTGGGACTTGGAGTTTCTAACATTGTCTTAAAGGTGAGGAAAAACCGCAAATAACCTCACCCAGAAAACTTGTACCGGCCGGTGATCGATCCCGGGCTCGCTGCGTCTGAGACAGTGAGAAACATTAGACCACAGAGGTTGACTCGCGTTTTTTAAATATAAAAAATAACAATCTTGACATTTAGGAGATTAAAAATAATAATTCTAATGCATGTTTAGACAAGTGAAATTGAAAATAAAGCGAAATTATTACGTATTATTTATCGACGCAGTTTTAACATCTCAGATAATTAGTGTAATTGATTTTCAGAGCTGATATAAAATCAACAATTCAAATGAAAGACTTAATAGTATATTACGATGCGAGGTTGGGAAGTGGTTTTTCAGAATGGAGGAAAGTTTTAAAAACCGAGCGATAGCGAGGTTTTTAATTTCAGAGATTCTGTAAAAAACACTCACAACGCGCGTTGTACATTATTTTTTTTGCGCGATGGTGTTTTCAAAATAATAAACAAATAGTAAAAAATTACCATCTTTGTTGGTAATATTTGCGTTCATTATAAACAATTGACTAAAGTTACAGTGTGCGCAATGTTTATAGTTGAAACAAAGGAGGCCGTGAGACCAGTTTAGTGATAAAATGGCGGCAAGTACGAATTTATTGTTTTATATTGTTTCAAAATAAATCCAGTTAATTTAAAAAATACTGTGATTTGTTTTGTATAATGTACATTAACACTACCTTTTGGATATTTTTTTGTATATAGCCTACATTGTATGTAGTGTACGTAAGAGTGCAATGGATTTACTTTTCACAGCGTGTTTGTAATATGGTAATAATACAGTATAATTATTTTTATTACAGTATAGCTATTTAGGTTGGCAACCCCGAAATGTAGAAGTTGAACTTTCAATCATGTCGTCATTGCTGTAAGTACAACAAAAACGCACTAATCGCGCAAAAAAGTGTATAAACCTAATAAAATATATAATGTGAAACTTACGCACCATCGCGAATAGGGTTGTTTTCTTCTCCATTTTCTTCCGCGAAGATCTCCAAGAACTCTGAAATAGGTTTCGCAAGTAGTAGTGTGTGTGTTGTTTTCTACTCAGATGTTTACGAGCTAATTTGTTGATTGGAATTTTCTTTCTTCATTTTGACTTCCAGAAGAATTTAGGGAAATATGGAGCAGAGATTTTTGACTAGAAATACAATAATACAAGTTAATTATGTTTTTATTATTAACTTAACATTTCTCACTGAAAGATAATTATATTTGAAGAGAAAAATTTTTCGCCCAGACCGAGATTCGAACCCGGGACCTTTGGCTTGCCGGGCCAAAACGCTTACCAACTGAGCTACCGAGGCGAGTTGATCTAGACGCAAATGTTTTCTTATATACGTTTTCTCTTCAAATAAAATACAAGTTAATGGTTTTAATATTAACACCTTCACCAGATTATTCCGAGAGATCATTTTAAAGTGTCTTTCAAATTTTGTTTTCATGGTCCAAACTCCTCTTTCTGGCAAAAACAAAAGCCGGTATTGATAGTAAACAGCTCACACTGTGAATAATTTTTATCGACAAATGGAGAGAATTGTTAAAAGATCTACGACAGGTGATACATCTCTTCCCTTCACCAATAATAGTTAGCAAAATGTATCCTTGATACGGCTTGCAAAATATATCACCGAAATATGTAGGAGATACTTTATAGTAGATTCTTTACCGTTGATTCTGAAACATATTATGTATTTCTATTGATTGCATGTCCGACGCGTGGCGTAGTCGGTAGAGTCCCTACCTTCCACTCCGGCGATCCGGGTTCGATTCCGCGGCGGGGTAGGTGATTTTAAATCTCCGCTTGGGTCTGGGTGTGTGTCTGTCCTTGTGAGCATAAAAGAAAAGTTGAAACAAAAAGGTAAAACAGAAGGAAACAGCATAAACGAAGAAAAAAAAAAAAACTAGAAAACCACAGTTAAGAAACTGCGTCGGCAGCACCAACAGCAGCATAGTGACAGTAGGTCCGCGCCGTGGTGTAAGTCGGGAGATCCCTACCTTCTACTCGGCGACCCGGGTTCGATTCCCGGCGGGGTAGGGGATTTTAAATCTCCACCTTGGTCTGGATGTGTGTCCTGTCTTGTGTTTGTATGTGTGAATAAGATAAAAAGGTTAACGAGGTAAAAACAAAAAGGAAGAACAGTGTAAACGAAAATAAATAAATAAAACACTTCACTCTTGTCCGTCGCCGTGGCGTAGTCGGTAGAGTCCCTACCTTCGACTCGGCGACCCGGGTTCTATTCCTGGGGGGGGATTTTAAATCTCCACTTTGGGTATGGTTGTGTGTGTCTTGTCCTTGTTTCTATGTGAGAATTAAAGAAAGTTAAGAAAAACAGGTAAAAAAAGAGTAAAACAAGAAGGAAAAAACAGTATTAAAAACAAAAAAAATGCAACTCTAATTGTTTTAATAATTTGTTTTGGTATTGTGTATTTTGAAATGCTTTGCAAATTACTAAATGTAGGCTACGTCATTTTGGTTAGTTCGCGCAAACGAATTGGTTCATTGAAGTGACCCTAATGAGCCCTATACTTACGCTACCTGAATTTTAGGCCTATAGTTTCATTAAATTATAATGGGGTTTATGGTATATTCTCTAAGTTTTTAGCGTAATCCTATAATTGAATGTATTGTGGCTACTCAGTGCTTTAGTTGGGGGGGAAAAAAGGGGGGGAGTGGGACGCGTCTATATAAAAAAATAGGGACCATGTTTGTAAGAGAACGGAAGTTTTAAAAGACAGTTTGACAAAAAAAAAACTATGTGTAGATGGATTCTGGAAATATTGTTGCCAATAATAAATTATAAGAATATGTACTTAAAAATCATCCAAAATATTTGTGGGGACTCCATTCCCCCGCATTCTCCCTAACTAAAACACTGATTGTATTCATAATACATAGCCGTGTTTCAAAGTAACATAGGCCTACTGTTTAATTTCGCATATTTTAGGTTATTTCTATCTCAATTTTTCGTTCGAATTTTAAGTTTTTTTCCCCCCTTTACGTTATTTGGTAAAAAATTATTACAAACACAATCCAGGTTATAATTCGCAGACAATAATTTTCCCGCCTTTTTTCACCCTATTTTTCTCTAATTTTACATGTAGAATGTCATCTGCATTAGTACCCCCAATAGTTTATCGGGACCGACATATGTAAAAAAATACCTATTTTGCATATATTTTAAACCATTTTTATTAATTAATATATTTATTTTGGGCAACTTATAGAAGCTGTATAAAATACTTATGATTGGGTCTTCATGGTTTGTATATTGTATGATAGACCAGCCTCATGGCTAGTGGTCAGCGTTCCTGACTAATGTTCATGAGGTCCCGGGTTATATTCCCGGTGAAACCATAGGAATTTTTCCTTTAAAGGGAATTATTCCTGTGGTTGCCCATGGTCTCTTGAATTTTAGTTTAAGTTTAGGTTAAGAAACTCCTCCCTGACGCTTCATTAGCATTAATCACCCATCATACCTGGGGTAACGTAACTCCGCCTTCCAGGTGCCCCCCTAAGACATGGATTACAATCTGCCAATGCCAGGGAATAAAGCCAGAAATGTCATAAAAGACAACCTGGAGGTATTATTGAAAAAAAAGTATAAATATTAGGCTTAAACTTTCGCTTTGTGGTGGTTAGGGTTTGATATTTACTTTAAATTAACATCATTAAAGACATATAGGCTTAACAAGTAATACAACCAAACTAGAAAGGATAATCAGAACAGAGCTTCTATGAGTTTGTTTTAATAAATCCTATTTAAAACAACAGAATTTGATTTTAGTGTTTTTAAATACGAAGGGATATGATAAAAACTAATCTACGCCATGATTAAAATTCCCTTCTGTCGTCACAGGCCTATTATTTATTTACAAATATTAATAAGATTTATTACAAGGAAATAATTTTGACATACCTTTGAAGCCTAAAAATTGGGTATGTAAATGCGAGTTAAATATACACTGAAATTTTGATTTATAATACTCTATAATTTAACAGATGACTGTAGTGTAAAATGACGTAACCATACGTAACTATGCCTTGAGATGTTCAGTTGGTTATGTAAAAATCATAGAATGTTATTCCAGAGATTATTATATTAATCTATGGTTATTCACCCAAATCGTTATTGGCCTACGTACCGGTCGTTTTTCCTCTAGTTTTCCTACAAGAAGTTCCATTCCTCTCTCCCATTTCCCATTCGTGCCACATGTCCAGACAATCGCAGTCTAAGGGACTTAACTGTTATTACATACGATCTAATATATAAAAATGTTTGTTCGTACTTTATGCGCGGCCATACCGTTGATACGATTGTGTGAGGTTTTTTGTAAAATGTTCAAGAGATTTCCGATGTGCACACATCGCCCGTCGCTCTCGCTATAAGGTGAGATAAGTCGTAACAAAGTAGGTGTACCGGAAGGTGTAGATACTCAATTCCTACAACCTTAAAAATCACCCTTTGTAGTGAAAAACGTGAAAAAAAATCTTTTTTGACGCTTAAATGGCTTACGCTGCCTAAATCATAAACAAATACATCAAATTAATATACATAGAATTGATATATCAAAAAAACCCTACAAAAAAGCCCGCGACAGCATATGTTTATCTTTTAGGGGTAACTCACAATAACCATTTTGTCTTTCATTGATGCCAAGAAGATCGAGATTAAGTAGATTCCCGGGCAAGCAGCAGCAGCAGCACGGAATAACTCGAAATAATGAATTTTGTATTTCAGCTCATTAATGCCAAATACATCGGGGGTACGTAGATTCCCGGGCAATGCCGGGTAATTAGCATAGAGTATCAAAAATAATAATGATATAACTTTATAAGTATTCATGTTTGCTTATTCCACTAAACTAAAAAAAACAAACAACATTATCACTTTATTTAGGCGGAGCAGCGTACGCCGGGTTATTAGCTAGTATTTCACAAATATGATATAGCTCCACTGTTATATAGTCTCTCTCCACGCGCTTTCTGTCTGTCTCGTGTTTTCTGTCTCTTCTTCGGTTCAGAACTTCTCCCTAAATTCACTTCTTTAGCATATGTCTCATTTTCTCCTCACTTGAAGTCAGAGAGCATGTGTTTCATCCATCTAATGTGGGTTCGTGGTATATGAACCCTACCCAGGGTACTTTTTTTTTCCGGAGTTTCTTCGATTTCGCTTCCCTTCCTTTTCCCCTGCCAAAAACTTCATTAGGCCACTTTTTCCATTTACTTTTTACTTTTTAGGGCCTCTCCACTTTTCAGCGGTTACCCTGTATTCCCATTCGCCATTCTTGCCGATCACGCCATTCATCCTCCTCCAGACCTCGGTCGTTCATCAATCTATGGATCTCTCCTCTCCAAGTTGTTCTTGGCATGCCCCGTTTCCTTCTACAAGAAGGTGACCATTCCAAAAGAGTTTTGGGCCACCTATTATCCTCCATTCTCCTGACATGGCCATACCACTGAAAGAGCTCGTCTTTCGATCCTTTCCACCACTGTCTCCTCCATATCCATCACCTGCCTCACTTCTTCATTTTTCTTCTTCTTTCCAACCTGGACACCCTGGCACTGCGTCTTATTCCATCCATCTCCACTGCCAAGATCTTAGTTTTTTGTCACTCTACCAAAAGTCCATCCCTCAGCACCATAAGTCATTATGCTTTCCACAACAAACTTCAAAATCCTCTTCTTCGTATGGTTTGACATGGTCCTACTCCACAGTACTCCATTCAACATTTTTATGGCTCTTCGTGCTTGTACTAATCTGCTATCTACTTCAGCTTTACAACTCCCTGATTCATCAATAAGTGATCCCAAATAATATTTTCCATACTTATGTAATTTATTCTATTTCATCTGTCCCTATGATGGTGCGACAGGCCTGGTTAACCGGGATCCATGAATGTCACAGATCTTCAATAATAAGGGCTCTATTTTGATTTCACCCGTCGACCTGGCATTATCCCTGACACAAGT
This sequence comes from Diploptera punctata, assembly GCA_030220185.1. NCBI lineage: Eukaryota > Metazoa > Arthropoda > Insecta > Blattodea > Blaberidae > Diploptera > Diploptera punctata. The sequence goes on from JASPKZ010000749.1 coordinate 74,133, forward strand.
TTAATTTTTTTACTACAACCCTCTATGAGTACCATTATTATAAAACATTACTTTTGATTTTTGTCAGATAATAATTAACGGTATAAACTAAGACTCAAATTTAACTGATGATCAACTGATTTTAGCGAAAGACAAATTTGATTTGAATTCATGATAAAACAGTTGAAAAACACATATGAATCATAGGATCTCACAGTAAATTTGCAAAGAACAGAATATCTGGCAATAAATAGCAATGAAAGAGAAAATTTAATATTGGAAGAAAAAATCCAAATAAAGCAAGTGAAACAAACTAAATATTTGGGAATGATTATGGATAACATTGAAGGTATAGGCAAAGAGAATATAAAACATAGAATTGAATTGAGTAGCAAAATATTATCATCGTTAAATTCCATATGGTGGGATAAGCATATTTGGAAAGACACAAAAAAATATATTGGTAAAACATTGGTGGAATCTGTTGCAATATATGGAAGTGAGGTATGGACAACAAGAATAGACTAATAGCTCTAGAAATGTATTATTTATGCAGCAGTGCCAGAAAGTCAAAATTAGAACATGTCACAAATAAGGAAATTAGAAAACATAATGGAAGCAGAAGAAAAGCATAATTGAAAGAATTGAGGAGAAGGAATTAAAGTGGTTAGGACATGTTTTAAGAATGGAAGATGAGCTATGGCCAAAGCAACTATATCAATGGCATCCGACCAGAAGGAGGAAGAGAGGGAGACCGAAGTTAACAGGAAGGAAAACATGAAGACATTAATGCAAGCAAGAGGGCTAAGCATTGAAGAGCGCCCAAGATCGTAGGCTTTGGAGGTTTGGCACGGGAAGACGGCAGCAGCTGTAAAAACCCGAAGATAGATAGATAGAACTAAGACCCAATGATATGACAAGCTTAGAAGGCTGTTGACATTGTCCTCACATCCACATGTGTTAATCACAGGAGACGGATGATCATCCGGCTGTATAGGGACTCTAACCGTATATTTGGTCGGCATGTCGGTCCTCCAGTTGTTATATCCGTTTTTCTCAGTTTGGACTTACTATTTTCCCCCCAAATGCCCCAGGCTTGTCTTTCGACATTCCTAGTTTCTCTCCTGGCATGGCATACTTGTTACCCGCTTCTGAGGTTGGAGCGCCTGGAAGGCGGGGTTACGTTGCCCCGATGATATTATGGGGTGATGATGATAATGGTGCGCCAGGAGAGTCCCTTATCCTAAGCTTAACCTAAGATGAATATGAATGATGATGATTGCGATGGCCATATGATTTCGGAGACCAGTTTGGGCCTTAAAATTTTCCTGACATTTGTCTTACAGGTGAAGAAAAACCCCTATAAAAACCTCACCCAGAAAAACTGTCCCGGCCGGGGATCGAACCCGTGACAAGACAGCACTCTACCCCGAGACCACAGCGGTGGACATTTTATTTATTGTAGCTACCAAAATTCCTCGCGATGCTGGGTGAGCACCGGTCCAATATACTGGCCGAAATTCCACGAAAAAATTTCTTCCCCCATATGGACTCAAAACTAGCGCAAGTACCGTTTGTCTGCAACAAGACATAGTACCTTAAATATAGCCATTAAAACCTCTCAGAGGTTAAAATGGATAAAATGTGTAATCTGTTCCTTCTTACTCTCACCCATTCGATATTACCCATAGCAACCAGTAAATTAGCGACTGTTTACAATAGCAACGCGTGTTCGAAAGAAAAATGCGCAGCATACAGTACATGCTTAGTTTTTGTTATTTTTATCGAAAACAAGAAGAGAAAATAGTATAAAACTTTTGGTAAGTTAGGGTAATTACAGTCTATTACTTGGGTGAAAATAATCGTGCCATATTTCATATTTAATTACAAAATAGGTCCTGTAATAATCTTATCAAAGGCCATACATTTATTAAAGCATTGTCATTCTCCCAGTTATATAATACGAATGCGAAACATGGACTCTTACTTTAAGGGGGGAGAAAAGATTACGAGTTTTTGAGAAAGTTCTTAGAAAACATTATTGAATCAAAGAGAGATGCGAATAGAGAAGATTATGTAACAGTGGTCCACCGCTGTGGTCTCGAGGTTGGCGTGCGCTGCCTTGTCACGCAGCGGGCCCGGGTTCGATCCCCGGTCGGGACAGTTTTTCTGGGTGAGTTTTTATCGGGGTTTTTCCTCACCTGTAAGACAAAAGTCAGGAAAACTTTAAGGACCCAAACGGTCCCCGAAATCATATGGCCATCATCATCATCAACAACCCTTATCATCATCATCATCATACCTTCACAGGTGTGGAAAGCAACGGGAAGCTACCACACCTACACCAATTCCCTAGTAAAGCCTGCAAGCATAGCATGAAAATGCTATGATTGCAGTGAAGGACCTGCCTTCGGGCAGAATTACTATGGATGGATTATAACAGTGAGCTACATGATCTTTATAGGAAACCAGATATAATAAAGAACAGTTAAGTATCGTAGACTGTGATAGACAGGACATGCGACACGATTGGTGAATGAAAGAGGGACATGGAAACTTGGTTGGAAAACCAGTTGCAAGGCCAAGTTGGTAGATCAAGAATGAGGTGGGAGAATAACATTAACCATGATTTGACGCAAGTAGATTTACTGTGGATGATTGGAAAACATCAGCTCAGGATAGGGATGTACAGAGAGCCTATGCCCAGGTTGCCATGAACATACGGGTTTGATAGTGACAGTGAGTTAGTTAGTTAATTATCGTCCAAACATTCTGACTAAAACTCGACGTTTCGTCTACTACTGCGGTAGACATCCTCAGGAGATTCTGCGTGTTCTTTGACTTCTTAACTCTTCAAATGTCGGCTGCAGTTAAGAAGTCAAAGAAACACGCAGAATCTCCTGAGGTGTCATACCGCAGTAGTAGACGAAACGTCGAGTTTTAATAAACCAGACCCCGGGCCATTTAAACCCAAAAGACATAAACTACATTAATCAAAATACCTGCCGTGAAAGTCTACAATTTTACATATTCTGACTAAAAATTTGTCAGCATATTTTGTTAAGGCAATAAGATACAAATTGGAAGGTTGAGGGTTCGATTCACAGAGGGTTAAACATTTTTTTACTGAATATTTAATTTTAGGAAGTTATATTTTGAGGTTATTTTAATTATATTATTTTTGGTCTGGACATCTTACCTCAATATTTAATGTTGATTTGTTCTTGGACATGTTTCAAAACAATTCTCTGTTTTATCTGGGAAAGCTGAAGATTTAAAAAAGAGAATTGTTTTGAAAACATGTCCAAGAACAAAATCAACATTAATATTGAGGTAAGATGTCCAGACCAAAAATTAATATAATTTTTTTACTGACACTAACATTCTAGCAGCACCTGGTTCCTGAGGTTGACTCGGTCTCTAACAGAAATGAGCAGGTACCAGACGCATGCTCTGGGATTTAGGGCGGCTGTCATGCAGGGCTGACAACCTGGCTGATATCTCATGCCAATTGTGTGGAAAGTTATCAGTAGGGCATATATACCTAGTATTCCAAAGGTCTCTTAAGGCCTGAAATGGGGATGACTTTTATCTTTTTACTTCAATCATCAGGCAAATGTTGATTTGGAATTTCATTACCAGGAAACTATTTTTATTATATTACAACTTTTCTCATTAGAGGATTGGCCTCTCCCTAAGGACAACGTGATACAGACAATTAATTTTTGGATTATTGATGAAATACATTTTGTCAATACATTTAAAAAACATTCAAACAATTTAGGCCTAATTGAACGTATACATACTATAAAGGCAGAAATTTTGTTAAAATATGGTTTCTACAAAATTGAAATTGATCTTCGAATGGCAGGCGCGGATGGCCAATTTTGAAAGAAAGAAAGATACACCCTGTCCAAATCAAGGGCATTCCAAAATTTGCTACGAATCCTGGTATTCAGTACCTCCTTGCCCCTGGATCATTCAATCCATTTGTGGACATTTACACTATCTCAATGGTATTTATCTTTGTAATAGTCAAATATTGGCTCTCGTCACCATTGAGGATTCTAATGTAAATGACTGTCTACTTTAATTTAAAGATTGTATATATGTGTAGAATATATATCTGTTGTGTGTGTGTGTCTGACCGAAAAGTCCAAACATTTTTTTTTTTAAATGTATGAAAAATTGAATGAGATGTTGATAATAACATAAGTTAACAACACCTTATTAACAATATGTATTGGTGGAAGAAAGATTTTTGTTTGGGTCTAAATGCCACCAGTTTGTGCTTTTTATGACATTTCTTGGCTTTCTTTGCTCTTCTTCCCCCTAGCTTGGCCGAATTATAAATCATTTCCTTAATTTTCTTAGTTTTGCGGACACCTGGAAGGCAGAGTACATTACCCCAATGGTATGATCGGTGATAAATGATAATGAATAGCCAGGAGAGTTCTTAACCTAAATTCCAGACCATGGGCAACCATAGGAATAATTCCCTTTATGGAAAAATATTCCTATAGTTTGACCGGGAATCGAACCCGGACCTCATGAACAGTAGACAGAAACGCTGGCCACTAGCCCATGCCTTATTATGGGTATAATAGATTAGCCAACAATATACATGGAGAGGAGGCCTCCCTCCCTTCATAGGATTCCTTTGAAAATGAATAATTATTCAATTTATACTATTTAATTAAATTAAATTCATTTTACAACCAATTCTCATTAATAAGTTGTAAATTCGAAGTAGTCCATACCCTCCTAATTTTAATAAAATACTTGCTAAAATTATTGATCCTAAAAAAGAGTTCAAAGTCAATGCTGATTTGACTTCTCTTTTAAAATTTGAAACTGGACCATCATCATCATCATCATGCCATGCAAGTATTAGGCCATGTGGCCTGTTACGGTCTCAAAGAGGAGTTTTCCATCCAAGTGCTTTTTTGGACATCCCAGTGATCTTTTGCCTTGGGGGCAGTAACGAAGCATGGCTTTTGGAATTCTATGAGATGGCATTCGTTGAAGATTGGCTTTCCAGTTGTTCTGGTAGTTTTGTATGTGGTGAAGAATGGGTTCTACATCCAACTCTTCCATAATTTCCTCATTTCTTTTATGGTCCCACTTTGTACACGCCTGCTGTATGGCAAATAAATCACATCTCATTTGCTGTTATTTGGTTTTAATCTCTTCTTCATATTGTCCATGCTTCACTACCATATCTTAATACTGGTCTTGCGAGAACCTTATAAAGCCTTAATCTTGTGTTTCTTCTGTACTAAAGATGGTTTCATTATACTGTTAATTATCCCCGTTGATTTTGTGAAATTTGTGATTTTCTTTGATATATGAGCTTCATCTTGAAATGTTAAATTATACCCCAAATAATTAAATTCATTTACTCGTTCTAAAATTTCATCATCCAAAACAATTTTGCTAGGTATAGGGTATTTCCCACAAAAGGCCATCACTTTAGTTTTCTTTGTATTGATTTCCATATTGTACCTTTTTGCCATTATATTATGTGAAACCGGACCATCTGGAATACTATTGAATATATCCATATATTACCACCTCACAAACTATTTTGATTTTTACTAAATTTACATGTATTGTTATCATAGGATAGTTATGAAGAGGAATGCAGCATATATGCTTGTGTAAATTATTTCTTTTACATACAGTAAGCAACTGAATATGTATACATAAATTTTATAAGAAAAAGGTTTACACAACACTACACACATACACACACACAACACATATATACCAATATTTAGACATCTAAATAATCAAGCGTTACTGTTATAAAATAAAAATTCACTTTAAAAATGCTTTCTTGTTATAATAGGCACTAGATGGCAGTTCGGCCGATGTCCTGCTGCCTCTCGTGATTTGAAAATTTAATTATACTTAAATTAATATTGGGAAGTAAACATTATGAGGTTATATCATTAATAGTGAGTGGAGTACATATTTTTATCGACTCACCTCATATGATTTCAAATTTCTTTGATACCAACGGTTTCAGACAATATCATGTCCCTCTTCAGTCAGACTGCTGAAGAGGGACATGATATTGTCTGAAACCGTTGGTATCAAAGAAATTTGAAATGATATGAGGTGAGTCGATAAAAATATGTTCTCCACTCACTATTAAAGAAAATTTAATATTTGTGCTGGGAATGCTAGGGTGACACAGGTGGAAGCTTGCTAACATATAGAGAGGTCTCGGGTTCAATCCTGGCTCAAGCATTTATTTTTATTTTCAAATTTTATATATATTATAATGAGACATGGTTGTAATTAATATTTAATTAATGAAAACATGGTACTCTGCTTTACAGATATTAATAAAGAAATGGATGATGTAAGAGTCCAGTGGGTGCAGGAAAAAACATTGCAACTGTTTGGTGAAACAGATAGACGCCTATTTGATGATTTACTTGAAGAAAATGATGGTGATCTTGGAGATAAGATTATATCATTCTTAGATGATGATATTGGTGGTGTACATGACCTTGCAAGACAAGTTTTTATTTTGTATAAGACAAGTATTGAGAAGATAATAGAAGAGGAAGTGTTGGTCCCTGAAGAAGGTAATTAAAGAGCATGAAATATGATGAATGATGATGTAGGTAGGTAGTATTAATAACTGAATAGAAAGGTACTGCTTTTGAACTACTTCAATGAACTACAGTGTAAAAATTATTTACATTATTCTAGCGATGTCACTTATTGCTTCAAGTGATCTTCAAGTTAAATGGACTATTTTCAACAACAAGAAATCTTAAGAGCTCCATCCATAGTAATTCTGCCCGAAGGCAGGTCCTTCACTGCAATCATAGCATTTCCATGCTATGCTTGCAGCTTTATTAGGGAATTGTATAGGTATGGTAGCTTTCTGTTGCTTTCCACACCAGTGAAGGATATGATGATGATGATGATGATGATGATGATAATGATAAGGATGATCATGATGATGATGGCCATAAGAATTTCTTAAGAGCTAACCAACCAAATTCATCCTAACTAATAACATGTGCTAAACAAAATGAATGTTAATTTTATAATTTTTTCCTGTTAAGTCAGTCGTCCTCAACTAAATTGTTAAACTACTTCAAGTTATTCTGATATGTAGGCCTTTCGAAAACAATTTTTCATCTTCTGCATTTTAACTGGAACTGATGGTGTTATATAGGTTGTATAACAGATTTATGTCTGCGGTTATGTAGGGGTAGGTCTTTATTCCTTGCTACTTTTACAATCTCTATGTCTTCAAGGATACTGATCCTGTTGTTATGATACTCTTTGTGTAGTATTGACATAGAGTATATAGATTTTTTTCAAATCGATGACCTGTTTCTAGTATATGTTTGGCAAAACTTGATTTATCTTCATTATTAATACAATTTTTTGAAATGTTCCGAATATCATGTGTTAAAGTTTCTTATTGTTTTGCCTAACAGTTAAAATGCAGAAGATGAAACATTGTTTTCGAAAGGCCTCCATATCAGAATAACTTTAGTGACTGACTTACCAGGTAAAAATTATATAATTAACATCTTATTACATAACCTCAATGGTGCTTTAATATGAATTTCAAAAAAGAATGTATTAGATGAATAAATAGGCTGAAGTCAATGGATTTTTTTAAATGGAAAAATCCAAATGATAAGTCCTCTCGGGAAGGACTTTGAGTTATGGATCCTGAAACTGATGACTTTTGGGTTTGTAAAAGAATCTCAAGTCTAAATTAGAACATCTGAGAAAAATTTTAATTGCCTTTCTCATCCATGTAATACCTCAGTTGCCTAATATATGTCTCTAACCATTTGTCATTCGCTGACATCTATAGAGAAATAAGCATAACTAAATTAGTTTGGTTAAGTAACTCCCGCAATGTAGCACCTATGTCATATGCGGTGATGTATGGGTATATATATATATAGGAATAGTATTTATTTATTTCCCTCTTAACGTATATTAAGGAATAGTACAGATGACTGGGGGGGGGGGGCACGCCATAGTGTAGTGGTTAAGGCACTGTGCTACAAGTTGGAAGGTCGAGGGTTGAAGTCCCGGCGGGGCCAGGATTTTTAAAATGACCAAAACCCCTCTGGTGGCACTATGGCCCTGGGGTCGACTCAGCCTCTAACGGAAATGAGTACCAGAAGCTTGTTCTGGGGGTAAAGGCGGCCGTCACGCAGGGCTGACAACCCGACTGACATCAAGATGCCGATTGTCTAGAAAAAGTGGGAGCCTTAACCTCCTACTACCCCAAGGGCCTCCCGAGGCCTGTAGAGGGATTACTTTACAGATGACTGGAGCAACAGTATTATAATGAGATTGAAAACTTCTTTTATTTTAGAAATTTGTGCTTTAACCAGGGAGATTCCTGAGTAGCGCAGTGGTAGAATGTCAATGGTTAAAGCTGGAGGTCTTCAGTTTAAATACTGGTTTAAGCAGATTTTTTTCTTCATAATTAAATATGGGAAATAACATTATGAGGTTCTTAATTTGTAAATTAATGAGTCATTTTTTAACATCTTACCTCATATTTTATGTTTCTTCAAACACAGGAACTAATTTTCGAGAGAAGGATCTCTCTCATTTTCAACTGACATTCTAATTTTGGTTGAAAATGAGAGAGATCCTTCTCTCGAACACTAGTTCCTGTGTTTGAAGAAACATAAAATATGAGGTAAGATGTTAAAAAAATGACTCATTAATTTACGAAAGATTTTTTCTCAATAGAAATGCATTGTTGATATGTTTAGACTTGTAGTATGTCCTTTAGACCATGATAATTCGGGTTTTGATAGATGAAGAAAAATAGAAAATTAATCAACTTATCATCACCTGGTATCTCTTATGAACAACTGCAATCTTTTAACTTATACAAAGGAGAGTGGAATCTGTGTAATGTCTGACTATACCAACAAGAGACTGGCATTATAAATGTTAACATTATTACCCGTTTAAGGAGTAAGCGCAGTTGTTGACGGAGGGCACTGCAGTCGTGTTTATGTAGGAACAGAACACGTGACTCTGCTATCTTTGACTGCAGAGGGGAATGGGACGTGGGATGCTGACAGTGTACACTGCCTTATATGACGTCACGTGTAGCAACAAACACAGCTTCGTAATTCTTCCGCCTGCAGAGATATTTTGAATGACTAATACTGAATATAGCACAGTGTAAATATACAGTTAGAAATGACTGTCACAATGTTTGTATTTATTTAAAAATTCAATTTTTCACAGTTCAAAGGACATGCTATTTGTCTAATACATAAACACAATACTCTCGCAATGGGAAATCCATTATTCACCATTCTTAGCAGACATGTTTATGGGGAACTTTGAATGTCATGTAACCAAAGCACATCCTTTGATGTTTAAATTTTGGGAAAAAATATGTAGAGATATCATAGCAATAGTAAAAGAGAAACAATTAGAAGATGCCATTAAACTGTTAAATATTCAAAATAAAACTATCAAATTTACAATGGAAATAGAAAATAATCATGAAATAACCATTTTTAGACCTAAATTGATTAGGAATGAAGAAAAAAGAAAATAGAATTTGGAATCTACAGAAAGAACTCACATCGACATTATATAAAAGCTACTGGAATTTAACCATTTTTCACACAAAACAGGCAGTATTTAATAGTTTACAACACACAGACTTGTGAATGTCCCCATGAGCAAAGAAAATTACAATAAAGAGAAAGAACACATCATAAAAATTGCAAGGATAATGGTTTTCAAAAGAAGATGATACACAAGAAATAATAAATTCAAGAACAAAAAAGCCATCATAAGTACTCTTCCGACGAGAAAAATATAGGCAAAAAATTCAAAATTCACATACCATCCTTGGTATTTGACAATTTTCAAAAATTTTCAACAAATTCACATTAATTAGCACCTAAATGATTACAGCTTAGGTAATTTAAATAAAACCAACAAAATGAAAGATTGAAGACTGCAAAAAATCGGAATTATCAAATAATTGTAAAGTTGTGAAAAGATACATAGAAACAAAAGGAATCTAATACAAGAAAAAGACACCGCGAAATGTTAAAATGGAGACCCGAAAATCTGCAAGCTGCACAACCTGTCAGAAAACATAGAAAAACAAAACAAATTACTTAAAAATGGGAAAAACCGAAGAACTCACAATTTGGGAAAAAATTTACATATCAAAATGAAAAACAACTATGATTTTGAAATACCATTTATAAGAAGAGGACGAGTTGAAATCTTCGTCCGCACCGATGCCGAGTCATCTGCAGATAAAGCCGTTGGCGCAGTTGTAACGTGACCAGCATTGAGAATGTCACAAAAGAAGTGAAGAAACCCAGGGTCTGCTATGAATTATGAAGTATGAGGTGAGTGAAAATATTAAAAATAAACAATATTAAAAAACCTCATAGTGTTATTTCCTATCACAATAACTTAAAAATACTCTGTAATAACCACTGGAGACATGGGTTCCTTATATCAAAACACTTACACAATATCCCTAACAAAATTTGAAACATAGTTGGTAAGTTATGTTTCAATTCATATTCATTAAATTAAAATAGATAAAAATAAATAAATTTTAGGGTTGAATGAGAGATGCAATCCATTGACATATTTTTTCTTATTAAGACATGCAATTGGTTACATACACTTACCTCATATGTGCTATCCCACCTGAAACAAAGTTTTGGAGGACATTTCTCCTATTTACATCTAAAAATCAACTTATAAGTGATTGGTAAAAGTCTTTGTGTTTGTAACTTATGTGTGTATATAACCGATTCCATTCCTTGATAAAGTTACTCACATAGTGCTTTCTTATCAATTTTGTAATTAGTATTTTTTTCTTCTTCAGTGCGAGCGCCTTCTACCATCCAAGTACAAAAACCAGATGACTGAAGTAGCAGAAAAAGTCGGAGCCATCTACACCTGTTGGTAAACAGAAAGATGGGAAGCAAGTTAAAAAAGATTAAAAAGGGAAAGGCTCTGAAAAAGAAGAAGGAAAAGGTGTTAAAAAAGCTGGAAGAAAGAGGAAACATGAAGAGGTTGCAACAAGTGAGGCAGAAGTATCTGAGGAAATTAAAGAAGGAGAAGAAGAAGAAGGGAATAAAACAGAAGAAGATCTGTTCATATGCCGAAGAAGCCTCAACTGCAGATGAAGAAATTGCCTCAGAAGCTACAGTTGTCCCAGACAGTTCGGCTTACTGAAAGTGTTGATGAAGGAATTGAAGTCACTGACGATGAACAGAAAGGAGAAGCTGAAGAGACTGATAAAGAAACAGAAGGAGAATCCCCGGCTCCAGATGAGGGAGAACAGAAGAAAATTGAAAAACAAAAGGAAAAAAAGGAAGAGGAAGGATACAGGAAAAAGAAAGAGGACTCAAGGAAGTGGGAAAGGTCGTAAAAGCCCAGAAACATGTAAGTTTTAATTATATTATTATTATTATATTATTATTATTATTATTATTATTATTATTATTATTATTATTATTAGTCATTAGCAAATATTATTAGAAACAATAAAATCATTAACGATTTTTATTATTAATTTAACACTTCTCATAGAAGGATAAATTATATTTGAAGAAGAAAAATTTTCGCCTAGACCGGGACTCGAACCGGGACACTTGGCTTTCCCGGCCCAAGTGCTCTACAACTGAGCTAACCGAGGCGAGTTACGATCTAGACGCAAATTTTCTCTTTATGTATGTTGTAATTCCCTCGCGCCAAATGCTTGAAACCATAGCTTCTATCTTTGCAAATGGCGGCTTCTTAGTTAAGAAGACATTTATTGGGAATTTAACACTACTTTATAGCCAGTAGGGCTTCTATTGGCGATTTTATTATTAATTTAACACTTCTCATAGAAGGATAAATTATATTTGAAGAGAAAAATTTTCGCCTAGACCGGGACTCGAACCCGGACACTTGGCTTTCCGGGCCAAGTGCTCTAACCAACTGAGCTACCGAGGCGAGTTACGATCTAGATGCAAATTTTTCTCTTATGTATGTTGTAATTCCCTCGCGCCAAATGCTTGAAACCATAGCTTCTATCTTTGCAAATGGCGGCTTCTTAGTTAAGACATTTACATACAGAATACAACATACATAAGAGAAAAATTTGCGTCTAGATCGTAACTCGCCTCGGTAGCTCAGTTGGTAGAGCACTTGGCCCGGAAAGCCAAGTGTCCCCGGGTTCGAGTCCCGGTCTAGCGAAAATTTTTCTCTTCAAATATAATAAAATCATTATATGAAGATTAAATTTCATAAATTAAAAACCGGTAATCAAATTATAGAGAGATTTAAAGTTACAAAAGGACTAATGCGCTTATTACCAACTTTGACCAACATATCTAGAATGAGCGCTGAGAGACTAGAAAGAAATTGTCAAAAATAGGAATACCAATGTATAATTCCTATATATTTTGATGTTATATGTTTAAATTAACACTTTCTGGAATTGGACATAGTTTTTATTGTAGAAAGAAAAATAATGTTCGAACCCCGGATCTCTGACTCTTCATATCACTATGATAATCATTACACCAACCGAGCTCCAATATGAACATAATAATTTTCTTTCTAAAATAAAACAATGTCCAATTCTGAAAAGTGTTAATTTAAATATAATATCAAAATATCATGTGTTTTACCACTTAAAAGTAATGTTAGATTTTCAATAATATACTTTGAATAGAAGTTGTCAGATGGCATTGTTGGTAGTGATGACTATTGGCCTTCGGATGAGAGATTGTAGAGTGGAAAGATTAATCACAGCTCAGATGGTGTAAACAGTTATCAATTGATGTGAAGAGTCAGAAATCTGGGGTTCAAGTCCTGGTTTGAGCATTAATTTTTCTTTCTAATATATATACATATATAAATTAAAAAAAAAAAATATATTATATAGCACAAGCTCATGATGATATGAAATATATGGCAAGAAAGCTTAAAGAAGTGTATGAAAAATTATTTATGTATAGAAGAAGAGAATGATAGTTTAAAATTTGTTGATGGGGGAAGAATTAAATTAAGTACGATAATGAAAGTATATATCTTGGGACAAAAGTAGACCATTCAGGCGATAATACAGTAGAAATTAAAACAAATTGCATTAACAAAAATAAAAGCAATAAATGCTCTAAATTCTATTAATATATCAGATAATTGTGTACACTTAAGTATCAATTTTGCTTTGAAATATAAATTGATATGATCTGGAATAAGTAGTAGGGTTACATCATTATTAAAATCCTGTATTTGTTTTCTTTAGTGGTTGAGTTAATGTCTGAGCCTGAAGCTCCAGGAGAAATTGAACCAAAAATACAATTTGTAAAGGTAATATCACAACATATTTGATATTCAATACAAAGCAGTGAATGTGTGAGCTTTTTTGGAAACAGTGATATTAAATTTTGAATTTATAGAATGGATTAATCTAAAAA
>JASPKZ010000750.1:0-92904 GCA_030220185.1 Diploptera punctata
GTCATTTCGATTTCCCATATATGTGGTGCCATCTGGCGACAAATCCATAAACATAAGCGCTGTACCGTATGCGTTCCACAGGGATTGCGTTCCATGCGAAACCAGTATCACGCCGATCGTAACGCGAAAATGCGTCACGTCGGGAGAGACACGCTGTATAATAAACCGTAGCATAAGAGCAGTACTATTTTCTAGACATGAAAAACTCTATAGTAAAACTGAACTCACCATAGTTAGTATAATCATATCCGTCGTCTTGAGAGTTCACTATATTACATCTGCACATAAAGAATATCACAACAAATACAAATACGCCCAATATGTTCTTGTGCCTTAAACATCGTGTCATTTTTTCTTAGACTAGCCCAGGTATACACCGAGCTAAATTCTTAACAATTATTTTTTGTTTAATTTGTTAGTAAGAATGTTACACCTGCCGCTTTAAAAACAATTTGTACACTGAGTCAAACATTATCAAAAAAGTTAATTTATAACCTTAATTATCTTTGCAATACAAACCAAACAAGATTAACAGATAATTCAGAGGAGTGACTTTTGAGTTTTCTCTATTAATATAATTGAGTAGAATTGATTGTGACATCAATTGAGTTACTAAGAATTTTGTATAGTACGTTATTTCCCACCCAGGACACTCGCTATATGCTTGCCGCTAATCTGATGTTATTGATAGCCGCACTTTCTTGTAATAACGTATGATATTATCTCTTGCCAATTAGCGTGTGAGTTGAAGCTTACATTAGGCCTAATTTACTAGATAATATGACATTTAGGTCCACCGCTGTGGTCTCGAGGCAGCGGGCCCGGGTTCGATTCCCGGTCGGGACAGGCTCCTAGGTGAGGTTTTTTTTCCGGGTTTTTTCCTCACATGTAAGGCAAATGTCAGAAAGCTTAGGGCCCAACGGCCCCCGAAAATCATCCGGCTATCATCATCATCCTTATCATTATCATCATCATCCTTCACCGGTGTGGAAAGCAATGGGAAGCTACCACACCTATAATTCCATAGTAAAGCTGCAAAGCTTATCATGAAAATGCTATGATTGCAGTGAAAGACCCTGTCCTCGGACAGAATTACTATGGATGGATGGATGACATTTAGATAGAGATTTAGGCCTACATTTGTAATAATTCTAGGTCGTTCGATAAGTAAATCGTACAAGTGCTACAGGAATAGTTAAAAAATTATAATCAAAAATATATTAATCGCCATCATCATCATCATCCTGCCAGGTATTAGTCCTACAAGAACTGTTACGGCCTGAGAAAGCAGTTTTCGTGCCATCTTTTCATAGGTCGACCAAGTGACCGTTTCCCATTTGGACAGTAGTTCATTATTACCTTGGGAATCCTGGATCTAGTCATTCTTGAGACAAGTTCCTTCCAGTTTAGCTGATATCTGGAGATGTAGTCCAGTATTGGTGACACATTAAGTTCTTGAAGGATTTCTACATTTTTCTTTCGATCACATTTGGTGTAGCCAGCTGTTCGGCGCATAAATTTCATCTCACAAGCTGTTAGTCTGCTTTCATCTCTCGTCCTTATAGTCCACGCTTCACTCCCATAACATAGGACTGGTCGAGCCATTATTTGATAAAGACGAGTACGAGTTGATGTTTGCACTAATGAAGGTTTGAAAACTCTATTAATGATTCCCATTGATTTGCTGAATTTCACAATTTTCTCTGACTATTTAACTCATGCCCCAAATGGGAGTCAATGATCAATCACGTTTCAATGATTTCTGTTTTACAACCAAACAGAGTCGTGTTTCACGAAATATTTATCAGTGTTATATTTACCATATTAAAGAAAGCTCCTCCTTTTTAATATTCTGAACAGGTCTGACCATTATTTTGCAGTGACTGAGCCTGTAAGAAATACGGCTACCAGATTGTATATATATAGTGCATAGATGTCAACACATAGCGCTTGCAGGAGTTAATATAAAAACATTTGTAGCAATTGATCGTACCACCAAAAAAAGAAACCACTGTTTGCACTTTCTTAAATGTATTTTTTTCCCAGGTAACAATCCAGAAAAATATAATTGTCATATTTACATCATACGACAGTAAAAGTAAAGTAAAGTAAAGTAATCCCACTACAGGCCTCGGAAGGCCCTTGGGGTAGTAAGAGGTTAAGGCTCCCACATTTTCTAGACAATCGGCACTTGATGTCAGCCGGGTTGTCAGCCCTACGTGACGGCCGCCTTTACCCCCCAGAACAAATATCCGGTACTCATTTCCGTTAGAGGCTGAGTCGACCCCAGGGCCATAGTGCCGCCAGAAGGTTTGGGTCAGTTTTAAAAATCCTGACCCCACCGGGACTTGAACCCTCGACCTTCCGACTTGTAGCGCAGTGCCTTAACCACTACGCTACGGTGTGCCCCACATCATACGACATCAGAAATGAATTAATATACAGTTTGATGTGTTTCTTTTTTCTCCACTAAGAGCATTCTTACAATATTGCGATTCATCGGATATCATTCGTGCTAGGGATATGTTTGTCAACATGTTTATTCATGTTTCCGCTATAGTCAGTTGCCAATATATGTCTTCAGTTAGATTACATTAAATATATAAATATTTTAAAATAACTATATTTAAATAATGATTTGTGAGTAAACAGCTTAATTTTATTCGTTAAATAGTCCTAACAAATGCCACTCTTGATTTCCAAATTCTCTAGATAAATTCCACAAGAAATAAGGAGCTGCCGGACATTGGCATCTTTTAAAAGAAATCTAAATTTATATTTGCTCTAAACTCGACTTCATTATTATCCAGTGTAAGATATATATATTAATTGGTGTTTCCCGATAATGTATCATATTTATATTATTATTATCATTATTATTATTATTATTATCGTATCATTATTGTTATTACCCTATAAAATGTTGTTTGTTACCCTCAGGGGTCCTCATCTACGGGATATGTGGATGGCGACCACAAGGTTGCCCAAGCTGAGCAAAACATTTCTTCCACTTACTTGTGTTTTGCACTCTTTTAACTTTACTATCTAACCTCTCTTGGTTAACTCTTGTTTTTTTCGACCCCGACAGCTATTAGGGCATCGAGGGCTAGGGAGTCTTTCCTTTCTTCCATTTCTTCTTTCCTTTATTTTCTTTTCTTCTTCAGAAAAGCCTAAGCTATAAGATGGCAGCCCCATCACTGGTCTTGCCTTCCTTTGGCCGGCAACCAATCGAAGGGACTATTATTATGCTTTCAAGTCTTATACGAGAATTTCCCGGAAGATCACTGGGCCGTCCTATGAAACGCTGGAGGGAAAATTTCTATAGGATCGTAACAGGCCTTGGCCTAATACTTGGAAGGATGAAGAAGAAGAAAAATGTTGTTTGTACATGACATTTACATTGCTACATTTATTTGTATCTTTAACTGTTTATAATTAGTATAGTGTATATCCATATTTGTCGAATATTTATTTGTATTTGTGCTGGTTGAGTCGAAGAGAGAGCCTTATGGCCTTAACTCTGCCAGAATAAATAAAGTATTATTATTATTATTATTATTATTATTATTATTATTATTATTATTATTATCATTATTACGCTAGATTAGATTAGGTAGCATCATTTTTGTTAACGTCGTTTTTTTATAAATTGGCACATTCTAATTCAACAATGACTAGGCATATTTCATTGTTAATATGATGTAGTTTAGATTACTTTTATCTCAAACTCTCATTGGATCTTCAGCAATTTTTCAGAATACTTACACACACACGCGCGCGCGCACGCACACCCCTCAGTTAATTATTCACGCACTGCAGCAATAATCTTTACTTTTTTTAAATTTGAATTTATGTAGACTGGTATATCGAATAGAATCCTAATTTATATCCACTTTTTGAGTATTAATAATGTTCATCCTTTATAATGTTACGACATAAAGAATAATTTTGTTTAAATTCGGGAAGCGACGCAGGAAATCGTGAATCCCCGATAAAGATGAAGTTTAATGAGATGTAAAATGGTACTGTACATCAACTATATGTAGACTTCAAAAAAGCATATGATTCAATTAAGAGGGAGAAGTTTATATAGTATCCTGCTGAGTTCGGAATTCCTAAAAAGTTAGTTAGACTTATACGAATGTATCTAAATGGCACAAAGAATAGGGTGCGTTAGGCAAACAGTTTTCGGACACTTTTGAAATCCAGAATGGGTTGAAGCAAGGAGATGCACTATCTCCTCTACTATTTAATTTTGTACTAGAGCATGCAATTAAATCTTTAGAGAATGAAGAAGGCTTACAACTCAATGGTATTAATAAGCTGTTAGTTTATGCTGATGATGTAGTACTATTGGCCGATAGCGAGGAGATACTAAAGGACAACACGCACACACTATTGAGTAACACTAAGAAATTAGGACTGGAAGTAAATATCAATAAAACTAAATATATGGTCACACGTAGAAATACATTATATAATGGAAATGGACAGCTAATGACAAATGAGGGAAATTTTGAGGAAGTGGCTGAATTCAAATACCTAGGAACAATAATCACAAATAGGAATGAGATGCACAAAGAAATTAAACATAGGCTCAATTCTGGAAATGCGTGCTATTATGCATTGCAGAGACTCTTGATGTCCCAACTCCTTTCAAAAAACGTTAAACTGAAAATATATAAAACTATTATTCTACCAGTTATATTATATGGGTGCGAAACATGGACTCTTACTTTAAGGGAGGAAAGGAGATTACAAGTATTTGAGAATAAAGTACTTAGGAAAATTTTTGGACCAAAGAGAGATGAACAGACAGGTGAATGGAGAAGACTACTTAACAATGAACTACATGGTCTTTATAGGAAGCCAGATATAATAAGAACAGTTAAGTCTCGTAGACTGCGATGGGCAGGACATGTTGCACGTATGGGGAATGAAAGACTTGCATGGAAGCTTCTTGTAGGAAAGCCAGAGGGAAAACGCCCAGTTGGTAGACCAAGAATGAGGTGGGAGAATAACATTAACTATGATTTGAGGGAAGTAGATTATACAGGGAATGATTGGAAAGCATTAGCTCAGGATAGGGATGTATGGAGAGCTTATGTCCGCGCGGCCATGAACCTACGGGTTCGATAGTGCCAGTGAGTAAGTAAGTAAGTAAGTAATTTTTACATTTTATAAATATAACCTTTTCATACGTCAATTCCTGAGGAAGTGCGTAGTTATATGGACCTAATTTTCCCTCATATCGCAAAATGGTAGTAATGACCATCACGTTTTCAATGAAATCTGTTTTATATACACCAATGACAGTAGTGTTTCACCTAGCTCTTTATCGATAGATTTCTCTTTATCAGCTCCTGCTTGTGTGATATAAAGAAAGCTCCTTTTTTTCCTCTTCTGAACAGGTTAGACCATTATTTTTCTTCCAACAAATACATTGAATATATCAAATATTTGAAATATATGCAGTGATTTTACTGCGATTGTTAATCAAATATAATGCTTAACCTGTAATGTTGATTGATAATAGTTTTATGTTTTTCATTATTTCTCTTCTAGAGTGCATTCTTACAATATTGCGATCCTATTTGGCAATAAATAATCCAGAAAAATGTAATTGTCATATTTACATCATACGACATCAGAAAATCAGAAATGAATTAATATACAGTTTGATGTGTTTCATTTTTTCTCCACTAGAGAGCATTCTCACAATATTGCGTTCCTTTGGCAGTAAATAGTATGATCTGGTTGCAGTGATAAACAAAAGAAGCAGATGAAGCGTACCTATCGTTTCTCATTTGTTTTCAAACATCGCCGTTTATATTAAATATATAAATATTTTAAAATAACTATAGTTAAATAATGATTTGTGAGCAAACAGCTTAATTTTATTCGTTAAATAGTCCTAACAAATGCCACTCTTGATTTCCAAATTCTCTAGATAAATTTGGAAATCACTCGTGGCATTACTTATGATTAATTCTTACACACGCGGAATGCAGAATGCAGATTTCTATTTTATTAAAATGTTCGCTTTGTTTAGAATTTCTTAAAAGTCGGGAAAAGAAAACATTTTAAAAGAGGAGAGAAACAAATTATTTTGAACGTTTGTAAACAATTTAGTGCAAATTTTCTACACTAGCCATTGAGGACGTGGTGAAAATAACAGCAGAATTTACAAGTGAGTCAGAATGGAGCATAAATTCTGTTCGTAATGAAATTGTAAATAAAGGATATTTATCGGCATCATGGAAAAGCGTAAACTTCTAAATGGGTAGGGGCCCATACATATCTATAGTATTCTGTCCGAGGGCAGATCTTTCACTGCAATCATAGCATATTCATGCTATGCTTTACAGCTTTACTAGGGAATTACTGTACAGGTGTGGTAGCTTCCCGGTGCTTCCACACCGATGAATGATGATAATGATAAGGATGATGATGATGATAGCCTGATGATTTTCGGGGACCATTGGGCCATAAACTTCCTGACATTTGTCTTACAGGTGAGGAAAACCCCCGAAAAAAACTTCATCCAGCATGTCCGTCGCCGTGGCGTAGTCGGTAGAGTCCCTACCTTCCACTCCGGCGACACGGGTTCGATTCCTGGCAGGATAGGGGATTTTAAATCTCCACCTTGGGTCTGGGTGTGTGTGTCCTGTCCTTGTGTCTATGTGAGAACAAAACAGGTAAAACAAAAAAGGGGAAAAAAAGAAGGAAAAACAGTATGAAAAAAAAAGGAGCCTGTCCCGACAGGGAATCGAACGCGGGCCCGCTACCTGACAAGGCAGCACGCTATCTCAAGACCACAGCGGTTGAGCTGTTCGTAATGGAATTGCAAATAAAGGATATCTACAGACATAATGGTAAATGCTAAACGTATGAATAGGTAAGATATTTACCGAATTTTCCCGTCCTAGTACTACCTTGGTTTCCTAGATGTCAGTATGAGGCGGAAGGCTGACCACGTACCACTCAAAAGACATCTATACGAAAACAAGTGTAACTAAATTAGTATGGTTCAAATTCTTCCCTGTAGGGGGAGAGCGCCTAAATCTCTGTAAAGGGAAAACCTAGGCTTACAATAAAAAATTAATAGGTAGGCCCGTATATATGTTTTGTAATAAATAAATAAGAAATGGAAGAAGTTCCTAATTATTCGTACCATCTTACCTTGTATTCAGTCTTATTTCCCGTTAAATTTGATGTTGTCTAAAAACAATGTTTCTATTGATGATAGTTCCGTACACAAATCAGCCGTAAGTAATTCACTGGCACTATCGAATCCATAGGTTCTTGGCCGCACGGACATAAGCTCTCCATACATCTCTCTCCTGAGCTAATGTTTTCCAATCTTCCCCTGTATAATCTACTTCCCTCAAATCATAGTTAATGTTATTCTCCCACATAATTCTTGGTCTACCAACTGGGCGTTTTTCCTCTGGTTTTCCTACAAGAAGCTTCCATGCACATCTTTCATAACCCATTCGTGCCACATGTCCTTTCCATCGCAGTCTACGCAAATCATCCATATGGCGGATAAAAGTAGCACCACGGTTCCCCCAATAGACGGAGCCTTATGCAAGTTTGTATACAGTATAACTGGAACTTATCTCGGATAATCATCCATAGTAATTCTGCCCGAAGGCAGGTCCTTCACTACAATCATAGCATTTTCATGCTATGCTTGCAGCTTTACTAGGGAATTGTAGGTATGGTAGCTTCCCGTTGCTTTCCACGCCGGTGAAGGATGATGATGGTGATGATGATGATGGCCATATGATTTCGGGGACCGTTTGGGCCTTAAAGTTTTCCTGACATTTGTCTTACAGGTGAGGAAAAACCCTGATAAAACCTCACCCAGAAAAACTGCCCGGACCGGGGATGGAACCCGGGCCCGCTGCGTGACAGGCAGCACGCTACCTCGAGACCACAGCGGTGGACATCTGGGATACAGTATAATATAATGTTTGCTCTCGCCGGTATTTACCCTGGAATGCCATGATCTTAGTTTTCGAAGTAGACATTTTAAAATTATATTCCTTTACAATCTGATGCAATAAGTAAATTGAACTTTATTTTTTAAATCCTCTATAATCAACAATACATTCTACAAGAATAGACTAATAGCTCTAAAAATTTATTATTTACGCAGATGTGCCGGAAAGTCAAAATTAGAACATGTCACAAATTAGGAAATTAAAAACAAATTGAAAGTAGAAGAAAACATAATTAAAAGAATTGAGGAGAAGGAATTAAAGTGGTTAGGACATATTTTAAGAATTGAAGATGAGCGATGGCCGAAGCAACTATATCCATGGCAACCGACCAGAAAGAAGAAAAAGAGGAGACCAAAGTTAACATGGAAGGATAACGTGAAGATAGTAATGCAAGCAAGAGGGCTAAGCATTGAAGATGCCCAATATCGTAGGCTTTGGAGGTTTGGCACGGGAAGACGGCAGCAGCTGTAAAAACCCGAAGATAGATAAACAGATCTATAAATTCTATTAACGTCATTTAAATCCTGAAACTCCCTATATTTATAATTTTCGTCAGCATTTTAATGTTTATTGTTCATATCTTGTTATATATTATGCAAATTGCTGGCATGTCATTTGAACATTTAATTTTACTCATAAATCTGGCTTATCAAAATGTATGTTTTGATTTATTGCGTTCATCAGTCCACAGATTGGACTTTAAAAAAATGGCTTTCATCATAAACATTTCTTAATGATGTGACCATATTTTTTATTGTATTTATTTATGAAGTAATCAACGATAAACTGCCATCTGGAGGAAGATACTGTAATAAAAAATGGAGACTATTATCTTTTATTATGGCACATATTAAAAAAATATATACTTGGGATAAATGGAAGACGCCTCAATGGCACAATCTTACACGGAGATAAGCTCTCCAAACATATATATCCTAAGCTAATACGATATTTTCCAATCGTTTCCTGTATAATTCATCATCATCATCGTCATAGTACATTCACGAATTTAGGCCATTTGTTGACCTGTTTCGGCCTCAAGAGAAACACCATCCAAAAGTCTTTTGAGTGGACGTCCTGGTCTTCTTCTTCCTGCAGGTTGATAGCTTAACATTTGTTTGGGTATTCTGTGATCTTCCATTCGATGAACATGTTGCATCCATCTTGACTTATAATCAGAAATTTTGTTTTCTAAATATTCCATGTGTATTCTTCTAAGATGTCTTCATTTTTTTTGTGATCTAGTAGTGTGTATCTGCAGTCCTCCGAAGATATCTCATTTCAGCAGATCTAAGTCTCTGTATATCCTTCTGTTTCAATGTCCATACTTCGCTACCATACAAAAGAGTTGGAAGAGCCAGTGTTTTATACACTTTCAGTATTGAATGCTTTTGGACTAACTGTGGCTTGAAGATAGAATTTATTAACCCTAAAATTCTTTAAAATTTAGATATTTTTGCATTTATTACATCCTTTTCTTCTTCATATGAGATATTGCATCCTAGATATGTAAAATTATTCACCTGCTCCAAAATTTTATTGTTCAGTACAATTTTACTTCTGACAGGATCTACAACTTGAAATGCCATAATTTTTGTTTTTTCTGTAGATATCTTTAATCCATATTCTTCTGTAATTTTGTTAAGTTCGTACAGACCTTTCTGTAGATTATCTTCGGAATTTGCTATTATTATTTGGTCATCTCAAACAATATGGTGTTTAATTTTCTATTGTCTGATATTCTTATTCCAAATTTTATATTTTTTGTTCCAGCAACATATTACTTCATTGATATAATTCACTTCCTTAAATCGTAGTTAATATTATTTTCCCATCTCATTCTCCTGGACGTTTTACCTTGATTTTTCTACAAAAAGTTCGTGTGCTCTTCTATAATTTTCCAATCATACCACATGTCCTCCCCAAAACAGTTTACTAGACTTAACTATTCTTATGCATCTCTCTTCCTATAAAGATCTTGCAATTCACTGTTATGTACTTTCCTCCTTCTTTGTTTATTTTAATTCAAAATTTCTCTAATTTATAAGGACTATTTAACTCATGCCCCAAATGGGAATCAATGACCAATCACATTTCAATAATTTTTTAACCAATACAGTCGTATTTCGCTTCGAATTTATCAACTGAAGTTTATCATAAGTAATACCACGATTGATTTCCAATTTTTCTAGAGGATTTGGAAATCAAGAGTGGCATTTGTTAGGACTATTTAATGAATAAAATTAAGCTCTTTACTAAAAAATGATTATTTAAATATAGTTACCGGTTAAGTTATGTAGATAGGAAATAACACTATGATGTTTTTTAATATTGTTTACTTTTTATTATTTCACTCACCTCATACTTCATTTTATTTCTAAGTTCTTTTAATTTCAAATATCTTTTAATTTCTATCTTAGTTTTCGAAAATGTTCGTTGTAATGTTGTATGTTCGAAGCCGCCATCTTGTTTCAGTTGTTTACGTTATTCTTGTTTTCCTATGATACTTGATAGCCAACTTTATTAAGTTATGTAGATAGGAAATAACACTATGAGGTTTTTTAATATTGTTTATTTTTTATTATTTCACTCACCTCATACTTCATATGAAGTATGAGGTGAGTGAAATAATAAAAAATAAACAATAGTTACCGGTATTTTAAAATATTTATATATTTAATGTTAACAGCGATGTTTGAAAACAAATCAGAAATGTGAGGTATGAGTATTCACTGCAACTTGATCATATTATTTATTGCCAAATAGGATCGCAATATTGTAAGAATGCACCCTAGTGGAGAAATAATAAAACACATCAAACTATATATTATAATCAACATTATAGGTTATTCATTTAATTTTTTTTAGTAAACAACTCAGTAAAATCACGGAATTTGTTAATTATTTGCTATATTCAAAGTATTTGTTGGAGAAAAATAATGCTCTTGGCTGTTCAGAATATTAAAAAGGAGGAGCTTTCTTTATTACAAAAGCAGGAGCTAATAAGAGAAATCGATAAAGAGCGAGGTGAAACATGACTGTCATTGGTTGTAAAACAAAATTAATTGAAACGTGATTGGTTATTGACTACCATTTGGGGAATGAGTTAAATAGTTTTCATAAAATATTTTATTCTGAGGTTATTGATTTTTTTTTTTTTACATTTCTGCGTTGTGTAACTGAATATAAGATTCCTAGTCTGCACGTACAGTACAATGATAAGCAGTTATCAGGAATCAAGTGGGTCGATAAACTTATATTGATTAAATTTCCATTAATTTTCTGCTGATTGAATTTATAATGAAGTATATTTAAAGAGAACAATTGGTTATCTTTCTGTTTATATCACAGTTAAGACATTAGGAAGAAATTACGCTAATTATCTTATAATAATTAATTAATGTGCGTCCAATCATTGTGTCGAGTGGCGAGTTGGAGAACTACGAGATATTACGTCATTACATGTACAGTTCATTATTCGCGATGTGAGTAGCGGGGTCTGAAGAAAGTATAGAGAGGTTTACTACGTTATGAACAAGTGCATCTATACGCCAACATGATCATCATCATCGTCAGCACAACAACCCTGGGTGGGTCAAGGCATCCTTCAGAATTTTTCTCTAGGCTTCTCTATCTCTGGCAACCGTCCTCCATTATTGAGTTTTAAAGATAGGACATCATGTATACCCGAGCCGCCATATCTCCGGCTCTGAAGTTTAGGTTATGTAATGTAATGTAAAGCCATATTTTCCCTTAACAGAGATTTAGGCGCTCTCCCCCCTACAGGGAAGAATTTGAACCAAACAATATTTAGTTATACTTGTTTTCGTATAGATGTCATTTGAGTAGTACTTGGTCAGCGTTCCGCCTCATACTGACATCTAGGAACCAAGGTTGTACTAGGACGGGCAAATTCGGTAATTTTGCTTAGAGGCCTTTTCATTCAGGCTTAAGGATCTTTTACAAGCCTGAAAATCTTCAGACTCGGGACCCATGGCTTAAAGTCCCTCCCGGAGGACTTGCTCCTTGGATTTTTCCATCCTAAAAAAATCCATCGACCCCGGCCGGGTTTGAACCGGCGACTCTCGGGACCAGAGGCAAGGAGCATAACCACTAGTAAGTTTAGGTTATACGAGGGGCAAAGGGATAGTTCGCACTCTACTGCCAATAAGGATATGGTTGTATTGGGAGTAGATGTCTGCCACAACCAATCACTGCTCTTGACGCAGCTATAGCGCGCCAGCAAGGTTTGAAATTGCTGAGATGTTGTCAGCTGTATGTCTGCTAACCGCATACATAAAGCGGCCACTCCCACTGAATATCAATATCGGCATCACTGTCGTGGAATCGTCAAGGCCGAAGAATCAGTGGCTGCAGTATAGTACTCCATCCATCTCAAATTGAGCCTTCAGATCTCCATCTTCCTTCTGGCATATCGTCTATAATTGAATAGTTATCCCCAAAACAGATCTAACTCATAGACTGCTTCTCATGACTTGACTAACTTCATTAGTCATTTTGTTACATGTAGATCACTATTAGCTTCACTGCTGAATCTGTTCACAATTTCTCTTGAACATGACTTCTCGCCGTCCAACACAAGACTGATTGATGTCTGTCCTCGCCTCAAATGTATGGGCGGCTAGGAACTTTCTTAATATGAGGTCGGGACACTTCCAAATACGGAAGTTTCTAGCCACCGATCTTTCCCGAAAGGAGAGGGAGGTGTTGGTAGAGACGTTTGGAACCACAGCCCAAACACTTCGGCCGGTTTTCGCGGGCCTTTTGACTAGCGATTGGCGACTCGCAAATGTATTCTGACCATGCGAGACCAATATTCTCGCCTTGCTCGCGTAAATTAAAGTCGCCATTATGATGCGTCACAATATTTTACACAAAGAAAGAACAATCTACTCTTAAAATAGAAATCTTACTTTAAGACAGGAAAGGAGATTAAGAGTATTTGAGAATAAAGGTTAAGGTAGGAAGCCTTGGCGCAGAGCTACGGGACTTGCGCTGGTTCGAGTCTCCATGGGGGAAGAAATTTTCTCGTGGTATTTCGGCCAGTATGGGACCGGTGCCCACCCAGCATCGTGAGGCAATTGGGTAGCTACAATAAGTAGCGGCTCCAGGTTGAGGAACCAGCTATAACGGCTGGGGGACTCGACATGCTAACCACATGTCACCCCTACACTGGCTGTTGATCATCTACCTCTGTGATTGACACATGTGGATGTGAAGGGCCAGCAGCCGGCTGGTAAAAGGGCAACCGCTGAAAAGTGGAAAGACCCTCAATCAATCGGAGGAAAATTTTTGAACCAAAGAGAGATGCAGAGACAGGTGAATGGAGAAGGCTACATAACAGTGAACTGCATGGTCTTTATAGGAAGCCAGATATATAAGAACAGTTAAGTCTCGTAGACCGCGATGGGCAGGCCATGTGGCACGAATGTGGAATGAAAGACGTGCATGGAAGCTTCTTGTAGGAAACCAGAGGGAAAACGCCCAGTTGGTAGACCAAGAATGAGGTCAGAGAAAAACATTACTATCATTGAGGGAAGTGGATTATACAGGGAATGATGGAAAACATTAGCTCAGGATAGGGACGTATGGATAGCTTATGTCTGCGCGGCCATAAACCTGCGGGTTCGATAGTGCCAGTGAATGAGTTAGTTATAGATCACTATTAGTTTGAACGCCAACTGTAAAAACTAAATAAAAACAGATGTGGAAGAAAGCAGATATCGTTTTACATGCACCCTGCCGTGATATTCTCCAGATATATCACTAATTAACTGAAAGTATTTAAAAATACATATACGATGCTCTATAATCTAAGATTGCTTTTTTGTTTGTTTTTTTACACGCTTTATATTAGCTTGACCTGTATATATCTATCTATATATCTATCTATCTATCTATCTATCTATCTATCTATCTATCTATCTATCTATCTATCTATCTATATACCTATGTAACGGAATCTTTCAACGCGATTTTCACCCACTTAAAATCATCGGATCGACTTGAAACTTTGTATACTTGTAGAGACCCGTGACAATTCAATAATTTCATATTTATTTTCTAAAATCCTGGCCATAATCATCAGAAAATTAAAAAAAAAGTGTTTTAGTATCAATGTAACGGAATCTTTCAACGCGATTTTCACCCACTTAGAAACATTAGATCGACTTGAAACTTTGTATACTTGTAGAGGATCCGTGACAATACAATAATTTCATATTTATTTTCTAAAATCCTGGCCAGAATCATCCGAAAATCAAAAAAATGAAAACTGGTATAATAGGTTGCGGACTTGTCGACTTTTTAGTCAATCGTTGTAAGAGCTCAGTTGGTAGAGCAGTGAACTCTTAGTGGTAGGCCTATATAATTTCAGTAATCCATACGTCGCTGGTTCAAATCCGGCTGGGAGGGTTTTTTTATAGAAGAGTATTACTTTTAGCTCATACTACAATAGTATGGGATTTAAAGATATTTACATTTTTATCTTATTCTGTAAAATATTAAAACTAAAAAATAAAAATAAATAATAGTTTTAAAAAACTAAAAGAACACGCTTTATTAGAAAACTAAAAGTGAAAAATCATTTTAATTTCCAATACGCTTGGGATAAAATTAAAGTGGTCAACAAAAAAACATCTCCAACACATATAGAATAAAACTAGAGTTATCAACAAAAAGAAAATAATTTTACCATCAAAAGCGTGGGGTGCTTTTTATGATGTTTACATTTTCTTCTTAGAGAGCTTACTTTTACCAATATCTGTTTATTATCAAATATATTGATTGATATAGAGCACCCCACGCTTTTGATGGTAAAATTATTTTCTTTTTGTTGATAACTCTAGTTTTATTCTATATGTGTTGGAGATGATTTTTTTGTTGACCAGTTTAATTTTATCCCAAGCGCATTGGAAATTAAAATGATTTTTCACTTTTTAGTTTTCTAATAAAGCGTGTTCTTTTAGTTTTTTAAAACTATTATTTATTTATATAATGCGGAATGTTGTCTAATATGGAAAAAAATTGGTCTCATGCGATTCCGCTTTGATCAAGTTTTACTGTACAATGAACAGTTAAAATAAAGCTCTTCAAACAAATAAGAATGATGTAAAAAAGATCCTTCTGTAACACGGAAACGTGTAATAGGAATTATGAATCACTCTACATTTTATAAGTATTACGATGAGTGATGCTGATTCAGAGGAAGAACAATGGAATGGACATTGACCTCTCTGGTTATACCACTTCATTCCTTCCTTTAGTCATTCTTATTTAAACATCGAACACTGATTAATAATAGTTTTAAAAAAACTAAAACAGCACGCTTTATTAGAAAACCGAACTCAAAAATGAAAAATAATTTTAATTTCCAACACGCTTGGGATAAATTTAAAGTGGTCAAGTTTCTGATTTCATTTCTTATGTTGTTCTTCAGTTCTTCCAATGTGTGCGGATTTGTTTTGTACACTTTGTCTTTCAGGCTACCCCACAAATAAAAATCACACACTGTTAGATCTGGGGAGCGAGTGTTTCTTATTTTGTACTGAACCAGTGGTCTCAAATTTAGTCACAAGATCGTGGATTGTCGATCTGGAAGGAGGTAATAGTCCAGGGAAGTTCCGAATAAATTCCTCGCGAACGCGACGAGCTGATTCGTATTTATAATATTTACACACATAAATGCGCTGCTGTAATGTCAGCTGACGTCTCATCTTGTCGAACTATAGTAAACTGACTAGTTCAAGGACGAGCGGCTGGCAGAGTGAAATGCGGACGAGGAGAGAGCGCTGCCTGACGGGTGAAACCCCGTGAGGCCGGTCCGGGTTTATATTGGAAGCCCGGTATAAAACACATGTTTAATTTATTCAGGGAAGGATTTTCATGTCCTTGTGTGACCAAAAAGTATGAATGTGATCCAGAATTTAAGAATCCTCCACTAGAAGGTCGTGACTATGTAAAGGTTCGGGTGTGTGGGGCATGTAAAAGTACAAAAAAAAGTAAAAGGTTAAACTAAGGAAAGCAAACAAAACTCGTAGAAATATTATATATATATATATATATATATATATATACTAGAAGTCCCGGCCACGCGTTGCTGTGGCCAAGGTATACGGTAAAAATTTAAATGAAGTTGCTGTCTTTCAGCCAGATTACTTAAAACTAATACTTACACACGAAATTAATATTATTATCAATATATTGAAAATAAAATAAACACTGAACACACTTAAATTATGAAATAACCAATATTTGTAATTCAATTGAAATTCGCGGTTACAACAAAAAGCACAGCCACCTGGATCTCTCTTTGTTAAATAATAAACAAATTACCTTACCAAATTACCATACACCGCCATCTATTAGAATCGTATGGAACTCACAGATAATTACAACCGCTTTCTGTTAGAATCGTATGGAACTCACAGATAATTATAACTCTTTGTTAAATAATAAACAAACAATTTGCAATAAAAAAAATAATGCGACTATAAATTTAGTTATAAACTACCCTAAGTCTCAAGTTGGATCAAACTGCACACAGTGCAAAATTTTATTAAAATCGGTTCAGTAGTTTAGGATTCCATCGCGGACAAACAACGTGACACGTAATTTTATATATATATATATATATATATATAATCATAGTGTTCTGCCAAGAGCAAGTACTTCACTGCAAACTCAGCATTCTCCACTCTTTCCTTAACTCTGCCCTCGTTTTTGTATCCTAATACAAATAATTTACTTTTATATTATCTATCATCCAACGTCTTATTCTGCCTGTAACCTTCTTCCGTCCACCATTTTGGTATCGAGATAGCCCGCTGCCTTGTCGTGTAGTAAGCCCGGGGTTCGATTCCCAGTCGGGACAGGCTCCTGGGTGAGGCTTATTTCGGGTTTTCTCCTCGCCTGTAAGATAAATGTCAGGAAACTTAGGGCCCAACTGTTCCCAAAAATCATCATCCATATTATCATCATCATCATCATCATCCTTCACCGGTGCGGAAAGTAACTGGAAGCTACCAAACCTATAATTCCCTAGTAAAGCTGCAAAGCATAGCATGAAAAATGCTGTGATTGCAATGAAAGAATTACTATGGATGGATGGAACCTTCGTTCCTTAGACCATTCCAGAAATATTAATCATTATGCAGCGGAATTCTGAAATGGCAAGTGTAGAATGACTAACGCTATTGTTAACAGAAAACATTGATGACGAAGGTTATTTCTATTTTCAACAGCTTTTTAATCAAGTGGAAAGTTTTTGAAGCTAATAATAGTGGTACATACTCGTACTTAGGAAGGAAACATCTTTAAAACTAATTAAATATAACGGAAATTGACAGTTAATGACAAATGAGGGGAATTTTGAAGAAGTGACTGAATTCAAATACCTAGGAACAATAATTACAAATAGGAATGAAATGCAAAAAAAAAAAATATATATATATATACTCAATTATGGAAATGTATGCTATTGTACACTTCAAGGACTCTTGACGCCCAACTTTTCTCAAAAATGTTAAACTGAAAAGATATGAAACTCTTTTTCTCGCAGTTATATTATATGAATGCGAAACATGGACTCTTACTTTAAGGAAGGAAAAAATATATAATTTTTTAAAATAAAGTTTAGGAATTGTTTTTGAACCAAAGAGAGATGAATGGAGAAGACTTTACATAACGATGAGCTTCATGATATGTATAGGAAACCAGATATAATAAAACTTAATTAAGTCTCGAAGACTGCGATGGGCAGGCCATGTGGCACGAATGGGAAATAAAATAGTTGCATAGAAGATCTTCTTCTTCTTCACTTCCTGGTTTAGGCAAGAGTTGCCTGTTCCGTCTTCACTAATTGTTTTGCTCTGATCGCGGTACCAACGCTATGCAGAGTAGACCATTGGTGGAGCTGCCACCTCGAAGCTTTAGGTCCAGCTCCTGGATGTACTAACCCCATCTAGAGGGTTGCCACTTCCGCCAACCTATTAAAAATTAGTTGTCGTTGTGGACTTTACTCTTGTTTCCCCGAGCATGGGTCTCTTATCATCCCAGAGAAAGGACCCCCTCTTCCCATCAGTTCTCCGACCCAAATCGCCGAAGAGATTCTATACCCCAACCTTGATTTGGGTTACTCGGATTAGCAGGTTCACCTCGAGCAGGTTGAGAAAGGAGTTGATATGCAGAGGCTGTGTGTGTTTGCAATGGGAACTATATTGCGCATGCATACCCTTGGACCCGCATAGAAGATTCTTGTAGGAAAATCAGAGGGAAAACGTCCAGTTGGTAGACCAAGAATGAGATGGGAGAATAACATTAACCATGATTTCAAGGTAATGGATTATACAGGGGATGATTGGAAAACATTAACTCAGGATAGAAGTCCGCGCGGCCATGAACCTATGGGTTCGATAGTGCCAGTGAGTTATTTATAGTTTTCAGCGAAATCCGAAGGAATATAGCCATTGAGATTGTTCTCATGAAAATGTTTTTTGAAAATGTTTACAAACATTCATCGATACTGCTTCATACTAGATACCACAAAAAATGGCCATGATAAAAGTTTATACACAAACATCATATATTTTCTGATAATGTAGTGCTATTGGGCCATAGCGAAGAAATACTAAATACCAACACTATGGAGTAACACTAAGAAATTGGGACTGGAAGTATACATCAATAAAACTAAATATATGGTGATACACAGAAATAAATTATATAATGGAAATGGACAGCTAATTACAAATCAGGGAAATTTTAAAGAAGTGTTTAATTCAAATACCTAGGAACAATAATAACAGATACGAATGAGATGCACAGAGAAATTAAACATAGCCTCAATTCTGGAAATGCGTGCTATTATGCATTGCAGAGACTCTTGACGTCCCAACTCCTTTCAAAAAACGTTAAACTGAAAATATATAAAACTATTATTCTACCAGTTATATTATATGGATGCGAAACATTGACTCTTACTTTAAGGGAGGAAAGGAGATTACAAGTATTTGAGAATAAAGTTCTTAGGAAAATTTTTGGACCAAAGAGAGATGAACAGACAGGTGAATGGAGAAGACTACATAACAATGAACTACATGGTCTTTATAGGAAGCCAGATATAATAAGAACAGTTAAGTCTCATAGACTGCGATGGGCAGGACATGTTGCGCGTATGGGGAATGAAAGACGTGCATGGAAGCTTCTTGTAGGAAAACCAGAGGAAAAACGCCCAGTTGGTAGACCAAGAATGAGGTGGGAGAATAACATTAACCACGATTTGAGAGGAAACAGATTATTTAGGGGATGACTGGAAAACATTAGCTCAGGATAGGGATGCATGGAGTGCTTAAGTCGGCGTGGTCATGAACCTACGGGTTCGATAGAGCCAATGAGTTAGTTGAGGGAAGTAGATTATACAGGGGATGATTGGAAAACATTAGCTCAGGATAGGGATGTATGGAGAGCTTATGTCCGCGCGACATGAACCTACGGGTTCGATAGTACCAGTAAGTTAGTTAGTATCTTTTATTAACGCATCGGGAACTTTTTTTACTTCAGGCACGTGCCAAGGCGGCTTTTACAAAGAGTGATTCAAACCAAATGGACAGATTAATATCAAAGTAAAACAAACCTTCTTGTCACTAAGCCTAAAGTTCGTTGTTAAAAGCCACCGCCTTCGCTATATCCGTTGATAAATTCAGCCCTCTCCACGATCGGTGTTTCATTGTTTCAACTTGTAATTCGTTTGCAATAATTCTGATTGAATAACACGTGTCTCTTCTGCCTTTTGCCAATTTATAATGTCGAGTAAAAGGAAAGAAGAAAATTAGTTCCGAAGCGGAAAAAAGTAGTGTTGTTGCCGCTTAAAGTAAAAATAGAAATGCTTAACCTTTTACGCGTTGGCGAGTCTTTGAGTCAATTATCATGCTGTTTCAATGTTAATGAATCAAGAAATCCGAAGACAAAGTAAGGAATTCTATCGCAGAAATCACAGCTGAGTATCAATCTTAATTGAAAGATATTTTAAAAGCGGCAAAACAGGAAAAAATTAGTAAGTTGTTCTTTAAGCCCTAGCCTAAACCTGACAGTGATAATTTATAGAAATTGTTCAAAAACTCTCATTAATTTATTTTTATTTTGATAACTTTTATTTTATTTTGTAACCTTGGAACGTATCCCCTACGTATCCATACCAATTACCATTCCATATTCCCGGCATATTTGCGGAACATATCCCCCGCGAATAACGAGCTTTCAACTCTAACTAACTCACTGGCACTATCGAACCCGTAGGTTCATAGCTGCACGGACATAAGCTCTCCATACATCCCTATCCTGAGCTAATGCTTTCCAATCATCCCGTGTATAATCTACTTCCCTCAAATCATAGTTAATGTTATTCTCTCACCTCATTCTTGGTCTACCAACTGCGCGTTTTCCCTCTGGCTTTCCTACAAGAATCTTCCATGCACGTCTTTCATCTAGGAAGCTAATTACTTTATTTTATATCATTTTAATTTTATTATATTCTATGTTTTTGTTAGTATTAGCTAGTATTAGATCACATCATCATTGTATTTTGTTTAGTCTGTATTTTAATAATATCTTAAAATTGTTATATGTAATTTTTGTATAATTTTATTATTCGCTAGTTGAGTGGAAGAGAAGGCCTTCTAAAATAAATTATTATTATTATTATTATTATTATTATTATTATTCGTGCCACATGTCCTGCCCATCGCAGTCTACGAGACTTAACTGTTCTCATTATATCTGGCTTCCTATAAAGACCATGTGGTTCATTGTTAAGTTGTCTTCTCCATTCACCTATCTATTCATCTATCTTTGGTCCAAAAAGTTTTCTAAGAACTGCAGGATACACACTACAAGATCACAAAAAAAATGAAGACATCTTAGAAGAATTACACATGGAGCCTTTAGAAAACAAAATTTCTGATTATAAGTCAAGATGGGTACAACATGATCATCGAATGGAAGATCACAGAATACGCAAACAAATGTTAAGATATCAACCTGCAGGAAGAAGAAGACCAGGACGTCCACTCAAAAGACTTTTGGATGGTGTTTCTCTTGAGGCCGAAACAGGCCAACAAATGGCCTAAATTCGTGAATGTACTATGATGATGATGATGAACTTTATTCTCAAATAGTAGTAATCTCCTTTCCTCCCTTAAAGTAAGAGTCCATGTTTCGTACCCATATAATATAACTGGTAGAATAATAGTTTTATATAATTTCAGTTTAATGTTTTTTGAAAGTAGTTGGGACGACAAGAGTCTCTGTAATACATAATAGCACGCATTTCCAGAATTGTTTAGAATAAGGAGATTTTATTGTACTAAATTATAATTTTTGTTTTATTTGGACCGATTATCCCAAAAATGTACTGGGACAACATGAACACTGTAGTATGAATAAACATCAATTTTGGTAAGAATTCTAGAAATTCGAGAAAATTAACTGCACTGGATTTGATTCGTCCACCAGGAATCTCATAAGGAGTGACCGAGATGTGAACTCGGAATTTAGAGGACGAGTTTCTATTTGAGCCACGTAAGCTCTATAAGAATGAAAATAAGTGGAAATTATTCGACATTGCGTGTAATGAAGGACAATCAAGCCCGGGTGCAAGCTAGCGAGTCCACGTAATGCAACGCAGGCGTATCATGACGAAACGGTATAATCCGTTATATCAATGTAGACAAATTCCAACAATATTAATCATTTTGAAAACTTTTTAATAAAATTGAAATTGGAGACGATATCCCAAAAGACTGGAATTTATCGTACATTACTCCTATTTTTAAAAAAGGTGATCAAAAACTGTGTTCCAATTACAGAGGTATAAGCGTTATACCTTCAACAGCTAGGATTTTTAGTAAACTTATAAATTTTAAACTTAAGGAGATAAAAGATAACTTAAGAGAAGAACAATGTGGATTCCGGAGTGGAAGATCATGTATTGATAATATTTTCTGTATTAGACAATTACAAGAGAAAATCCTAGCAAAAAATAAAGAACTACATATGACCTTTATTGATTTAGAGATGGCATATGATAGTGTACCTCGACAATTGTTATGGATGGCAATGAGAAATATGAATATCTGTGATAAATGGATTAATATTGTTAGGAGGATCTATAGTAATACAAAAGCTAAAGTAAAAATACAGAATAATTTAACAGAGGAATTCACAGTGAATAAAGGCCTTAAGCAGGGATGCAGTTTGTCACCAATCCTTTTTAACATTTATTTAGACCAGGCTCTTAACTTGTGGTATAAAAAATGTTCTGAATTGGGTATTCCTATAGGAGGAAAAGTACTGCATTCATTGTTTGCAGATGATCAAATAATTTTTGCAGGGGATGAAGATGATATGAAATATATGATAAATAAATTAATGGAAGAATATAAAAAATGGGGATTGAATATAAATTTACAGAAAACAGAATATATGTGTTTGGGAAAGGATGTGGATGACCTCATACTTGAAACAGGGAAAATAAAAAAATGTGAATTTTTTAAATATCTTGGGTCAATAATTACAAGTTTCGGTACCTGTGAGAGAGATGTACAGGCTAAAATTGCAATGGCAAAAAATGCAACTAAGACATTACATGGAGTAATTTGGAACAAAAATATTACAAAGGAAACTAAAATGAAAATTTATAAGAGCATAATACAGAATATTTTGTCATATGGAAGCGAAACTTGGTCTTTGACGGAATTACAAAAGAATAAAATTAGAACAGTTGAATTCAATTATTTTAGAAGAAGCCTCCAAAAAACAAGACAGGATAAAATAAGAAATGAATTCCTTTGGAGAGAAATGAAGGTCACTACATCTGTTGTTAAGAGGATTGAAAATCAAACGCTTAAATGGTATGGCCACGTACAAAGGTAAAGTGATCCCACAACAGGCCTCAGGAGGCCTTTGGGGTAGTAGGAGGTTAAGGCTCCCACTTTTTCTAGACAATCGGCACTTGATGTCAGCCGGGTTGTCAGCCCTGCGTGACGGCCGCCTTTACCCCAGAACAAGCGTCTGGTACTCATTTCCGTTAGAGGCTGAGTCGACCCCAGGGCCATAGTGCCGCCAGAGGGTTTGGGTCAGTTTAAAAATCCTGACCCCAACGGGACTTGAACCCTCGACCCTCCGGCTTGTAGCCCAGTGCCTTAACCACTACGCTACGGCGTGTCCCCATGGCCATGGAAAATGAAAGATGGCCAAAAAATATATACCAATGGTCACCCCTGGAAGAAATAAACGTGGTAGACCAAGATGGAAATGGAAAACCTACGTCAGAACAATAATGGAGGATAGGAATTTGGAAAAGGGAGATTGGAATGATAAATGGAAACTGAAGACGGCAAACCTACAAGTGGGGGAAAGCCGAAGAAGAAGAAGAAGAAAACTCATAAACAGTTATATCTCATAGTCTTTGATTTACAGGAACATGTAGCACGAATGGGGTGAAAATGAAGAACATGGAAACTTCTTGTAGGAAAACTAGTAAGGAAAATCTTTTTAGGTGGGCCAAAAATAAGATGGAAGAATAATATTAACATGATTTAAGGGAGATAATTTTTCTTTGCAAATGTCCCAGGTTATAGGGTTACCCAGGCCGGACTGGTCGAAGGTGATAAGCCAGACGAAAAAAAGTACCTTGGGCGAAAGAGTGACGATCTTTCACCGTAAAAATACAACCGTCAAGAAAAGCGGACATGGGTTCAACTGGGGTATGATTGGAAAGCATTAGCTCAAGATAGGGATGTACGGATAGCTTATGTCCGCGCGGCCATGAACCTACGGGTTCGATAGTGCTAGTGAGTAAGTAAGTAAGTAAATGTCCCAGGTTGTCTTTCGACATTTCTGGTGTTCTCTCCTGGCATGGCGTACTTGTAACCCACTTCTGAGGTTGGGGCGCCTGGAAGGCGGGGTTACGTTGCCCCCGATGTTATGATGAATGATGGTGATGATAGTGGTGCGCCAGGAGAGTCCCTAATCCTAAGCTTAATCTAAGATGAATATGAATGATGATGATTGCGATGGCTATATGATTTCGGGGACCGTTTGGGTCTTAAAGTTTTCCTCACATTTGTCTTACAGGTGAGGAAAAACCCTGATAGAAACCTCACCCAGAAAAATTGTCCCGACCGGGGATCGAATCCGGGCCCGCTGCGTGACAAGGCAGCACGCTACCTGGAGACCACAGCGGTGGACATTTCTAAAACCTCGTAAACCATATTTAACAATAATTTTCAGGAAATTGTTCCTACCTTAAATGTTTACATTCAAAGTAAGACATTAAAAAATAGCTACAAAATAATAAGCAATGTCAAACATGTTTTTTATTGCTTTTCTAAAAATTTTGAATCTTTCTCATCCCTTATGTATAACTGTTCTCATCCCTGTTTACTATCCCCCGCACTTAGAACTCTCTAGGAGAGAACATCTCCTAGATTTACATAATATAAACTTATTTAATAATAATAATAATAATAATAATAATAATAATAATAATAATAATAATAATAATAATAATAATAATAATAATAATAATACTTTATTTATTCTGACAGAGTTAAGGTCATAAGGCCCTCTGTTCCACTCAACCAGCACAAATACAAATAAATATTCGACAAATATAGATATACACTATACTAATTATAAACAGTTAAAGATACAATAAATGTAGCAATGTAAATGTTATGTACAAACAACATTTCATAGGGTAATAACAATAATGATACGATAATAATAATAATAGTAATAATAATAATAATAATAATAATAATAATAATAATAATAATAATAAATATGATACATTATACGGGAAAACACCAATTAATATATATATATATATATATATATATATCTTACACTGGATAATAATGAAGTCGAGTTTAGAGCAAATATAAATTTAGATTTCTTTTAAAAGATGTCAATGTCCGGCAGCCCCTTATTTCTTGTGGTAGGGAATTCCAGTTGCGAGAAGTGGAGATGGTATATGACATGGAGTGATGTGATGTCCTATGTTGCGGTATATTAAGTAAGAGACTATGTTGTGATCTTGTGTTTAAGTTATGGTTTGAGGATAGATACTGGAAACGGGATGATAAATAATTGGGAATCGAGGTATGTAGGATCTTAAATAGGAGAATTAGACAGTGCGATTTTCTTCTCTCTTTTAGATGTAGCCATGACAATTCGTGGAATAATGGAGAAATGTGATCGTATTTTCGAACATTAAATATGAATCTGATACCACATATTATGGACACGCTGCAGTTTGTCCGACAACCCGTCACTTATGTCAGTTAGTAGAACGTCACAGTAGTCAAAATGCGGCATCACTAAAGTTTGGATTAAAATTCTTTTAAGAGTTGTAGGAAGAAAATGTTTAAGTCGCTTTAGGGAATGCATTATGGAGAAAATCCTTTTTAGATGTTTGTTTTACTTGCTCATGCCATTTTAAATTAGAATCTAAGTAAAATCCCAAGTTTTTTAACGACGTCGGTATAAGGAATTTGTTCATTATCTAATATGACAGCCGGCATATTGCCATTGTTTATGAGGTGTAATAGCCTTGGATGTCCGATAATTATTGCTTGCGTTTTGTTTACATTTAGTTTCAGCCCATATTGTCTGGACCATAAAGATATATGCCTGAGGTCAGTGTTTACTTTGTCAATATATTCATTAATTTCGTCAGGCCTAAAGTGTGTGTAAATCTGTAGGTCGTCGGCGTCAAGATGATGCTTGCAGTTTTGTAGTTTCTTGGTCACGTCATTAATATAAATCGAGAAGAGAAGAGGAGCGAGGACGCCGCCTTGAGGTACCCCTTTCCTCACCAAGCGCCAGGAAGAAATGCGATTATTAACAGAAACTGATTGCTGACGATGTAGTGAGGTAAGATGCAAACCAATCAAGGCAGTTTTCCGACAGATGTATTGTCTTTAGTCTCGCTAGCATTAAGTCTATATCTACTGTGTCAAAGGCTTTGCTGTAGTCGAGTAGGACTATTGCGGTGAGTTTGCTTTTGTCAATTGAGTCTCTTATGTCCTCTACAATGTCAAGTAGTGCAGTATTTAAGAATAACCCAAAAAATGGGTCATGACGCCAAACAGGTCGTAGGCAAAGTAAAATCCAACCGTAGGAATAAGGAATAAGTAGTGCTACAGCCATATTGTAGCAAGACTTGTATAAATATCAAAGGCAAAATTCTTAGGAAAATATTTGAACCAAAAAGAGATGAACAGGCATCTGAATGGATAGAAAACAGTGAGACATGATCTTTATGAGAAACTAAAAGTAATAAGACCAGTTAGGCCTAAGTCTCGCAGACTGCAATGAACAGGACATATGGAACGAGTGGGAATGAAAGGGACATGTAAACTGCTTGTAGAAAAACCAGAGGGAATAAGGTGGGAGAATAACATTTTAAGGCTTGAGGTTCTTTTACGGGTCGTAAATCTACGACGCGGGGAACTCATACAGTAATCAACATATTAAAACTAATAATAATAATAATAATAATATAATAATAATAATAATAATAATAATAATAATAATAATAATAATAATAATAATAAACTCCATGGAGTGACAGTCCTAGAAGGTTCTTGACCTACCAAGCCAGCTGCTGGTCTCACATCTCCATATGTTAATTACAGAGGTAGACGATCATCCTGCCAGTATAAGGGTGACATGTGGTCTGCATTTCGGCCCCCCGCCGTTATAGATGGTTTTCTCAACCTCGAGCTGCTACTTATTGTAGTCACCCAAATGCCTCACGATTCTGGGTGGTCATCCGTCCCATACAGGCCCAAATTTCATGAAAAAAAAGTCTTCTCCCATTGAAACTCGAACAAGCTCAGCTCAGTGCCAAGGTATCTTGCCTTTAACCACTCGGCTACGACGCAGGACGGGCATGGAAGCTCCTTGTAGGAAGTCCAGAGGAAACATTCCCAGTAGATATGCCAAGAATGAGGTGGAAGAATAACATTTATCAGGCTTGAGGTTCTTTTACGGGCCGTAAATTTACGGCAAGGGGCTCATACAGTAATCAGCACTTTTACGCCCTGAATAATCTATCTATTAAATTGGTATGGGCACGTACGACGAATGCAACAAGAAAGATTACCCAGGAAAACATTGGAATGGTGTCAACCTGGAAGGAGGAGGAGAGGAAGGAACCTCGAAACTCGTGGATGCAGGAAATAAGGACTGGAGAACATGGATTGGATGGAGAGAGACGAGTGGAGAAGAAAAATAAAACTTTAGGCACAGAAAGATGTGTAAACATTAAAATTCTGTATATAAATAAAAAATGAATCTATCGACCCCGACAGGATTTGAACCTGGGAACCAGAGGCAAGCATACAACCACTAGTCCACAAGGAACGACTTCAATGTACAGAGTTACTAAATCCCTGTATTGTTGGTATTACTGGCTTCTCCACGTGTAGGGTGTTTTTATCATATTAGAACAGTTATCTAGCGTTCCTCCATAAAGTGAAGCATTGAGAATGCAGCTACCTTATCAGTACACCTGGCACAATCCTCAATGTGTTGCAGATACTTTCAACATTTGTTTATACAATAGTATGTTTACAGTCCTTTACTATCTGTTCTGTGTTTTCCTCCAATTTACGTAACTCCTCTAAAAATTATTTTTAAGTACATTCACGTTTTTCTATAAGCTTTTGCTTCCGAAAGACCATTAAAAATCTCACCTATTCTTATTTTAAAGAAAGATTACGAGTATTTGAGAATAAAGTTCTTAAGAAATATTACAAAGGAAACTAAAACGAAAATTCATAAGAGTGTAATACAGAATATTTTGTCATATGGAAGTGAAACTTTGACGGAATTACAAAGGAATAAAATTAGAACAGTTGAATTTGATTATTTTAGAAGAAGCCTCCAAAAAACTAGAGAGAATAAAATAAGAAATGAATTCCTTTGGAGAGAAATGAATGTCCCCACATCTGTTGTTAAGAGGATTGAAAATCAAACGCTTAAATGGCATGGCCGTGTACAAAGAATGGGAAATGAAAGATGGCAAAAAAAATATATACCAATGGTTACCCCCTGGAAGAAATAAACGTGGCAGACCCAGATAGAAATGGAAATCCTACGTCAGAATTATAACGGATGATAGGAATTTGGAAGAGGGAGATTGGAATGATAGAGATAAATGGAAACTGAAGACGGCAAACCTATAAGTGGGGGAAAGCCGAAGAAGAAGAAGGAATTTTTTTTGGCAAAAGTGAGATGAACAGACAGAAGAATGGAGAAGACTACATAACAGTGAACTACATGGTCTTTATAGGAAACCAGATATAATATGAACAATTAAAAGTCTCGTAGACTGCGATGGGTAGGACATGTGGTACGAATGGGGAATGAAATACGTGCATGGAAGCTTCTTGTAGGAAAACCAGAGGAAAAACGCCCAGTTGGTAGACCAAGAATGAAGTGGGAAAATAATATCAACTATGATTTTAGGGAAGCAGATTATACAGGGAATGATTGGAAAACATTAGCTCAGGATAGGAATGTATGGAGAGCTTATGACCGCGCGGCCATGAACCTATGGGTTCGATAGTGACACTATGTAGTGTAGCTAGTATGACTGATAGTTACAAAAAAAACAAATGTCTGTATCATGCCTATGGTTTCATAACAATTTCTGTGAATTTTTAGTCATTTTATAAATTTTATGGAAACGATAAAAAAAAATTGGAAAACCGGGGTCATGGTTTAGACTTCGATTGAGAAATCCACTCATTAGCTCAGGAAGCCAACTTTGAAAAAAATGAAAGTTACGAGCTTGTTCTTGGCGGCTGTTGAATTATGAATGAATTGATGAACAAATTGTGAAATAATCATCTGATTTGGTGCTTACTTTATGAAAATTCATGATGTATTTAATAAATAATATTATGAAAGTTTTATATGATTTTCATAAATATTTATTTAAATTTATATTCAATATTCGTAACAGCTGTTTTCAATGCATTGTGTCATCTTCAAACGAATGCCATAAATACAAACAAATTTTCCATTAAGTTGTATTTATGACGTTCGTCGATGAAGATACACTCTATTGAAACAGCTGTTACGTATCTTATATATAAATAAATAATAGTTTTAAAAAACTAAAAGAACACGCTTTATTAGAATACTAAAAAATGAAA
The DNA here is from genome assembly GCA_030220185.1 of Diploptera punctata. NCBI lineage: Eukaryota > Metazoa > Arthropoda > Insecta > Blattodea > Blaberidae > Diploptera > Diploptera punctata. The sequence continues at coordinate 29,258 of JASPKZ010000750.1, forward strand.
AATAATTTTAATTTCCACTACGCTCGGGATAAAATAAAGTGGTCAACAAAAAAATCATCTCCAACACATATAGAATAAAATTAGAGTTATCAACAAAAAGAAAATAATTTTACCATCAAAAGCGTGGGGTGCTCTATATCAATTAATACATTTGATAATAAACAGGTATGCACAAAGAAATTAAACATAGGCTCAATTCTGGAAATGCATGCTATTATGCATTGCAGAGACTTTTGATGTCCCAACTCCTTTCAAAAAACGTTAAGCTGAAAATATATAAAACTATTATTCTACCAGTTATATTATATGGGTGCGAAACATGGACTCTTACTTTAAGGGAGGAAAGGAGATTACGAATATTTGAGAATAAAGTTCTTAGGAAAATTTTTGGACCAAAGAGAGATGAACAGACAGGTGAATGGAGAAGACTACATAACAATGAACTACATGGTCTTTATAGGAGGCCAGATATAATAAGAACAGTTAAGTCCCGTAGACTGCGATGGGCAGGACATGTTGCGCGTATGGGGAATGAAAGACGTGCATGGAAACTTCTTGTAGGAAAGCCAGAAGGAAAACGCCCAGTTGGTAGACCAAGAATGAGGTGGGAGAACAACATTAACTATGATTTGAGGGAGGTGGATTATACAGGAAATGATTGGAAGGCATTGGCTCAGGATAGGGATGTATGGAGAGCTTATGTCCGCGCGGCCATGAACCTACGGGTTCGATAGTGCCAGTGAGTAAGTAAGTAAGATAATAAACAGGTATTGGTAAAAGTAAGCTCTCTAAGAAGAAAATGTAAAAATCATAAAAAGCACTAAAAATATATGAAACTGTTATTCTTCCAGTTACGTATATTATATGGATGCGAAACATTGACTTTTACTTTAAGTGAGAAGAAAAAATCACGAGTATTTGAGTATAAAGTAAAGTGATCCCACTACAGGCCTCAGGAGGCCCTTGGGGTAGTAGGAAGTTAAGGCTCCCACTTTTTCTGGGCAATCGGCACTTGATGTCAGCCGGGTTGTCAGCCCTGCGTGACGGCCACCTTTACCCCCAGAACAAGCGTTATAAAATATAAACAAGCTTAGCCCTATCTATTTTAAACTAAACTAAAAAATTAATTAATAATTAAAAAATTAAAGAAAAGTTTTAAATTGAATTTTTTTCCCATAAAACTATGGTACTCATTTCCGTTAGAGGCTGAGTCGACCCCAGGGCCATAGTGCCGACAGAAGGTTTGGGTCGGTTTAAAAATCCTGACCCCAACGGGACTTGAACCCTCGACCTTCCGGCTTGTAGCGCAGTGCCTTAACCACTATGCTTACGTGCCCCATTGAGTATAAAGTTCTAATGAAAATTATTGGACCAAAGAGAGATGAACAGACAGGAAAATGGAGAAGACTACATAACAGTGAGCTTCATTGTCTTTAGAGAAAGCCAGATATAATCCATTCATGCATCCATCCAATGGCTGAATCAAATTCGACCTTTGGCCTCCCTGTTTAATCCCAGTTTTATAAAGGGTTCTAACATTCCATGTGCCAATTCGTAAGTCCATTTTCCTGTTCTTTAGTCGTCGTTTTAGACCATAATTCCGAGGCATATTGGGTTTCTGAAGGTATTTGTTTTTACCGGGTGGGGATGTCAATCCCACGCCCTACCTCCAGCAATCCTGGGGATCGATGATTTTCTATTGGGGTTTTCTCCCTTAGCTGGTATGTCCCAATTTTTAAGCGTTGGGAACTAGCTTTTTCGCCCCTGCATTTCTTAGTATCAACCAGGAGCCACGGCGAGGGGGTGGTGCATTGGGCTGGGCAGGAATAAATGACATTGCTCGGGTTTTATTAGTGTGCACCCAAAGTCAGATATAATAAGAACAGACTGCGATGGGCAGGACATGTGATATGGATAGGGAATGAAGGAGGTGCATAGAAGCTTCTTATAGGAAAACCATAGGGAAAACGCCCAGTTGGTAGACCAAGAATGAGGTGGAAGAATAACATTAACCATGATTTGAGGGAAAGCGATTATACAGGTGATGACTGGAAAACATTAGCTCAGGATAGGGATGTATGGAGTGCTTACGTTCGCGCGGTCATGAACCTATGGGTTCGATAGAGCCAGTGAGTTGAGGAGGTGAATGCGTCAGTATAGAAGAGAATTTCTAGCATATTTTCCACATATACGTAGGCTCGATTTGGAGAAGTACCGTATATTTACAAAAAATCATGTTATGAACTTGTCGAAATGATGTGACTGCTTGCAGGAACAGATTATAGAAATGGGAGGAGCTTATAGTGCACACGACGCAGAAACTTCTCCGGAGATACGCGCTGTAAGCAATATTACGGTATCGTGTGGAACCGGACCTTTTGAATATAAGTTAACTGCTCTCCTCTGTTCTACATCTTCGTCCAGAAAGTCGTCTAACTACAACAATCAACATGCCTGATCCATGCGGTGGAAGTTGCCAATGTAAGCAATGTTATTTCATTTTAAAACTTATATTTTCATGTCATTTAATAGTATTAATATCGTATTTAATTTTAGGAAGTTATATTTTGAGGTTATTTTAATTATATTATTTTTGGTCTGGACATCTTACCTCAATATTAATGTTGATTTGTTCTTGGACATGTTTCAAAACAATTCTGTTTTATCGTCAGCTTTCCCAGACGTTTGTTCTCCAAAAAGAATTAAGAAAGAATGCCTAGAATATTTTATAGATACGATATTAATAATTATATTATTTTTGGTCTGGACATCTTACCTCAATATTAATGTTGATTTGTTCTTGGACATGTTTCAAATTGTCCAAGAACAAATCAACATTAATATTGAGGTAAGATGTCCAGACCAAAAATAATATAATTATTAATATTGTATCTATAAAATATTCTAGGCATTCTTTCTTAATTCTTTTTGGAGAACAAACGTATTATTATTATTATTATTATTATTATTATTATTATTATTATTATTATTATTATTTATTTATTTATTTAAATAAAAATAAAACTTATAGTTTTATTTGATTTTCATATTTATTAAGATATAATTTAGTTACAGCTGTTTCGGTACACTGTTAACACGTCTGAAGAAGGTACAGTGTACCGAAGCAGCTGTAACTAAATTGTGTCTTAATAAATATGAAAATCAAATAAAACTGTAAGTTTTATTTTCATTTAATAAAATAAGTAATGGCTTTTCATCGAATAAACACCAATTTGATTATTATTTTTTAAATTGCGGATGAGCCCATGATAAAAAACAAATGTATTGAAATGTGCATAAAATCATTTGTAAGTGCGCCAGAGATGAGTTAAAACATATAGACACAATGTATTAACAACAATACTGCCCAATTAGTATTTATAATTAAGCTTAGATAATATAAAAATATAAGATAATTATTTATAATAATATAAGAGATATTAGTATTTATAATTAAGCTTAGATAATATAAAAATATAAGATAATTATTTATAATAATATAAGATATATTAGTATTTATAATTAAGCTTAGATAATATAAAAATATAAGATAATTATTTATAATAATATAAGAGATATTAGTATTTATAATTAAGCTTAGGATTAAGGACTCTCCTGCGCACCACTATCATCATCGCCCATAATATCATCGGGACAACATAACCACGCATTCCGGGCGCCCCAACCTCAGAAGTGAGTTACAACTATGTAAATGCCAGGAGAGAACACCAGAATAATTTTTTGAAACATTAAAATCCTTATATCTCAGAAAGAACAATGTCCCTTATGATGTTACTGCCCTATATAAACGTATGTATATTTGTCCTTTATAGACTTCTAAACTGTTCAACCGATCTTTGTGAAAATTTGTATATGGAGAGTTTCAGATGCGGCAAGTGTTTAGCCTTTATCCATTATGTTATAAAATTATTAGGTGTAGGAATTCACCTGAAACGAAAATTTAAAATTTGCTCTAGCGATCGCATTTTTCGATGTTTTGCAACAAAACTCGGAATATCCTATTAAAATAAACTGAAGTATGTATTATCCAAAAATCTGCAAAATCCGACTGTTAGAAGTGGGGGGTTTACCTGAAATTTTAAATTAAAAATGTTTGGTTCGTTGCTGTGTATACCATAATTATTTAACACTCAATATTTTATTTATTTAGGCATAGCAGTGCACGTCAGGTATTTCCTAGTTAAAATAATACTAATGAACTACCTACAGTGAATTTATTATTTAATGGAAGAAGTGTCATTACCAATAATAAACTTTTGCACTATTTCCAAATTTTTATGCTTCCTATATCTTAACAGTTTAATATATAAACTTAACCATATTAATAAGTAATTTTATCAATTTTGAAATTAATGTTAATTTCAAAGCACATTTATAATTTACTTTCATTTACAATAAAAACGGAATATGCTTATTTCTATAACCAGTTTTAATGAAAAAGAAAGTTGTAATACCTCAGGAACTATTCCATTTAAACACTTCGGGCTTCTACTGGTAAAAAAAAATGGTAAAAATATAAAGAAGAAAGTTGTACCGGTAATACCTCAGGAACTATTCATAAGTAATGCCACAAGTGATTTCCAATTTATCTAGAGAATTTGGAAATCAAGAGTGGCATTTGTTAGGACTATTTAACGAATAAAATTAAGCTGTTTACTCACAAATCATTATTTAACTGTAGTTATTTTAAAATATTTAAATATTTAATGTAAACGGCAATGTTTGAAAACAAATGAGAAATGATAGGTACGCTTCATCTGCTTCTTTTGTTTATCACTGCAACCAGATCATACTATTTATTGCCAAAGGAATGCAATATTGTAAAAATGCTCTCTAGTGGAGAAAAAATGAAACACATCAAACTGTATATTAATTAATTTCTGATGTCGTATGATGTAAATATGGCAATTATATTTTTCTGGATTATTACCGGGGAAAAAATACATTTAAGAAAGTGCAAACAGTGGTTTCTCTTTTTGGTGGTATAATTAATTGCTACAAATGTTTTTATATTAACTCCCGCATGCGGCATGTGTTGACATTCATGCACCGCTGTGGTCTCGAGGTAGCGTGCTGCCTTGTCACGCAGCGGGCCCGGGTTCGATCCCCGGTCGGGGCAGTTTTTCTGGGTGAGGTTTTTATCGGGGTTTTTCCTCACCTGTAAGACAAATGTCAGGAAAACTTTAAGGCCCAAACGGTCCCCGAAATCATATGGCCATCATCCTTACCATCCTGGTTGAGTGGTAGACAAGGCCTTAAGGCCTTAACTCTGCCAGGTAAAATAAAAAAAAAAAAAAAGCTATTATTATATATACAATCTGGTAGCCGTATTTCTCACAGGCTCTGTCACTGCAAAATAATGGTCAGACCTGTTCAGAATATTAAAAAGTAGGAGCTTTCTTTAATATGGTAATTATAACATTGATAAATATTTCATGAAACACGACTCTGATTGGTTGTAAAACAGAAATCATTGAAACATGATTGGTCATTGACTCCCATTTGGAGCATGAGTTAAATAGTCCATTTAAACACTTAGGTCCTCCACTGGTAAAAAGGTAAAAATAAAAGTTTTTCTTTACATTATATCCCTGACAATCAGTATTATGCAGGCTTTTCGAATCAAGTAAAGAAGTGTGCAATATGTCACAAGGTTTCAATTAGGCTTATTAGCACGGCTGGGAGAAATCAGGCTACAGTATTTGTATTTTTTTTGAAAGCCCCTTAACTGCCATAAAATAAACCAGTTGCTTTATTTTTTTTTAATGTTTCTTCTTCTTCCTTCCAAGTAATGTTTACATAGTATTATGCATCAATTACAAAGTTTTTGATGACAATGAAGGTGAAGGCCTTTGAAACCGGTACCATGAAAACGCAAAGTTTTATGAGGTGAGATGAAAAAACATTTATCCAACTCAATTTATAAATTACAATACATATTTTTAGATATTTTATGAAACACTACATATCTTTACATAATTGAATGTTTTATTTTAAAATTTTCTTTATTTTTTGGTTTCAAAGTTATTCTTATCAGATGATTGTTTTAAATTTATTTTACTGATGGGGAATGAAAGAGGGGCATGGAAACTCGATTGGAATGAAAGAGGGGCATGGAAACTCCTTGTAGGAAAATCAGAGGGATAATGTCCAGTAGGCAGGCCAAGAATGAGGTCGAGAAAAATATTAACCATCATTTGAGGGAAGTAGATTATACAGGAGATGATTGGAAAACATTAACTCAGGATAAGGATGTATGGAGAGCTTATGTCTGCACGGCCAAGAACCTATGGATTCAATAGTGCCAGTTTGTCAGTTATTTAGTATGTATCTGTCTGTATTTCAATGCCAGATTTTTGAATTTATGGAATTTTGAAAAAAAGTTGTTTTATGCACTCTTTTCTTTATTGTTAAGACATGTCATTAAACCCCTGTGATAATAGAATTTCTTATACCTTTCCACAGCATGTCTGATTCCAATAATTAGCAGAGTCTAGAGTTTTAAGATTTAGCTAATGTAGGGGGCTTCATCTCATCTCATCCCTTGACCCGACCCTGATTTGGATGCAAGTTGATATTTTATGTTCTATTCAGTAGTTCATAAATTCAATCGGGTATGAGGTTTTAGTGCATCTTCGGTGTTATGTATTTGTTCATTCGGTATCTTAAATAGTTAAATACCACCAGATCGTAAATTGTCATCTGCAAAATTATATTTATATTCAAGTGATTTTCAAATGAAGCACTATCAACAAATGGAAAAGTAATGGCTGACACAAAACAATTGAATTATTTCTACATAAAGTTCTAGTTCATATTTTGAGAATCTTTAATCTATATTATTGTAGTACATGTTTTCTCATGACCAGCATCATTGGCTTAATGTCAGCATTTCTGACTACAGTTCATAAGGTCCTGGGTTTGATTCCTGGTCAGCCCATAGGAATTTTTTTCCTTAAAGGGAATAGCGAGGAGATACTAAAGGCCAACACGCACACACTATTCAGTAACACTAAGAAATTAGGACTGGAAGTAAATATCAGTAAAACTAAATATATGGTCACACGTAGAAATTCAGTATATAATTGAAATGGACAGCTAAGGACAAATGAGGGAAATTTTGAGGAAGTGGCTGAATTCAAATGCCTAGGAACAATAATCACAAATAGGAATGAGATGCACAAAGAAATTAAACATAGGCTCAATTCTGGAAATACCTATTATGCATTGCAGAGACTTTTAATGTCCCAACTCCTTTCAAAAAACATTAAGCTGAAAATATATAAAACTATTATTCTACCAGTTATATTATATGGGTGCGAAACATGGACTCTTACTTTAAGGGAGGAAAGGAGATTACAAGTATTTGAGAATAAAGTTCTTAGGAAAATTTTTGGACCAAAGAGAGATGAACAGACAGGTGAATGGAGAAGACTACATAACAATGAACTACATGGTCTTTATAGGAAGCCAGATATAATAAGAACAGTTAAGTCTCGTAGACTGCGATGGGCAGGACATGTTGCACGTATGGGGAATGAAAAACGTGCATGGAAACTTCTTGTAGGAAAGCCAGAAGGAAAACGCCAAGTTGGTAGACCAAGAATGAGGTGGGAGAAGACCATTAACTATGATTTGAGGGAAGTAGATTATACAGGGAATGATCGGAAAGCATTGGCTCAGGATAGGGATGTATGGAGAGCTTATGTCCGTGCGGCCATGAACCTACGGGTTCGATAGTGCCAGTGAGTAAGTAAGTAAGTAAAGGGAATTATTCCTGTGGTTGTGCATGGTCTGGAATTTAGGTTAAGGACTCTCTTGGCGTTTTATTATCATTTATCACCCATCATATCATCAGAGGTGCCCCAGCTTAAGAAATGAATTACAATTCAGCCAATGCCAGGGGACAAAGCCAGAAATGTCATAAAAGACAATCTGATGGCATTAAATAAAAAAAAATGTTGTCATATATATATATATATATATATATATATATATATATATATATATATATAAATCCTAACTGGTCATAAGACATTTCATTGCCAAATCCTAATTGGAGCGCAGCAAGAAAATTTTTTCTAAGTTCCAGGCAGACACCTTGCGCATGTGCTAACAAACGCGAAGCGGTTTACTCTATGGAATATCGCGATGCAGCCAACATTATACATGCTATTTAACGAACCTAAAAGCTAACCTAACGCAATTTAAGTACTCTAACCTGTGAAAGACCAACCTAAAAGCTAACCTAATGCAATTTAAGCACTCTAACCTGTGAAAGAATACGATGCCCAAACATAAATAGTAAGTTCTCAAATTTTGAAGTACATACCCTATGTTGGCTGCACTGTTGTTGTATAGAATATTCTTAAAAATCAATATGGCTGCCATATCTTTATGTTATGTATATAGTTAAATATCATAGAAAAATACGTTCAAATAATCGTTAGAAAAAACTTAAAATTTGTTGTAAATGGTGGGAAATAATTTGAAAATAATACCCTGTTGGTGGATGCGTGTGGTGTCTGCCTCGGACTTAGAAAAAATTCACACTGCGCTTAATGCAAACATGAGCCTCCTAATCTTCTACAATTTGTATAATTTTGGTCATAAAGGTTCAGATGTTCTACATTAGCCAGTTATTAAGTATATTTCTGTTGTTATTTCCAGGTTGCCAGGGAGGTTGCAAGTGCGGCAGTAACTGCCAATGCACAAACTGTAATTGTGGAACAAAGGGCAGTGGAGGAAAGTAACCAGCAGAAATAATTGCATTTTGTAAGTAACTCTACATTCTTTATAAATTGAACAATGTTTACTAAATAACATTTTAATACTAGATCATTTTCCATATGTCACTCACTGACATCTGTACAGAAATAAGCATAACTAAATTATGCTTGGTTAAGAAACTGCAGCTAGGGAGCATGTATGTCCTGATGTGAAAGGTACTAATTTTCCAATAAATTCTAGGTATCTTAACCTTTATATTCCAGGGTATTTAAAAATACCGCATGAACTGCTGGATGGAGGGGCACGCCGTAGCGTAGTGGTTAAGGCACTGAGCTACAAGCCGGAGGGTCGAGGGTTCGAGTCCTGGTGGGGTCAGGATTTTTAAACTGACCCAAACCTTCTGGCGGCACTATGGCCCTGGGGTCGACTCAGCCTCTAACTGAAATGAGTACCAGACGCTTGTTCTGGGGGTAAAGGCGGCCGTCACGCAGGGCTGACAACCCGGCTGACATCAAGTGCCGATTGTCAAGAAAAAGTGGGTGCCCTAACCTCCTACTACCCCAAGGGCCTCCTGAGGCCTGTAGTGGGATCACTTTACCTTTACTGCTGGATGGAATTTAAATCCCAGTCCATGATATTAAATGGATGGTAGAGCTCGCATACTAACAAAAAAATTTTTTTACGATAAACTATAAGAGATATAAGTATAAAATAACTTTTCTTTCATTCATAAAGGAGTGTATTATTCAATGAAATGTTTAATTTTTACATACAATAGATAATTTTATTATTAAAAATTAAAATTTATTTGCGAGGTCTATATTTTTTGGTTTGACTTTATAATGGGTTCAGTTTATGATTTGAAGGTGACTGTACTCTTGCAAGGGGAATTTAATGAGGTAGTTTGAACACATGTGCCATGAAAAATCTGCTTTGAAAGCATAAACATGAGTACCCTGCCTCGTTGACAACAGAGTTACCAGCACATTTTTTTTTTCTGTGGCACTCAAACCTTAGCAAACCTTATAAGATACCACACTAACATTCAGTCTTGAATTAGTAACTGTAGACTGTGGTTTGTTTTTTAACATATATAAAAATGGCTTCACGTATATGGCATCCTGGATTATCAAAATAATGTGAGTAGCTTATCAGATATTTTTAAAAAATAAATACGATATTTACCATGTTAACTCATTATAATTTAAATGCAAAATTAGGGGTGAAAAAGACACCACATGTTTCTTTTTTATTTTATATGAATACTTGATCTAAAACACAATAGGTTAGAGCCACAAATAACTTCCTTGCAACATTTTCTGAATTTTTATAATTTTACAAAGAAATAATGTTATCATGGGAAAAATATGTAAAAATTAGGGGTGAAAAAGGCACCTGATCTGTTTTTTTAAATTTTTTGTGAATGCTTGATTGGAACACAATAGGTTAGAGGCACTAATAATTTCTTTACAATATTTTCTGAATTTTTGTAATTTTACGAAGAAATAATGTTATCATGGGACAAATATGTCCACTAAGTCCTTTAGGGCTTTACATTTTATTGGACAAATATGTCCAAGTCTTGTAATAGATTTTGACTTCAAGATATTAAAAATCAACCAGTTACAAGGTTTCTTCTCTCTTGAAATTGTTTTCAGTTATGGAATTATGTTTTGATAGCCGGCTGACGATATAGTGTCAAATATGTTCTGCAAAAGGGTTAAGATGCACACTAGGCCACCTAACTAAGTTTTTTTTTTTTTGGGAAGGCAGAATGTCGAATGAAACTTGAGTTGCCACAGAACTCAATTAATTACCTGAATTAATTATGAATATTGTCACGTCAAACAAATTCCTCCATAATCCATAGAAGAAAGTTTATAATGCAAGAGTTTTATATAATTTATCCTATATTTGGTTTTAGGGTAGAATTTAGCAGTCATAATATTTGAAAAAAATGCCAGGCTGTATTGCCTCAGGTGGTAGTATGCCTACTTTCTTATTAGAGGGCCTGGATTTGATGTCAAGCAAGGTTAAAAATTGTAATTGTAAAATTAAATGGTGGAGTACAATTTTAATTTCTAGATTGTACTCCCACATCAGATTCTTGCATTAAATTGTACATCCCCCCATAAAATACATGTATACTATTGACTGATTCTTCCACCGGATGGCCACATCAAGCCTGGCAGCCTCTTGGTGCCTTTCGAGAGGAGTAGGCTACATTCCAGTACCGGGTTTTACAATTTTCTTATTCTTCCTCTCTTTACATCACACAAGAATACATCATCTACATAAAATATTTTGCCGGAGTGTGAAAATTTAAAATACATCACATTCACACCATCTATCCATCCAACATGGCATCCAAAGCACAAAAAGTCCAGTGAGTGGCAGTAGAACACACACATATTTGCAAAAAAATTTAGTGCAATGGTCCCATTCATTAAGTTAACATCAGTGTACATGTTGAATATCCATCAATAGTAATTCTGCCCAAAGGCAGGTCCTTCACTGCAATCATAGCATTTTCATGATATGCTTACAGCTTTACTAGGGAATTGTAGGTGTGGTAATTTCCCGTTGCTTTCCACACTGGTGAAGGATGATGATGATAATTATAATGATGGCCATATGATTTTGGGGACCGTTTGGGCTTTAAGGTTTTTTATACATTTGTCGTACAGGTGAGGAAAAACCGCGATAAATACCTCACCCAAAAAAACCTGCACCGACCGGGGGATCGAACCCGGGCCTGCTGCATGACAAGGCAGCACGCTACCTCGAGACCACAGTGGTGGACATTTTGAATATATCAAATATAAATGGGAAAATATGACAGGAAAACACATGGGAGGATAGAGATTAATGGAGCCATATTTGGAACCAATCTTCCGAAAAAAAAAAGGACATGATAAAGAAGATCCTGCAATTTCTATTGGACATGAATTTTTTTTTTACTTTTTTTTTAAGGAATGAACACTTTGAGGTATTAATATATCACCTCATCTTCCTCTTCTTAGACTAGTTTTGGGACCTTCTTCAGTTCCATCATCGGTATTTTCACTACCAATAGAGGGAGCAAGAGGCAGCTCTTCAAGAAAACAAAACAATGGTCGTGAAAATATTGATGGAACCAAAGAAGATCCCAAAACTAGTCTATGAAGAAGATTATGAGGTGAGGTAATAAGGTTTCACTTAAATTTTTTTTGTCTCTTTACATAATCAGAAAAGTTATAAAGTTTTATAAATATTGTATTGTAAGCCCATGTTTTCCCATTACAGAGATTTAGGCACTTTCTCCCTACAGGGAAGAATTTGAACCATTCTAATTTAGTTATACTTGTTTTCGCATAGATGTCATTTTGAGTGGTCCGTGGTCAGCGTTCCGTCTCATACTGACATCTAGGAAACCAAGGTAGTACTAGGACGGGAAAATTCGGTAAATTTTGCTTAAGAGGCATTTTCATTCAGGCTTAAGGATTTTTTACGAGCCTGAAAATCTTCAGACTCGGGACCCACGGCCTAAAGTCCCTCCCGGAGGACTTGCTCCTTGGATTTTTCCATCCTAAAAATCCATCGACCCCGGCTGGGTTTGAACCCGCAACCCTTGGGACCAGAGGCAAGGAGCATAACTATATAAGATCTCAAAAAAAAAAAATTCTGTAAATTAACAAGGACTTTACATAAAATGTTTTTTTGAAAATCAATATTTTTGGTATGTTTCAGGTATCATCAGCAGCTCTAAAGAGTCTTCAATGCAACAAAATTATGATCTTGTGTCATCATTCCTAAGAAATTTTTGTTCTCGTGTTTATTATCTGTAAAACAATCAATTTTCATGAAATGACGTATTAAATCTATGTTATAAAAACATTTAGTGTGATTTATTTAATAGACCTATATATTATCATTTAATCTACTTCAGTAAAATATAGATTTTTCTTAATTCTGAGTTGTTTGTTGACTCACCTCATATTTCTCGACTTCCATGCAGACCTGGGTTCACAAGTAAGTTGTGAACTTGGTTTGCGTCGAGAATGTCACAAAAGCAGTGACGAAACCCAGGGTCTGCATGGAAGTCAAGAAATATGAAGTGAGTCAACAAACAACTCAGAATTAAAGTAAACCTCATAGAGTTATTTCTTACTCACTCACTCACGCTCACTACTCACTGGCATTATCGAACCCATAGGACATAAGCTCTCCATATATCCCTATCCTGAGCTAATGCTTTCCAATCATTCCCTGTATAATCTACTTCCCTCAAGTCATAGTTAATGTTATTCTCCTACCTCATTCTTGGTCTACCAACTGGGTGTTTTCCCTCTGGCTTTCCTGCAAGAAGCTTCCATGCACGTCTTTCATTCCCCATACGTGCAACATGTCCTGTCCATCATAATCTACAAGACTTAATTGTTCTCATTATTCCTATAAAGACCACATAGTTCATTGTTATGTAGTCTTCTCCATTCACCTGTCTGTTCATCTCTCTTTGGTCCAAAAATACTTTATTCTCGAATACTTGTAATCTCATTTCCTCCCTTAAAGTAAGAGTCCATGTTTCGCACCCATATAATATAACTGGTAGAATAATAGTTTTATATATTTTCAGTTTAACGTTTTTTGAAAGGAGTTGGGATATTAAATAGTCTCTGCAATGCATAATAGCATGCATTTCCAGAATTGAGCCTATGTTTAATTTCTTTGTGGTTATTTCTTACTACATAACTTAATAGATTTTTTCTATTCACACAGGTAGCTCTGTGGTCCAAGTCGTTAGACACTTAAGATTAAATTAAAATGTTTAATACCTCACCTTGTATCCAGTCTTCTAACTAGACTGGTTTCAAAGTATGGGCAGCTTCATCTTCAATAATTTCTCATCGACTGATGTTATGTAGATCAGGAGAACTGCTTCATCCTCACTTTGTTGGTGGACAAATAAACCTCTGGATCATCTCAGAATCTGCGGGAATTTCAAAGTTCATAAGTTTTTCTTGTTTTTTTGAATGTGGATTTTTTTCCTAAACTGTGAGTTCAATTTTTTTTTCTATTTGTTGATTTAGATTGGCTTTTTTATCAATTAGAGGTTTCTCAGACCAAGCATGAGCAACTACTGCTGATACAAAATTGATACAAAAGCCAGTCTAATTAAACAAATTGAAAAACAAAATGTAAGACATTACATGGAATAATTTGGAACAAAAATATTACAAGGGAAGCTAAAATGAAAATTTATAAGAGCATAATACAGAATATTTTATCATATGGAAGTGAAACTTGGTCTTTGACGGAATTACAAAAGAATAAAATTAGAACAGCTGAATTTGATTATTTTAGAAGAAGCCTCCAAAAAACAAGACAGGATAAAATAAGAAATGAATTCCTTTGGAGAGAAATGAATATCACCACATCTGTTGTTAAGAGGATTGAAAATCAAATGCTTTAATGATATGGCCATGTACAAAGAATGGAAAATGAAAAATGGCCAAAAAATATATATTACCCATCCAAGTGTTTTGTGCAGGCAGAAAATATGTTAACTAACAAATTGTCTTTCTCTTTCTATTCCTTACTATGTTGCCACTTCCTGTCCTTTGTATTATGTTGTTTGATTGGCAGGTAGAGAGCTGACAAATACTATGTATTTTAATGATCCGTCGTCCTGCGCGGTCAGTGGCAGAATGACTAACTTGACAACCCTGTTACTTTTGGGGTTACGTCTAGGAATGAGCTGTCCCTTCCTTGCCCTTCTCATTACATGTTGCCACTTCTGATATATTGTGAAGCTGGTAACAAAGAGACGACAAATACTGTGATTTTAAATTATCCGACCGCTTGAGCGTTCCGTGCTTAAATGACTAATTTGACAACCATGTTAAGAACTTTCCCACGTGTTTAGAGATTCTCCCCCACATTTGAAGTTGAAAATTTTCAATACGTGATCGGATGTACATTTTTCTCCTACATCCCTTCCACAGATTCAGTAGATCGGCGACACTAGCGCTAAAACTCTTCCCCTCCGCCCGTGAACAGTTAACTTGGATGTGTAATACCAATGGTCACCCCCTGGAAGAAATAAACATGGCAGACCAAGTTGGAAATGGAAAACCTACATCAGAACCATAATGGATGATAGGAATTTGGAAAAGGGACATTGGAACGATAGAGATAAATGGAAACTGAAGACGACAAACCTATAAGTGAGGGAAAGCCGAAGAAGGAGAAGAAGAAGAAAAACAAAATAAACTCTGAGTTTGGGAAAGAATTCACATTAAAAAAAAACAAGAAAGAAAAATTTATAAGCTTTGAAATTCCCACGGATTCTGAGTTGATGCGGAGGTTTATTGGTCCACCAACAGAGGGAGGAAGAAGCAGTTCTTCTGATCAATATAACATCAGTCGACGAGATATTATGGGAGATGAAGCTGCCCAGGCTTTGAAACCAGTCTAGTTTGAAGACTGGATATGAGGTGAAGTATGAAACATTTTAATTTATTCTTAAATTAAACCTCATAGTGATTTTTTCCTATAAAAGTTCAGTTAGACACTTGCTTACCATCCCTGGATCCTGAGCTTGTTTCCCGTCCACTCCATGAGGAATTCACGGTGGATGAATCAAAGAATCGGCAGATTTCTCCCATTTTCTCTGGTCAAAACTTCATTCCACCACATGTCCCCCATTTCATTTCAGGTTCTAATGCAGTGGTACAACAGGCATATCAGCTGCATGTATCTTCAATAATTGGGTTATTCGTCTCATTCTTTGAACTGGAATTATGCCTGGAGCTACAATTGATACTTTTAAGCCACAATATTTCACAGCATCAATGGAGCCACAAAATTTTGTAAATTGTTTGAAATTTTGCGCATGACTGAATATAGGGACTTAAGACACACCATGTACAAACAAACTTAAGTTTTCAATTTTTAAATTAGTTGGATAAAATGTATTGAAATTATTTAAAGAAAGAAAAATTGTTTGAACCCTGGACCTCTCATTTTCCATACGACTGTGCTGTCCATTACATCATTGAAACAATGATACAAACCATATTTGAAGAGAAAAATTATACGCTCAGACCGGGACTTGAACCCGGGACCCTTGGTTCTCTAGACCAAGTGCTCTACCATCTGAGCTACCTGAGCAAGTACCGATCTAAACGCAAATCCCTCTCTATATAATTTGTAATTCCCGCCCAAACATTAACATTTCTTTCAACATACACAATTCTGATTCATCCGAAGGCCAATAGCTGTCGCTACCATCACGCCAACTGACGTCTTCTATTTAGAAGTATTTTTATTGAGAATTTATACATTACTATTTAGTGGCAAAGCTTCATCACAAGAGGTCCAGGGTTCAAATCCCAATTCAAACATTAATTTTTCTTTCTTAAATTAGATTCTATCCAGGATTGGAAAATGTTTATTTAAATAGAATAATTGAACATATTGAAATTAATGTTGGGAAGTAAACTTTATGAGGTAACAATCATTTAAATTCATCGGAGATTTTTTTTTTTGAAAACTCACCTCATAAATATCGTGCTTTTCAAGAAACCATGGTTTTGGATAAAGTCTTATCCATCTTCAGTCAAAACTACGACTCATGAAATACTTCAGCCGTAAAACCTTCTATGATCACAGAAGATGGTGACAATAAAAGGTTCGATGGCTGAAGTATTTCATCACTCTGAGTTTTGACTGAAGATGGATGAGACTTCATCCGAAACCATAGTTTCATGAAAAGCACAAAATTTATGAGGTGAATTAAAAAAAAAAATTCTCCGATGAATTTTAAATGAATAAAATGTTTTTACATCTCACCTCATAAAGTTACTTGTTTTCACGATACTGTTTTCAAAGGCAGGTTTGCCAAACTGAGTTGGAATTTGACTGAAGATGAAGACAAATTGACCTTTAAAACGGTATCGTGAAATTACAGAACTTTTTGAGGTGAGACATAAAATCATTGTATTCAGCTCATCCTTAAATTGAAAATTATCTCATAGTGTTACTTCCTACTTTAATTTTGATTAAAAACTTGAGATATTAATATAAAATTATGGAATATTCACCTGAACGGTCCGTCTCCTCAACTTAATTAATCATTTAACTGTAGCGCTTTCGGGACTTGTCCCATCATCGGCAGGATTCAAAACTGGTGTTTCACTGAAGATCTGGTAGAGGGGGTTGCATGTATTGGGTTCGTTTTCGTTTATCAGGCTGTCGTTGTGAGCTGCTTTCATGATTTCCATCTCTTCGAGTACGTTTATCTTAGCTGGATTATTTTCTCTGTGCATTACTGTTAGCATGTTTTCAATATTTAACATGCGATGTTCTTCATGGAGCTCACAACGACAGCCTGATAAACGAAAACGAACCCAATACATGCAACCCCCTCTACCAGATCTTCAGTGAAACACCAGTTTTGAATCCTGCCGATGATGGGACAAGTCCCGAAAGCGCTACAGTTAAATGATTAATTAAGTTGAGGAGACGGACCTTTCAGGTGAATATTCCATAATTTTATATTAATTTTTAATAAACCTCAACGGAACACATCATGAATCTTATAAAAGTTGAACTTGAGATATGTATCACAGTGGGGATTATAGAACATATGTCTTAACTAAATTCACTGGCACTATCGAACCCGTAGGTTCATGGCCGCGCGGACATAAGCTATTCATATATCCCTATTCTGAGGTAATGTTTTCCAATCATCCCCAGTATAATCTAATTACCTCACATCATGGTTCATGTGATTCTCACACCTCATTCCTGGGTCTACCAAACTAGGCGTTTTCCCTCTTGATTTTCCTACAAGAAGCTTCCATGCATGCCTTTCATTCCCCATTCATCTTCGGAATAAAAACACCCAAATTAAGGTCTTTATTGCACCACCATAGTAAAATAAACTCACTGGCACTCTAGAACCCGTAGGTTCATTTAGTGCGGCGCGCGGAAATAAGCTCTTCATTATATCCCTATCCTGAGCTAATGTTTACCAATTCATATCATGAGTCCTGACTTACCTTTTCCTGGCAATCTAACTGCCTGATGAAAAGCGACGATATCCAAGGACGATTTATCTAACTCTCGCGGGTTAATACCTCTAGTGCCCTGCTATTATATAAAGTTTTAACATCCCATGTTCCTGTGTTTGAGTCTTTGGCATGGCTTCCCTGAAGTAGTCCCCAACCGAAGAACCAAATGGCGAATTATTTGACCTCGGGAAAATTTTACCCCAGTGGAACTCATGTCCGCCTTTCTTGACGGTTGTATTTTTACGGTGAAAGATCGTGGCTGATTTCAAGTATCTAGGAACAATAATTACAAATATGAATGAGATGCACAAAGAAATTAAACATTGGTTCAATTCTAGAAGTGCATGCTATTATATATTACTGGATAGGGATTATTGTCGTCCCAACTCATTTCAAAAAACGTTAAATTGATTTTTTTCCCCCAAATACCCCAGATTATCATTTCGACATTTCTGGTATTTTCTCTTGGCGTACTTGTAACCCACTTCTGAGGTTAGGGCGCCTGGAAGGCGGGGTTACGCTGCCCCGATGATATGAGAGTTGAGGATGGTGGTAATGATGCGCCAGGAGAGGCCTTAAACTAAACTTAAGCTAATTAGGCAAATATGATATTGATGATAATGATGGCCAGATGGCGTTCGGGGACCGTTTGTGCCTTAAAGTTTCCTGACATTTCTCTTACAGGTGAGGAAAAACCTAAAAAAACCTCACCCAGGAAACTTGTCCCGACCGGGGATCGAACCAGGGCCCGCTGCGTGACAAAGGCAGCACGCTACCTCGAGACCACAGCGGTGGACTTTAAATTGAAAATATATAAAAAGTTATCCCAATTATAGTATATGGATGCGAAACATGGACTCTTACTTTAAGGGAGGGAAGAAGATTACGAGTATTTGTGAATAAAGTTCTTTGGAAAATGTTTGGGCCAAAACAGAGACGAACTGACAGGTGAATGGAGAAAACTACATAATAGTGAGCTACATGATGTGTATGTCCACCGCTATGGTCTCGAGGTAGCGTGCTGCCTTGTCACGCAGCGGGCCCGGGTTCGATCCCCGGTCGGGGCAGTTTTTCTGGGTGAGGTTTTTATCGGGGTTTTTACTCACCTGTAAGACAAATGCCAGGAAAACTTTAAGGCTCAAACGGTCCCCGAATTCATATGGTCTTCATCATCTTCATCCTTATCATTATCATCATCATCCTTCACCGGTGTGGAAAGCAACGGGAAGCTAGCACACCTACAATTCCCTAGTAAAGCTGCAAGCATAGCATGAAAATGCTATGATTGCAGTGAAGGACCTGCCTTCGGGCAGAATTACTATGGATGGATGATGTGTATAGGAAGCCAGATATAATAAGAAAAGTTAAGTCTCGTAGGTTGCGATGGACAGGACATGTGGCACGTATGGGGGATGAAAGAGGTGCATGGAAACTTCTTGTAGGAAAACCAGACGGAAAACGCCCAGTTGGTAGACCAAGAATAAGGTGGAAGAATAACATTAACCATGATTTGAGGGAAGAAGGTTATACAGGGAATGATTGGATAACATTAGCTCAGGCAGGATAGGGATGTATGGAGAGCTTATGTCCGCGCGGCCATGAACCTACGGGTTCGATAGAGCCAGCGAGTTAGTTAATTAGTTAACACATTCTCTTTGTTTGCAATGAATGTTTGAGTGAATTGTGTATCTTGTGTCGTTTAGATGGTGTCCCCGACATTGTGCTGATCACTCATCCGAGGAGAACATCAATGTTTATGTGTGTATATAATCCAGACTCGTAAGTTCTTTTCCGCACAGGAGTAAGCCCCAGGAGGCCTGGTGAATGTGAAATTAGGATACTCATAAATTCAAAAATTAAGGCAAAATATTAGTACAGTAAAACTTACTCAAAGCGGAACCTCATGGGACCAATGTTTTTCCGCATTGGACAAAAGTACGCATTATAAAAAACTAATACTTATAATATTTGTAGATTATAGAGTACCGTATATGTCTTTTTTACGTATTGGATTAATTGTAGTTCCGCTGCCGTTGGAAAGTGGAGTACAGTAAAAAGCTTATTCGCGGAGGGATATGTTCAGCAAATACGCCGGGAATACGAAATGGTAATTTCTATGGGTATACAGAGGATACGTTCCAAGATTACAGAATAAAATAAAATAATTAAAATAAAATCCATTAATGAGAGAGATTTTGAACAATTGATATTAAGTATTACTGTCACGCTTAAGGTACGTACACATATGCGCGGCGCGTGTTATGTTCGTCGAAATTATTAATTTCAACGAACCTCCTGCGATCCATAGGAAACCCACAAACCTTCAGTAGACATTTTGCAGAGCAGGTGTAACCAACCATGTCTATTCCCTTTCCGTTCTCCCGCTTGTCCTGCATTCTTTCCCAAAAATAGGGACTTTTTTTTTAAATGCTGCGGGACGCGGGACAAATTGTTAAAAATCGGGACTGTCCCGCCAAAATCGGGACGTCTGGTCACGCTTATTACTTATTACATTATATACTTTATTTATACTTTTTCAAATATTATAGCATTAAAGGAATTTAAAAAAAATATATTATTTGTATATATATGTTTAAAATTATTAAGAATCTATCTCACCATAACATGGCCTTAATTTTTAATAAAGATGTACATGATTATTATACTAGAGGTTGTACTTTATTGCACAAAGATACTAGTTTCTCAAAAAAAAAGGTATAAAAGGGATTCGTTATGCATTAATCAACCATTACAATAACTTACCTATTGAATATCAACATTTCACGAATGTTAAACATTTTTCTAATTGTATTAAAAAATATTTTTTCTCATTGCTTTCTTAGTTAATTTTGTTAATTTTATTATTATTATTATTAATATTATCCTGTTTAAATATTGTATTTATATTTGTATATATATTGTGCATCTATAGTAGTTTGTATTACTTAAACTTATGCCTGAATTTGTTTTCTTGTTTTTATTGTTAATTGTTTTATGGCCATTATTTTTTGTATATTGCCCCTTAACATGAGCAGTCTTGCTCTTTTGGAGTCTTCGAAGAAATAAATAAATAATTAGTAATAAATGTGTTTATATATTGTATTGTTTTGTGATACTTCATACATAATATTATGAAATGAACGTCTTAAATAAATAATGTTTTCTAAATAATTCTAATTTATTCATACAATTACAGTACACACGAAAAAAAAAAAACACACAACATTGAAAAAAAAAAACAGGCTTCTCCTTTCAATGATTTTTAAAAATGATCCTTATGTTGAGGATCCCACAATAATTGCTTGCTTCTATAAATATCAGTAAGTTTTAACATGTTTTCCTCTGACCACTCCATACTCAAATAATAGGTGCGCACCGAAAACAACGAACCTCTCAGGTACCCGTCCAAATCTAAACAGCGAACCATCAAAGTGTTTGTGGAAAAAACCGACAATGAGTGGATCGTGGTGCGAGACGCGCGCGCGCCGTTCGCGCGCACCTTAAAATCCCGTCCAAATCTGACGAACATGGCGCGCGCGCGCCGCGCGGCGTGCAAGTGTGTACGTACCTTTAGGCAAAGGCTTAGAAAACTTACTAATTGTTTCCTGCTTTGCCGCTTTTATAAGGTATTTCAATTCAGATTAACATTAAGCTGTGAATTCAGCGATAGAATTCCTTATTTTGTCTTCGGATTTCTTGATGAATCGTACAGTTGATTCATTAACATTGAAACAGCGTGATATACCGGTAAATGCAAATGACTCGCCAACGCGTAAACGGTCAACATGTCTATTTTTACCTTGAGCGGCAACACTACTTTTTCCGCTTCGAAACGTATTTTATTTCCTTTTACTCGACATTATAAATTGGAAACAAAGCAGAAGAGACACGTGTTATTCAATCAAAATTACTGCAACGAATGACAAGTTGAAACAATAAAACATCGATCGTGGCGAGGGCGACATTTATCAACGGACATAGCGGCACGTGAAATACAGTAGCGGTGGCTTTAACTACGAACTTTAGGCTTAGTAACAATAAGGTTTGTAATACTTTGATATTAATTTGTCTATTTGGTTTGAATCACTCTTTGTAAAAGTCGCCTTGGCACGTGCCTGCAATAAAAAAAAGTTGACGATGCGTTAATAAAGGATACTAAACGTTCTAGTATATCGAGTGGATCCGCGAATAAAGACTTTTTAGCTGCGAATGCAGGAACTGTGTCGCAATTGTTTAACCCGCGAATAAGGGAACCGTGAATAAGGAGCTTTTATTACAAAAACACATGTTGTGAAACATGTCGAAATGTGACTGCTTGCAAGAAGAGATAATAGAAATGGGAGGAGCTTATACTGCACACGGTGCAGAAACCTCTCCGGAGATACGCGCTGTAAGCCTGTAAGCGACGTTACAGTATCGTGTGGAACCGGACCTTCTTGAATATAAATCGACAGCTCTCCTCTGTTCTTCATCTTCATCCAGAACGTCCAGAAAGTCATCTAACTACAACAATCAACATGCCTGATCCATGCTGTGGCGGAAATGGCCAGTGTAAGCAATGTTATTTCATTTTAAAACTTACATTTTCATGTCATTTAATATTATTAGATAATATCATATCTATAAAATATTCTAGGCGATCTTCCTTAATTCTTTTGGAGAACATACGTTTTATTATTATTATTATTATTATTATTATTATTATTATTATTATTATTAATGTTGAGTGATTCCGGGTTATGTGGTCGTGGTCCATAGTTGGTGTTGATACCAGACGTTTCGCCCTCAACTGCGGAGGGCATCTTCAATGGCGAGTGCTTCTAGGCGTGTTTCCTGGTCGGAAGATCTACTTAAAGTGAGCGCTGCGGACGTTATGGACGTCCACAACGTCCGCAGCGCTCACTCTAAGTAGATCTTCCGACCAGGAAACACGCCTAGAAGCACTCGCCATTGAAGATGCCCTCCGCAGTTGAGGGCGAAACGTCTGGTATCAACACCAACTATGGACCACGGCCACATAACCCGGAATCACTCAACATTATGATTACCGGCCGTGAAAGCCTGCATTCAACTATTATTATTATTATTATTCTTATTATTATTATTATTATTATTATTACTACTACTACTACTACTACTACTACTACTACTACTACTACTACTACTACTACTACTACTACTACTACTACTCGTCACGGTTTAGATTTCTTTGCTAGCCTGTTCCGACTCCAAATTGCTGCTATTTCTACATTTTCTTTGGTCGTCCCAAGCTTCTTTTTCCTCGTGGAATAGTTGTAAGCTGCCTTTGGTATTCTCAGTCATCCTCGCTAAGTGTTCTTTCCAGTATGTTGTGTATTTCACTATTGTTGTGTTTAATTCCTATACTTTTAGGCTAGTTGCAGCCTTATTTCTGTATTGTGTTCTTTGTTTGTTCTTTGATATCCTACTATTGGTCTGAGGAATTTCATTTTAGTAGCTTCTATTTTGGCAGATTGTTGTGTTGTCACTCTCCACGATTCACATCAATAAGTAATAATAGGAACTGCCATCATCTTGTATAATTTCATTATAGAGATTATTATTATTATTATTATTATTATTATTATTATTATTATTATTATTATTATATACCAAGAGGACGAAGATCGCTGGGCCGTTCTATGAAATTCTGGAGGGAAAATTTTCTATAGGATCGTAACAGGCCTTGGCCTAATACTTGGAAGGAAGGAAGAAGAAGATTATTATTATTATTATTATTATTATTATTATTATTATTACAAAGTAAAGTGATCCCACGACAGACCTCAGAAGGTCCTTGGGGTAGTAGGAGGTTAAGGCTCCCACTTTTCCTAGACAGTCGGCACTTGATGTCATCCGGGTTGTCAGTCCTGCGTGACGGCCGCCTTTATCCCCAGAACAAGCGTCTGGTACTCATTTCCGTTAGAGGCTGTGTCAACCCCAGGCCCATAGTGCCGCCAGAGGGTTTGGGTCAGTTTAAAAATCCTGACCGCACGGGGCTCGAACCCTCGACCTTCCGGCTTGTAGCGCAGTAATTATTATTATTGTTATTATTATTATTATTATTATTATTATTATTATTATTATTATTATTATATTTAGTTATTTACTGTAGCTATAGTGCATGAGATAGAAGTATGTGACTGACAGCTTATATGTACGTATATGGCCGCTGAAAAATTAATGTTTTTGTCACTCCATAACTACAGTACTACTGAATGGTGACCATGGTGACATCATTCCTGTATCATATCTTGTAGTGAGGCAAACGATGACATTGAAAGCAAGAGAGAGCCAGTGAGATTTGTAAATGTCAATCACATACTTAAATCTCACGCACGCTATAGAGCGTCTCAACCTTAAAATGCAGTACGGAATTAGATGTAATATGTACCTCTCTCACTCGCACTCCTATATCCTGCTATTAGCTCCATCCTTTTCTACTCCTGCGTTGTTGCCAATTTTAAAAAATGCAAAGTGATGAATTTAATAAAATGATGATATGGTCGTTTAGAGAATTTTCCGCTCTTTCTGAATGTATAAATTTTAAAGTCTTAAGTAGTTAATATAATGAATAATTTTGACAAATACATTATTTTGGCGCGAATTTATATTTTTGCAGATAAAAACTTGTCACACGATTGGTAGAAAACTAGTGAAAATGATAGATTAAGAATTTGTTTGTGGGTTGCCTGATGTTTATGGATTACACTCTCTTTCTCTGGACAATAATTTTTACATAAGAAGGGAGCTATTTATTTTTTGTTAAATACTTGTTAAAAATTATCGGATGGTAACACAAAAAAGTTACGTAGCGAGAAACTTTTTTGTTATTGACTGTATGTTGATGACAAAGCGAGAAGATGTGTTTATAAATGTATCAAATAGTTTTTAAAACAAACCAGACCTCGGTATCTTTGCGCATCCATACTTTATAGCAGTTTAAAATTTGTTTACTTAGGTATCCCTTTTCATTTCCGACCGCGTTAGACTCTGCACTTCCTCAGGCTCAGAGCTCAGTGTGTGATAATTGTTGAGTGAAGTTCAACTCTGAGTGTCTCTTAATTGTCTTTGGTTCATGTGTTTTTCATAAAATTGTTTAATTTCACATTTATTATTATTGTATTATATTAATTATGAATATAGAAGCTAAGCGACGTAGTATTGGCAAACTGCACAATAAAGAACGGAATATAGCATTGAACATTCGTAAACAATTTTAAATTTTTTAGAAGCTTTAATATTATTGTATTCGTTAAAAAATGTCAATATTATAAAAATTATTAAATATTTAATTAAATATAACTTCTTATAATATTATATTCTTAAAAAATTTAAATAAATTATATGTTAAAGTGATTATAATTTCTATAGTTGTTGAATGCAGGCTTTCACGGCCGGTAATCATGATGTTGAGTGATTCCGGGTTCTGTGGCCGTGGTCCATAGTTGGTGTTGATACCAGACGTTTCGCCCTCAACTGCGGAGGGCATCTTCAGTGGCGAGTGCTTCTAGGCGTGTTTCCTGGTCGGAAGCTCTACTTAGAGTGAAACGCTGCGGGTGTTGTATTGATACTAGTGGTGGGAGCAGGGTGAGCGGGCGTGGCTCTTGCTGATTGGCTAATGGTCGTCTCCTTGTTGTCCCTAGTGTTGATGCATTTATTTTCTAGTGTACGGTACCAGGCCTTAGACAGTTTAATACCTTCCTCTTTTCTGTTAATATTTTCCTTATGCTTGTGTATTTCTATAGCCTCTCGATAATACCTTCCTCTTTTCTGTTAATATTTTCCTTATGCTTGTGTATTTCGAGAGGCTATAGAAATACACAAGCATAAGGAAAATATTAACAGAAAAGAGGAAGGTATTAAACTGTCTAAGGCCTGGTACCGTACACTAGAAAATAAATGCATCAACACTAGGGACAACAAGGAGACGACCATTAGCCAATCAGCAAGAGCCACGCCCGCTCACCCTGCTCCCACCACTAGTATCAATACAACACCCGCAGCGTTCACTCTAAGTAGAGCTTCCGACCAGGAAACACGCCTAGAAGCACTCGCCACTGAAGATGCCCTCCGCAGTTGAGGGCGAAACGTCTGGTATCAACACCAACTATGGACCACGGCCACAGAACCCGGAATCACTCAACATCAATTTCTATAGTTGTTAATGTAGGATATTTCTTGATATAGGCCCATATTATAAATTTAATTTATTATAACTTAATTAACCTATAACATAATTATAATTTATGACAATTTATATTTTCCCTTGTATTATAATGTGTGCATTTAAATCTCGCTCTAAGCTTTTTTGGCGTTTAATTCGTAGGCCTAAATACTTGTATTGTCATTCGATCAGTAGGGTATAAGGTGAACTTGTATGAAAGTAAAAATTATATCGGACATTTTACGTTTTTTCACTCAAGTTTGAGGGGTTTTAAGAGTTTTGACACGTCTGTTCCTTGTCTCGCACATCTTTGTCTATTTCTATGCAGTAGATCTGGCATCAGCGCGCTCCATTTAACGTGTACTGACTTTTAAGGGTGAGACGCTCTATAGTGTTCTATGTATTTTTTTTTTTCAAAATTGTGTAGTAGCTGTCGGTACCATTGGTTTAACGAATCTGGATCCGAGTGTAAAACCCGTAAGTAATCAATGGTGTTTTCAAAGTGTAAGAATTCTGAGCAGATCTATGGTACGTAAAAGAATACCTAATCTAAAAGAAGACTTATATGAGCAAACATTTGTCAGTCTTTTAACGTCCAGCTTCGAGTTGCAACGCTAATGATCTCAGATTTTCAAGACATTGCTTTAACGCTTTGAGTACTGCAGTGGTACTAGTACCACGTCATTTACATGACAATGAAGCCGGAGAAAATTAAATCCCTCGGCATGCCTGTGCCGGCGGATTTACAGGGGTGTTTTTCCGGTTCAGGGATTTAATTTTCTCTGGCTTCAGTGTCATTTAAATGCCGTGGTACTAGTACCACTGCAGGGCTCAAAGTATTAATAACTATACTACTGACGTACCTAAAAATAAGATTGAAACCTTTATGCAATTTGTTTGTCGGTATTTTTACGTCCAGTTTTGAATTGTGACGCTAATAACATTAGATATTAAAGGATGTAATTGAATATAATACGTACTAACGAACTACATATAGTGAATTGATTATTTAATGGAAGTTGGTCACTGCAAATAATAAACGTTCGCACTATTTCCAAACTTTTACGCTTCCTATCTCTAACAGTTTAATATATAAACTTAACTGTATTATTGAGTAATCGTATCAATTTTGAAATTAATTTTGATTTAATAGCAAAGTTATCTGATACATTCATCTAATATTTAAAAATTAATGTTTGTTTATTTGTTTGTTCGTGCTTTATGCGCGGCCATACCGTTGATCCGATTGTGATGGTTTTTTTTTTGCAAATGTTCAGGAGATTCCCGGGATGAACATAGGCTATAAGAGAGTTGTGATACTCAACCGCTACACCGTTAGAAATCGCACTTTGTAGCGGAAAACGTGGAAAAAGTAGCTTTTTGGAAGCTTAAATGGCTTGCGTTGCCTAAATCATAACAAATACCCAACATTAATGTACACAGAATTGAATATCTCAAAAAGCTCTACAAAAAAGTCCCCGACAGCATATGTTTATCTCTTACGGATAACTCACAATAACCATTTTTGTCTTTCATTGATGCCAAGAAGATCCAGACAAGTATGTAGATTCCTGTGCAAGTAGCAGCACATGACGGGCATTGTTATATGGATAACTCACAATAACGAATTTTGCCTTTTAGCTCATTTATGCCTAGAAGATCGAGATAAGTAGATTCCCGGGCAACACGGGTAATCAGCACGGGGAATCTTAAAATAATTACGATATACATTTATAATTATTTTTCATTTTACTTATTCAACTAATCATAAGAAGTAGGCCTACATTAATTTTTGTCTTTCAGCTCATTTATACCAAGAAGATCGGCATGAGTAGATTCCCGGACAACGCCGGGTAAACAGCACGGGGTATCTAAAAATAATTACGATACAAATTTTTCCTTTTACTTATTTAACGAAACATAAAACATATTAATTTTCATTTATTTAGGCGTAGCACCGCACGCCGGGTATTAAATAGTTTACTATAAAAACATACAATACAATAACCAGTTTTGAGTCCACCGCTGTGGTCTCGAGATAGCGTGCTGCCTTGTCACGCAGCGGGCCGGGGTTCGGTCCCCGGTCGGTACAAGTTTCCTGGGTGAGGTTTTTATCGGGGGGGTTTTCCTCACCTAACAAATGTCAGGAAACTTTAAGGCACAAACGCTCCCCGAACATCATATGGCCATCGGAATCATCATCATTCCTATTCATCTTAGATTAAGCTTAGGATTAAGGACTCTCCTGGCGCACCACTATCATCATCACCCATCATATCATAGGGGAAACGTAACCTCGCCTTCCAGGCGCCGCAACCTCAGAAGTGGGTCATAATTACGCCAATGTCAGGAGAGAACACCAGAAATGTCCAAAAGGACAACCTGGGGCATTAAAAAAAGTAACCAGTTTTGATAAAAAGAAAGTTGTAATACCTCGGGAACTATTCCATTGAATACTTGGAACTTCCACTGGTAAGATAGTTGAAATA
Source organism: Diploptera punctata (assembly GCA_030220185.1). Classification (NCBI taxonomy): domain Eukaryota; kingdom Metazoa; phylum Arthropoda; class Insecta; order Blattodea; family Blaberidae; genus Diploptera; species Diploptera punctata. Next base: position 57,739 of record JASPKZ010000750.1, read on the forward strand.
TGAGTTCTTTCTCCACAATATATACGCAGCAATCACTATTATATAGGATTTCTGGTTCAAATAAAGGAATGTGAAATAATACGTTTCAAGATTTCAATTAGGCTATGTAGCGCAGCTAGGAGAAACCAGGCTCTTGGTATTTATTTTTTGTCTGTCATGAAATAATCCACTTGCTTAATTTTGTTTTCAATTTTTACATAATTACTTACGAAGTTTTGGGTGAAAATGTAGGCAAAGGTCTTTGAACCGGTACTATAAAAGCACGGAGCTTTATGAGGTGAGATGTAAAACCATTTTCCCGACTCAATTTATAAATTATTATAGGCCTACATATTTTTAGATATTTCAGAAAACATTACGTATCTTTACATAATTTAATGTTTTATTAAAATACACCATTTATTTTAAGGTTTTGAAATGTATTCTTGTTACATTATCGTTTTTTAAACATAGGCTCAATTCTGGAAATGCATGCTATTATGCATTGCAGAGACTTTTCACGTCCCAACTCCTTTCAAAAAACGTTAAGCTGAAAATATATAAAACTATTATTCTACCAGTTATATTATATGGGTGCGAAACATGGACTCTTACTTTAAGGGAGGAAAGGAGATTACGAGTATTTGAGAATAAAGTTCTTAGGAAAATTTTTGGACCAAGGAGAGATGAACAGACAGGTGAATGGAGAAGACTACATAACAATGAACTACATGGTCTTTATAGGAAGCCAGATATAATAAGAACAGTTAAGTCTCGTAGACTGCGATGGGCAGGACATGTTGCACGTATGGGGAATGAAAGACGTGCATGGAAGCTTCTTGTAGGAAAGCCAGAGGGAAAACGCCCAGTTGGTAGACTAAGAATGAGGTGGGAGAACAACATTAACTATGATTTGAGGGAAGTAGATTATACAGGGAATGATTGGAAAGCATTAGCTCTAGATAGGGATGTATGGAGAGCTTATGTCCGCGCGGCCATGAACCTACGGGTTCGATAGTGCCAGTGAGTAAGTAAGTAAGTAAGTAGATTATCGTTTTAAATCTATTTTATTGATGGGGAATGAAAGAGGGGCACGAACACTCCTTATAGGAAAATCAGAGGGAAACCGCCACGTAGGCAAGCCAAGAATGATATGGGAGAAAAGAGGTGCATGGAAACTCCTTCTAGGAAAACCAAAGGGAAAATGCCCAGTAGGCAGGCCAAGAATGAAGTGGGAGAATACTATTAACCATAATTTGAGGGAAGTAGATTATACAGGAGATGGTTGTAAAACATTAGCTTTGGAACCTATTGGTTCGTTAGTGCCAGTGAGTTAGTACTCGTATTTCAAGCCAACTTTTTGAATTTATGGAATTTTGAAAACAAGTTGTGTTTTAGGCACATTCTTTTCTTTAGTGTTAAGACACGTCAATAAACTCCTTGTGACAATAGAATTTTTACAACTGACCATAGCAGATCTGGTCCCAACAATTAGCAGAGTCACAGGGTTCAAAGATTTACCTTAATATGTTCCTATACAGTAGATCACAAACTCAACAATTGGATATGAGGTTTGAGTGCATCTTCAGTGTTGTTTATATACAATAAAAACTCCTTTTTCGCGGGGTATATGTTCCGCGAATATGGAATGGTAATTTGTATGGGTATAGAGGGGATACGTTCCAGGTTTCCAAATAAAATAAAAATTATCAAAGTAAAATCAATTAATAAGAGATTTTGAACAATTTCCAATAATTATTTTTGTCAGGTTTAGGCAAGAACTTAAAGAACTTAGTATTGAGTAAATGTTTCTTGTTTTGCCGCTTTTAAAAAGCCCTTCAATTCAAAGTGATATTCAGCTGTGAATTCTGCGACAAAATTCCTAATTTTCTCTTCGGATTTCTTGATTTATTAACTCTGAAACAGCGTGATATAGACGCAAACGATTCGCCAACGCATAAACGGTTAAGCATTTATATTTTTACTTTAAGCAGTAAAAGTTACTCTCTCCCGCTCGGAACTAATTTTGTAGTTCACTCGACATTATAAATTGGCAACAAGGCAGCAGACACACGTGTTATTCAAACAAAATTATGGCAACGAATGACAACGAAACAATAAAACACCGATCATGGCGAAGGCGGGATTTATAACGGACACAGCGACGCGTGAAATACGACGGCGGTGGCTTATAACAACGAACTTTAGGCAGGGATTATTATTATAACCCCTGCTTTAGGGTTAGTAACAATAAGGTTTGTTTTACTGTGATATTAATTGTCCATTTGGTTTGACTCGCTCATTGTGTATAAGTCGCCTTGGCACGTGCCTGAGTAAAAAAAGTTGCTGATGCGTTAATAAAGGATACTAATCCTTCTAATTTACTGTATCCGGGAATAAATACATTTTATCCGCGAAAACAGGAACTGTGTCGCAATTTTTTTAACCCGTGAATAATGAAAACGCGAATAAGGGAACCGCGAATAAGAAGCTTCTACTGTATATGTATTCATTCGGTATCGCACCAAATCGTAAATCATCATCTTTAAAGTGATTTTCCAAATGAAGAACTATTAACAAATGGAAAAGTAATAACTGTCACAAAACTATTGGACCACTTCTACAAAAAATTTTAGTCCATATTTTTTATATGAATGTATAGGCTATAATTTTCTAATGACCAGCATCATGGGCTAGTGGTCAGTGTTTCTGACTACTGTTCATGAGGTCCTGCTTTCGATTACACTGAGCAACAAAAAATAAACTTTTTTTTTTGTCTCAGAAAGAAAAATATGTGATTCTGATAGCATTTTTTCTCCTGAATTCAAACATGATATTGGTTTTTCTCCATCATGTAAGGTTTCCAAGAGACAGGAATTTATAATTTCAAACACTAATATTTTCTACATTCGTAACTACACAATATTCGAACATTCGGACTCACCTAGAAAGTAAGAAATTACGATTTTCTGCTATATTTCGCCTGTGGAGCATCCCTCTTTATGGTCCAACAATAATCGGCCAGCATATTAGGATTCCATTTGCGTTGATATCTCTTTTCCATAGCTGAAATTTCCTGAGTTAGCTCATTTGGTTTTATTTGACAATGGACAAATGAACGAAAAAACATTTATTTAAAAAATAATTATTTAAATCCATTAATTGAAATTGAAATAAAAAAAACTGTGGGTGTGTGGAGAAATTCCAAATACATATTTGAAAACACGATAAAAAACTGCATTAAGTACAACTACTGGTACTCATGAGACAAAAATCATGTTGACCAGTGTTACCAGACAGACCATAGGAATTTTTCCTATGGTTGCCTTCCAGGTGCCTCAACCTAAGAAATTGGCTACAATAGTGCAAATGCCTGGGTTGAAAGCCAGAAATGTCATAAAAGACAATCTGGTCCTGGTGGTATTAGACAAAATAAAACATATTTTTCAGTGATAATGTGTTTTGTCATACTTACAGCAATGGCGATCATGCTTGAAAGTTCAACTTCCTACATTACGGGGTTGCCAACCTAAATAACTATACATAATATTACATAGGCCTACTACAAACCACATGTGGGAAGGAAAACCACTGCCCTTTATGTATACTACATACAATGTATGTATGAAAAATGTCCAAAAGGTAGTGTTAATATAGGCCTACATTATACAAAACAAATCACTGCATCTTAAATGAACTGGACTTTATTTGAAACAATATAAAACAATAAATACGTACTTGCCGCCATCTTAACACTAAATGGTCTCGCGGCCTCCTGTAGTTTCAACTAATAACCATTGCCCACACTGTTAACATCGGTCAATTGTTTATAATGAACGTAAATATTTCCAACAAAGATGTTATTATTTTATTATTTTGAAAATACCATCGTGCAAAAAATAATGTACAATGCACGTTTGGTGTTTTACAGAATTTCAGAAATTAAAATCCTTGTTATCGCCCGGTTTTTAAACATTTTCCTCGATTCTGTAAAAACCACTTCCCAACCTTGCATCGTAATATACTATTTCTCGTTCTTTATTATATATAAATCCTTCCCCTAAGCATAGGACATTTCATAGCCAAATCCTTATATCACTGTAATTGTCTATGATATGTATAATTTCGACCATAATGGTTCAGATGTTCTGCAATACCCAGTTATTAAGTCTATTTGTGATGTTATTTCCAGGTTGCCAGGGAGGTTGCAAGTGCGGCAGTAACTGCCAATGCACAAACTGCAATTGTGGAACAAAGAGCAGCGGAGGAAAGTAACCAGCAGAAATAATTGCATTTTGTAAGTAACTCTACTGTCTACATTCTTTATAAATTGAACAATGTCTACTAAATAACATTTTAATACTAGATCATTTTCCAAATGCCACTCACTGACATCTGTATGGAAATAAGCATAACTAAATTAGCGTGGTCAATAAACTCCCGCTAGGGAGCACCCATTTCCTGATGTGAGAGGTGCGAGGTAAAATATTACTAATTTTCAAATAAATTCTAGGTCATTCAAAACCTGCATATACAAAATGATCTTCTCTTTATATATTACTAGAATATAGGGCAGGACATGTTGCACATATGGGGAATGAAAGACTTGCATGGAAGCTTCTTGTAGGAAAGCCAGAGGGAAAACGCCCAGTTGGTAGACCAAGAATGAAGTGGGAGAATAACATTAACTATGATTTGAGGGAAGTAGATTATACAGGGAATGATTGGAAAGCATTAGCTCAGGATAGGGATGTATCGAGAGCTTACGTCCGTGCGGCTATGAACCTAGGGGTTCGATAGTGCCAATGAGTAAATAAGTATATATTATCTATCTAAAGTTTTCGGCCAGAGTGGGACATACATTTAAAATAGACCACCTTCACACCATGTATCCACCCAGTGTGGAACCCGAGGCTCAATAAGTCCAGTGAGTGCATTAGAACACACACACATGTTTACAAAAATATAGCGCAATGGTCCCTTTCATTAAGTTAACATTTGTGTATATTTTGAATATATCAAATACAAATGGGGAAAAAATGACAAGAAAAAAGCACAGAAGGATAGAGATTGATGGAGCCATATTTGGAATCAACCTTCCGAAAACTCGACACAGTTAAGAGGATTATGATGCTATTTCTATCGGGCATGAAATTGTTTGTTACTTTACATAATTAGAAATGCTGTAAAGTTTTATAATTTTAAAATCTCAAAAAAAAAAATCTGTAAATTAACAAGGAGAACTTTAATAGTGGAATGCAGACTTTCATGGCCGGTGATCATGGTAATAAAAGATTCCGGGCTATGTGGCCGTGGTCTATAACTGGCGTTTCTTCCAGACGTTTCTCCCTCAACTGCGGAGGGCATCTTCAGTGGCGAGCGCTTCCAGCTGTTGCTTCGCAGTCGAGTCTACGACAGGGAAGCAACAGCTGGAAGCGCTCGCCACTGAAGATGCCCTCCGCAGTTGAGGGAGAAACGTCTGGAAGAAACGCCAGTTATAGACCACGGCCACATAGCCCGGAATCTTTTATTACCAAGGAGAACTTTAATCAAATTTAAAGTGTGATGTAACACTAGGAGGTATTTTCCATTTATAAATGAGTTGAATAAAATGTTTTTATATTATCTCATGCCTTCAGGGGTCCTCATCTAGAGGATATGTGGATGGCGACCACAAGGTGTCCAAGCTGAGCAAAACATTTCTTCCACTTACTTGTGTTTTGCACTCTTTTAACTTTACTATCTAACCTCTCTTGGTTAACTCTTGTTTTTTCGACCCCGACGCTATTAGGGCATCCGAGGGCTAGGGAGTCTTTCCTTTCTTCCATTTCTTTCTTTCCTGTATTTTCTTTTCTTCTCCAGAAAAGCCTGACCAGAGGCTATAAGATGGCAGACCCATCACTGGTCTTGCATTCCTTTGGCCAGCAACCAATCGAAGGGACTATTATTATGCTTTCAAGTCTTATACGAGAATTTTCCAGAAGGATCAAACTATTTACGCTGGAGGGAAAATTTTCTATAGGATCGTAACAAGCCTTGGCCTAATACTTGGAAGGAAGAAGAAGAAGATGATATCTCATTTCATAAAGTTGTGTGTTTTCTTCACGATGCCGGTTTCAAAGGTCATATCACCTTTATCTTCAGTCAAACTCCAACCGTCAAAATTTCAAAAGACGGTGTTAACGGCGAGCTAACAGTTAGAGTTTGATTGAAGATGAAGTTGAAATGACCTTTGAAACCGGTATCGTAAAAACACGCAACTTTATGAAGTGAGATATAAAAACATTTTCTCCAACTCATGTATAAAAAAGGACTTTACATAAAATATGTTTATTGAAGATCAATATTTTTTGGTATGTTTCAGGTATTATCAGCAGCTCTAAAGAGTCTTCAATGCAACAAAACAAATCTTACGTTCTTTTGAATTTTTTGTCTGTAAAACAATCAATTTCCATAAAATGATGTATTAAATCTATGTTATAAAAACATTTAGTGTAATTTATTTAATATACCTAAATATCAATTAATCTACTTCAGTAAAATACAGTGGTAGTTCGTGAAATGAGTAGTGGGAGGGTCACAGTTATTTGGGTCTAAGTCAAAAAATCAAATACAGTAAAAGCTTCTTATTCGCGGTTCCCTTATTCGTGTTTTCATTATTCACGGGTTAAAAAATTGTGGCACAGTTCCTGTATTCACGGCTAAAAATTTCTTTATTCGCAAATCCACTTGATATACTAGAACAATTATTATCCTTTATTAATGCATCGTCAACTTATTTTACTGCAGGCACTTGCCAAGGCAGCTTGTACAAAGAGCAATACAAACCAAATGGACAAATTAACATCAAAGTACTTATTGTCACTAAGCCTCAAATTCGTAGTTAAAGCCACCTCCACGTATTTTATGTGCCGCTATGTCCATTGATAAATGCCACCCTCTCCATAATCGGTGTTTCATTGTTTCAACTTGTCATTTGTCACAATAATTTTGATTGAATAACACGTGTCTCTTCTGCTTTGTTTCCAATTTATAATGTTGAATAAAAGCAAAGAAAATAAGTTTCGAAACGGAAACAGTAGTGTTGCTGCTTAAAGTAAAAATAGACTTGCTTGACCGTTTACGCATTGGTGAGTTGTTTGCATCTACCGGTATATCACGCTGTCTCAATGTTAATGAATCAACTGTACGATTCATCCCGAAGACAAAGCAAGGAATTCTATTACTGAATTCACAGCTAAATATCAATCTGAATTGAATGACCTTATAAAAGCGGCAAAACAGGAAATAATTAGTAAGTTTTTTAAGCCTTTGCCTAAGTTGACAGTAATGCTTAATATAAATTCTTCAAAATCTCTCATTATTTTTAAATTTTATTTTAAAAATTTTAATTCTAATTTGGAACCTTGGAACGTATCCCCTCTATACCCATACAAATTACTATTCCATATTCGCGGCATATTTGCAGAACATGTGGGGAGGCCACGTCGCAAGAATACAGGACGACAGGTGGACAATAAAAACAACCATGTGGGACCCGTACACAGGCAAGAGACAGCGCGGAAGACCAAGACGACGATGGGCTGACATCTTCAAAGAACGAGCAGAGTCGCCAGATGCAGGAAAAGCTGGGAGAAGATGGAGAGCCAACTGTGTATTAACTAATCACAGAACAGACAGTGTATACAAACCAAGTGCTACATCCAAGTCAACTTCTCACCACGGAGTAGCTCACCGGGTGACACTCTCAAATAGAGCTTAACCCCTGTACAGGGAGGCCTTTGCCCTAAAGGGACATATCAGCCTTTATTTATTTATTTATTATTTATTACATCCCTCTCAAATAAGGAGCTATTTTTATTTAACTTTTACAGGAATTAATCACTATGAAGTTTAATTTATGGTAAAATTAAATGTTTCTTACCTCTCCTCATATAAATCTTCTAAGTAGATCGCAATTTCGAGACCATAATGGTCTCATCTTCAGTTCTTTTTTGGCGACTTATGTTATGTCGATCGGAAGGAACTCTTCTTCTTCCCTCTGTTGGTGGACCGATGAAATTTTGACCTGATCCAGAGGTTCATCAGTCCACCAACAGAGGGAAGAAGAAAAGTTTCTTCCGATTGACATAACATCAGTAAGAAACGTTTAATTTTACCATAAAGGAGCTATTACTGTAATTGAAATAACAACCAAATATATTTTTATTATTAATTTCATACATCTCAATGATGGATAAATCAAATTTAAAGAGAAAAATTATACGCTCAGACCGGGACTTGAACCCGGGACCCTTGGTTTTCTAGTCCAAGTGCTCTACCATTTGAGCTACCTGAGCAAGTACCGATCTAAACGCAAATCTTTCTCTATATACGTTGTAATTCCCGCCCACCAAATGCTTTGAAGCCTTTGCTTCTATCTTTGCAAATGGCGGCTCCTATATTAAGAAGACATATTTGGGAATTATACATTACATTATAAATGCCAGTACGGCTATTTTCGATGTTTTTATTATTAATTCATACATCTCAATGATGGATAAATCAAATTAAAGAGAAAAAATTATACGCTCAGACCGGGACTTGAACCCGGGACCCTTGGTTTTCTAGTCCAAGTGCTCTACCATTTGAGCTACCTGAGCAAGTACCGATCTAAACGCAAATCGTTCTCTATAATACGTTGTAATTCCCGCCCACCAAATGCTTTGAAGCCTTTGCTTCTATCTTTGCAAATGGCGGCTCCTATATTAAGAAGACATATTTGGGAATTATACATTACATTATAATGCCAGTACGGCTATTTTCGATGTTTTTATTATTAATTTCATACATCTCAATGATGGATAAATCAAATTTAAAGAGAAAAATTATACGCTCAGACCGGGACTTGAACCCGGGACCCTTGGTTTTCTAGTCCAAGTGCTCTACCATTTGAGCTACCTGAGCAAGTACCGATCTAAACGCAAATCTTTCTCTATATACGTTGTAATTCCCGCCCACCAAATGCTTTGAAGCCTTTGCTTCTATCTTTGCAAATGGCGGCTCCTATATTAAGAAGACATATTTGGGAATTATACATTACATTATAAATGCCAGTACGGCTATTTTCGATGTTTTTTATTATTAATTTCATACATCTCAATGATGGATAAATCAAATTTAAAGAGAAAAATTATACGCAGGTAGCTCAAATGGTAGAGCACTTGGACTAGAAAACCAAGGGTCCCGGGTTCAAGTCCCGGTCTGAGCGTATAATTTTTCTCTTTAAATTTGATTTAACCAAATATATATCTGGCAAATTAATGTTTGTAGCTTATATCAGGTATATTCTCTGCCATTTCATTTACCAGACTATTTTTAGAAAATCTGTGTTTTTTAACTTTTACAGATATGCCTAGATGTTTCAAATCTGCCATGTCAGTCTTGGTCCACACGAATCGTCACCCCCCAAGCAGAACACAAAGAAAGCAAAAAATCAATTATTTACATGATAACCGCAATTCCTCTCGCATTTTATATAGCCACCTGTTGGAAAGTCATGTATAAGATCTATTTTTATCACTAGTCATTTGCTTTATACACATATCTGATCTCAGTTGTCCTAACAGCTTAGCCATAATTCTGTCTTTATAACATAGTGTTTTACTTTGTAATTATTTTATTTGATTCATCATGGACACTTTCACACCCACAAAACTCACAATACAAACTTAACACTAAGGGCCGCATGCAAATACATTAGTCTCTACTCAAATTACTTCCAATCACCAGTGAGCTGACTTTCCGTGAGCAAATGCAAAGATCGAATTAGCTACCCACTAACTGGTCATGCATGAAAGTCGTCGTTTTCGTAATACTGGCAAGAAATTACCCAGAATTCTCGGGATAAAACCATTTCTGTTATATTCGTCTGCTAGAGGAACGCATTTATGCTTGCATCCTGCAAATAATACTGTATACGACGACGTCTGCGTCGCGCGATATTACGCCGATTCTCCTGTTCTTCCAGTTGAATTCTTTGGCAGACTCTATCAAATTCCTCTTCTCCGCGTATACCAAAAACATTATCGAAGTCTTCAAGGTCCGACATCTTGGATAAAGCAGCAAGGTACACGGCAAGGTTTCAAAATACATCGGTTCCCATCGGGTTGCTCACGATTCGTTCTCTGCAAAGTCACCTCGCCAAGTAGCTTAGGAATTTCGACAATTATTATCGCATGAACAGATTTTTGAGTACGCAAAAAGTGTTTGGATGCAACTTTCTCAGCAGAGAATGACTTTTACGGTCTAATGCGTTCATAGATACGACCCTAGATGGAAGGTACTGGTTTTAGGAACAATCTTTGTTAACACTAATAGAGAGTCAGTTGCTTCTATATTAGAAAAATGCATGCCCATTGATGAGTAACCTAGAACCTAGTACAGACCCTTAGTACACCCATGACGCCTGATGAAGTTAATGGAGTGAATGAACTCATGCATTTTTCTGCTTGTATTCCTTTCATTCCCGAAGTCACACTGTGGATGCGCCCCAAACTCTACCTGAAGTTGAAACATTCTGTCTTGTGAACACTACCAATGGCAATATTCTACAAAAAACTGTCCTTAAATGGGGGATTCTAGTCACAGGGATTATGTGTCCAAGGTAATGAGAATTCATAGTTCTCTTTGTTCTTAACACTGTATAGAAATAAATTATCTTCATCCAAGTTGATAAATATATGTGGTCTCAAGGTAGCGTGCTGACTTGTCACGCAGCGGGCCAGGGTTTGATTACGGGTCGGGACAGTCTCCTGGGTGAGGTTTCTTCGAAATTTTTCCTCACCTAAGACAAATGTCAGGAAGCTTACGGCCAACAGTCGCCGAAAATCATCCAGCCATCATATATATATATATATATATATATATATATATATATATATATAACGAAATTATCCGTGTCACGAAATTATCTGAGTTTGCCCTATATAGTTTTTGGTCTGAAGATAGTAAGAGAGAATAAAAAGGTAATAATTAGGAATGGACGCTGGAGGGAAAATTTTCTATAGGATCGTAACAGGTCTTGGCCTAATACTTGGAAGGAAGGAAGAAGAAGAAGGACATAGAAAGATCTCATAGACTGCGATAGGCAGGGCATGTTGAACGAATGGGAAATTGAACAGGTGCATGGAAGTTTCTTGTAGGAAAATAGGAGGGAAAATGTCAAGTTGGTAGACCAAGAATAGAGTGGGGGTATAACATTAACCAGGATTTTAGGGAAATATATACACAGGGGATGGCTGGAAAGCATTGGCTCGGGATAGGGATGTAGGGAGAGCTTATGTCCATGCGGCCATGAACTTACAGGTTTGATAGTGCCAGTTAGTTAGTCAAATGGGTGAGGAAGGGAGAATTTCGAAAGGAAACACATGCTGTCATGCACTACAGAGGCTCTTGATATCCTCCTCTAAAAAAAAGTGAATCTAAAAATATAAAACTACAAGTTAATTCATTACATTAGACTTGAAAAATCAATTTATTTGGCGTTTACTTGCCGAAAATCCATTTTTATGTTAGTGAAATAAAACTTAAAGTTTTATATGATTCTCATATTTATTAAAGCACAAATTCGTAACAGCTGTTTCAGTAATTTGTACCTTCTTGCGAAGAATTGTATCATGATTACAAATATTGCCTAATAACAAAATTAATTTGTAATCATGACTATTTAACTCATGCCCCAAATGGGAGTCAATGACCAGTCACATTTCAATGATTTCTGATTTACAACCAATCACAGCCGTTTTTCACCTCAATTTTATCAGTTTAATTTTATCACTGTAAAATCAAGCTCCTCCTTTTTAACATTCTGAATAAGTCATAGCATAATTTTGCAGTGACTACATGTGGCTACCAGATTGTATATACTCGTAAGTGCACGAATGTTAACACACAGTGCTTGCGGGAGATAATATAAAAACATTTGTAGCAATTGATTATACCAAAAAAAAACACTCTTTGCACTTTCTTAAACGTATTTTTTCCCAGGTAATAACTTTCCAGAAAAATATAATTGAAATATTTACATCATAGGACATCAGATATTAATTAATATACGGTTTGATGTGTTTAATTTTTTCTCCACTAGGGTGCATTCTTACAATATTGCGATCCTTTGGCAACAAATAATATGATCTGGTTGCAGTGATAAACAAGTGAAACATGACGTTTCTCATTTATTTTCAAACATCGCCGTTTACATTAAATATATGAATATTTTAAAATAACTATATTTAAATATATAAAACTATTATTCTACCAGTTATATTATATGGGTGCGAAACATGGACTCTTACTTTAAGGGAGGAAATGAGATTACGAGTTTTTTGAGAATAAAGTTCTTAGGAAAATTTTTGGACCAAAGAGAGATGAACAGATAAGTGAATGGAGAAGACTACTGAACAATGAACTACATAGTCTTTATAGGAAGCCAGATATAATAAGAACAGTTAAGTCTCGTAGACTGCGATGGGCAGGACATGTTGCGCGTATGGGGAATGAAAGACGTGCATGGAAACTTCTTGTAGGACAGCCAGAGGGTAGACCAAGAATGAGGTGGGAGAACAACATTAACTATGATTTGAGGGAAGTAGATTATGCAGGGAATGATTGGAAAACATTAGCTCAGGATAGGGATGTATGTAGAGCTTATGTCCGCGGGGCCATGAAGCTACGGGCAGGGATTATCCCTGCTACGGGTTCGATAGTGCCAGTAAGTGAGTAAGTAAGTAAGAGTAAACAGCTTAATTTTATTCGTTAAATAGTCCTAACAAATGCCACTCTTGATTTCCAAATTCTCTAGATAAATTCACTCCTCACTTGGGCGGGTCGTGAATTTATCGATAATTTGGGAATCGCTCGTGGCATTACTTATGACAAAATTCGTCTGAAGAAGGTACAAACTTCTGAAAAGCTGTTACGAATTTGTATTTAATACATATGAAAATTACATAAAACTATAAGTTTTATTTTTTAATTAACATAATAAAAATAATGAAAGTAGAATTACAGCTAGTGAAATGAGGTTCATGTTCAAAACAGCAGGTTAGTTCAGGTGGGATTGCAGAAGAAATGACATCCTTAACAAACCAGTCTCTAACCAGAATCTGACAAAATAATGTCACGTAATTTCGGTTAATTCAACCATGACAGCAATAAAACATCCTCTTCCTTATCTGGTATTCTGCCTCATAATTTTCTTTTTTCTATAATGGTATAGCCCACTGTTGAGTCATAGCCACTCCTTTGTAAGGAGTTACTAGACCATGTTAATTTTTAGTTAACTTATTTGATCATAGATGTCATGAATGACATGCAGTCAACTCACCGACTTTAATGAGGCAACAGACAACTATGACGTTGAGGTAAATATGCTTAGAGGCATTTTTATTCAGGCTTAAAGATCTTTTACGAACCTGAAAATCGTAGGACTCGGGACCCACGGATTAAAGCCCCCCCCGGAGGATTGCCTCATAATAGACCTATTTAAATGTAGCGCTATCAAGTTTATATATTGATTACGAATGTACAGTGTATTGCGTTTTTTTTTTTTTCCTTTCTCGTTTTTTTCTTTCGTTTACACTGTTATTCCTTTTTGTTTTACCTTTGTTAAAACTTCTACTACTCCGAGGGTCTCGTATGGCCTGTAGTGGGATAATTTTACCCTTTTTTATACTAGCTAATACCCCGCGTGCGCTGCTACGCCTAAATAAATTATTAAGAGTTTAAATTAAATTAAATTTTAATCAAATTATATGGTATACCCTGCGACGAACCAAACATTACAGTTGCTAAAGTCAATTTTTAATTTCAATCGGATATTATGGTCATTTTCAGTGTCTGTTAAGAAGGACTCATGAAGATTTGAAAACTTTTTCATAAAAAAATATTTTATCTACTGAATTACGTACAGTGTCCATCAGTGTGGTCTCGAGATAGTGTGCTGCCTTGTCACGCAGCGGGCCCGGGTTCGATTCGCGGTCGGGACAGGCTTCGGGCCCAATGGTCCCCGAAAATCATCCGATCATCACCATCCTTATCATCATCATCATCCTTCACCGGTGTAGAAAACAACGAAGCTACCACACCTATAATTCCCCAGTAAAACTGCAAAGAACTAGAAAATGCTATGATTGCAGTGAAAGACCTGCCCTCGGGCAGAATTACTATGGATGGATTATAAAGAGTGACACTTTGGTTCGTAGTTACGGCAACAAAACCTATACTTAATATTCTAACAAAACACGCTATCAAAACATAAAATACAGATTCAGCAAAAAGTAATATACACTTTAATTGTTGATTTTTTCACTTACACAATAAGTAAATTTCATTAAATGTACTAAATACAAACATACACTAAAATACTTTGAACGTAGATAAAATATTGTAGACAACACGTTACAAAATTAGGTTTAGTAACTCGCTGCTCTTAGAACAAGGCCGAGCATCTCGTTACTAAACCTCGCTTTTTGTAACTAAGTCTTCTATATATATACCGGGCTTCCAATATAAACCCGGACCGGCCTCACGGGGTTTCATCCGTCAGGCAGCGCTCTCTCCTCGTCCGCATTTCACTCTGCCAGCCGCTCGTCCTTGAACTAGTCAGTTTACTATCGTTCGACAAGATGAGACGTCAGCTGACATTAGAGCAGCGCATTTATGTGTGTAAATGTTATTATAAATACGAATCAGCTCGTCGCGTTCGCGAGGAATTTATTCGGAACTTCCCTGGACAATTACCTCCTTCCAGATCGACAATCCACGATCTTGTGACTAAATTTGAAACCACAGGTTCAGTACAAAATAAGAAACACACGCGAAGGCGTACGGTTCTCACCGAAGAAAAATTAGACGAAATTGGCGAAAATTTGGAACGTTCACCACAAAAATCATTACCGAAATCAGCACAAGTTGGGATTTCAGTATCTTCTGCACATACAGCAACAAAATTGTTAAAACTCAAACCTTACAAGTGTACACGTGTTCATTGTCTAAACCAAGGTGATCCCATAGCACGTGTGTGGGAGGACAACATTTCCAGCATTTTCTATAAGGTAAAGAAACAGTTCAAGGACGGGTGGCAGGCAGGGTCAATTGCGGGAGGAAGAGAGAGCACTGCGTGCCGGTTGAAACTCCGTGAGGCCGGTCCGGTTTTATATTGGAAGCCCGTTATATACTGTATTAATACGTGAAGAAAAAAACTATTTGTATCCCTTTTTAAGCACATTGCGCGCACGCAGGAGGGTGATATTGGCATAATTGAAGTTCATATAGAGAAGGTGTGTAGAAAAATTAAATTTATGTATAATATGTGTTACAAATGAAATAAAACAAAATAAAATAAATTGTCTCTAAGGAATTTGTGTATTATTGATTTGTGTACTCCTTCATTTGTTTACGTTCATACTGAAAGTGCATTGTTGCAAAAATAAAATTGTGCAGCTGCAATGTGAATTGACTTACTCTTGTGTATTTATTTTTAGTGGTTTATTATTAATGGTTTAAAAAAGTGAGTAAATTTAAATTAAATCCTGTCTTATCTTTTTTTTTTTACTCTCCTGGCGCGACAGGCCTAGAAGGCCCATAGCCTACCAGCCGGTTGCTGGCCTTACATCCACCTATGTCAATCACAGAGGTAGACGATCATCAAGCCAGTGTGGGGGTGACATGTGGTCAGCATGTTGAGTCCCCCAGTCGTATATAGCTGATTTTCTTAACCTGGAGCCGCTACTTATTGTATCTACCCAAATGCCTCACGATGCTGGGTGGGCACCGGTCCCATGAAATACCATGAGAAAATTTCTTCCCCCATGGAGACTCTAACCAGCGCAAGTCCCGTAGCTCTGCACCAAGGCTTCCTGCCTTAACCACTTGTCTACGGCGCGGGACTGTCTTATCTTGGTTTCAGTAATTTCGTTATTTTTTTTATATTTACATATTCGCATCCACTTCCATTATGCCTCGACATAGAACATTGATGGGCCGGAGTGAGAGATAAAGAAGAAGGGATATACAGCAATCCCCGTATACACAATTCCATTCCGTAGTAATTCTGCCCGAGGGCAGGTCTTTAACTTCAATCGTAGCATTTTCATGCTATGCTTTGCAGCTTTACTAGGGAATTGTGTAGGTGTGGTAGCTTCCCGTTGAATTCCACACAGATTAAGGATGGTGATGATAATGATAAGGGTGATGATGATCGCCGGATGATTTTTGGGGATCTTTGGGCCCTAAGCTTCCTGACATTTGTCTTACAGGTGAAGAAAAACCCCGAAAAAACCTCGCCCAGGAGCCTGTCCCGACTGGGAATCGAACCCGGGCCCGCTGCGTGACAAGACAGCATGCTACCTCGAGACCACAGCGGTGGACGTATACATAATCCATCCATAGTAATTCTGCCCAATGGCAGGTCCTTCACTGCAATCATAGCATTTTCATGCTATGCTTGCAGCTTTACTAGGGAATTGTGTAGGTGTGGTAGCTTCCCGTTGCTTTCCACACCGGTGAAGGATGATGATAATGATAATGGTAAGGATGATGGCCATATGATTTCGGGGACCGTTTGGGCCTTAAAGTTTTCCTGACATTTGTCTTACAGGTGAGGAAAAACCCCGATAAAAACCTCACCCAGAAAAACTGCCCCGACCGGGGATCGAACCCGGGCCCGCTGCGTTACAAGGCAGCACGCTACCTCGAGACCACAGCGGTGGACGTATACATAATAATAGGCCAAATTCAAATTTAAATAGTATAAATAGTATACAAATGTCAAATGACACGTTGTTTTTTTTTAAATGGTTTAGCCAAGCTATACCACATATTTCCTATCGTTCGTATTTTTAAAATAAATCGAAAATTAATACATAATGACGTAATTGTAACAAAGTTAAAAATGTAATGAATGGTGGTCGAATTTCGACCGCTGGGCGACCACTAGTAACTATTAATGGGCACTCCTTTGAAATCCGTTAAAGTTTGTCTTAGTATAAAAAAACTTGATCTGATCGATAGTAGTAGTCTGGGTGGAAAGGCCCTGCGGCTAGCCAAATTAATGACAAGCGGTGAGCGATTCCTTTTGGTTCTCCAGGATGTCCTAGAAAGGAGAACCCCGGGTTCCTGCTTAAGCATTAGCCCCGGTGTGATTTAGATATGATTAGATACCGGTATAATAATAAATAATAGTGAATAACCATCATTCTAACCTGCATGGTAGCGACGGTGTGCTCCGACTTGTGTATGATTTCGTAATTTTTAAATATGGCGCTTGTGGCCGTCAGCCAATCAGAGGCTGGTGATTTTTTAATGTGTGATTTTTTGTATTAATTTGTTAGGATATCGTGGTCGAATGATATCCATGGTGTTCTAAATGATTGTTTTAAGCGAATGCCGAGATATTGTTAGTTTAGTTTAATTTAAAATTATTATTATTATTATCGCGAATTATGTGTTAGCCAATCGCGTGGCTGTCTGGGGATGCCACGCCCCTTTTTTGAAAATTTGTTATTATGTTCGATTCGAAAATATATAATTATATTATTTCTTTTCTGTGATATATTATGTGGTACTTGAATGCATTTGATGTATTTTCAATTAAGTTTGATTATTTAAAATGCCTAAAAAGCAGTTAGTGTCTCTGAGCCAATCAGGAGGCTGTGTGATGATCGATAGTCGAACTCTGAGTTACTAAGATAGGAAACATTAGTAGTAACTTATTCCGAGAGTTCAACGACATTGAATTCTTGTGGCCAGCTGGGGAATGCAGAATGGTGACCGTGAATTACTACCTCATGTTCCCATTGTTACACACGACTTGCACTCAGTTATGTTCCTCTCACGACAATGGCCTCCGTTCCCTTTCGCAAGTTCAATCGCAGTGGGAGACTCCTCTTACCAAATAATAATCACTTACATTAGACATCGATCCACACACGAATTAAATGATAGCGACATGAAATATTATTACTAGGGCTGGGAGATAGAGGACCTATAAAATACCTTTTAAATAAATAATAGTTTTAAAAAAACTAAAAGAACATGCTTTATTAGAAAACTAAAAAATGAAAAATAATTTTAATTTCCAATACGTTTGGGATAAAATAAAGTGGTCAACAAAAAAATCATCTCCAACACATATAGAATAAAATTAGAGTTATCAACAAAAGGAAAATAATTTTACCATCAAAAGCGTGGGGTGCTCTATATCAATTAATATATTTGATAATAAACAGATATTGGTAAAAGTAAGCTCTCTAAGAAGAAATGTAAAAATCATAAAAAGCACCCCACGCTTTTGATGGTAAAATTATTTTCTTTTTGTTGATAACTCTAATTTTATTCTATATGTGTTGGAGACGATTTTTTTGTTGACCACTTTATTTTATCCCAAGCGTGTTGGAAATTAAAATTATTTTTCATTTTTTAGTTTTCTAATAAAGCGTGTTCTTTTAGTTTTTTTAAATATTATTTATTTTTTATTTTTTAGTTTTAATATTTTACAGAATAAGATAAAAATGTAAATATCTTTAAATTCGATACTATTGTAGTATGAGCTAAAAGTAATACTCTTCTATAAAAAAAACCCTCCCAGCCGGATTTGAACCAGCGACGTGTTCACTGCTCTACCAACTGAGCTCTTACAACGATGACTAAAAACTCGACAAGTCCGCAACCTATTATACCAGTTTTAATTTTTTTTATTTTCGGATGATTCTGGGCAGGATTTAAAAACAAAATATGAAATTATTGTATTGTCACGGGTCCTCTACACGTATACAAAGTTTCAAGTCGATCCAATGTTTCTAAGTGGGTGAAAATCGCGTTGAAAGATTCCGTTACATTGATACAAAAACACTTTTTTTTCTGATGATTATGGCCAGGATTTTAGAAAATAAATATGAAATTATTGTATTGTCACGGGTCCTCTATAAGTATACAAAGTTTCAAGTCGATCCAATGATTTTAAGTGGGTGAAAATCGCGTTGAAAGATTCCATTACATAGATAGATAGATAGATAGATAGATAGATAGATACAGGTCAAGCTAATATAAAGCGTCTAAAAAGAACTAAAAACTGAAAAAAATGACGTAAAAAGGTTTTTCATAAGTAATGTCACGAGTGATTTCCAAATCACGAAGTGAGGAGTGAATTTATCTACAGAATTTGGAAATCAAGATTGGCATTTGTTAGGACTATTTAACGAATAAAATTAAGCTCTCTTTACTAAAAAATAATTATTTGAATAAAGTTACCGGTGTTTTAAAATATTTATATAGTTAATGTAGACGGCGATGTTTGAAAACAAATTAGAAATATGAGGTTATGTATATTCACTGCAACTCGATCATATTATTTATTGCCAAATAGGATCGCAATATTGTAAGAATGCACACTAGTGGAGAAATAATGAAACACATCAAACTATTATAATCAACATTACAGGTTAGTCATTTATATTTTGGATAAACAACTCAGTAAAATCACTGAATTCTATTCATTATTTGCTATATTCAATGTATTTGTTGGAGAAAAATAATGGTCTAACCTGTTCAGAATATTAAAAAAGGAGGAGCTTTCTTTATCACAAAAGCAGGAGCTGATAAAGAGCGAGGTGAAACACGACTGTCATTGGTGTAAAACAGAATTAATTGAAACGTGATTGGGCATTGACTACCATTTGCGACATGGGTTAAATAGTCATAAGTAATGCCACGAATGATTTCCAAATTATCGATAAATTCACGACTCACGAAGTGAGGAGTGAATTTATCTAGAGAATTTGGAAATCAAGAGTGGCATTTGTTAGGACTATTTAACGAATAAAATTAAGCTGTTTACTCACAAATCATTATTTAACTATAGTTATTTTAAAATATTTATATATTTAATGTAAACGGCGATGTTTGAAAACAAATGAGAAACGATAGGTACGCTTCTACTGCTTCTTTTGTTTATCACTGCAACCAGATCATACTATTTATTGCCAAAGGAACGCAATATTGTAAGGAGGAGCTTTCTTTAATATGGTAATTATAACACTGATAAATATTTTGGTGAAACACGACTCTGATTGGTTGTAAAATATAAATCATCGAAATGTGATTGGTTCATTGACTCCCATTTGGGGCATGAGTTAAATAGTCAAATTAAACAATTTTAGTTCCAACTGCATTTTTAATCATCATCATCCGGTATCATTGCAGCTGCCGCCGTCTTCCGGAAACCAAACGCCATTCCTCTCTGTCAATCCATTGATCTTCTTCCAATCCTCTGATATTCATAGCCGCTTGTACCCCTTCTATCCAAGTTTTCTTCGGCCTTCCTCCTTTCCATTGGGATCCATTCCATAACAATTTTAGGCAATATTTGCTCTGGCAATCTTTTGACATGGCCATACCACTGTAATCTTTTCTTTTCTATAATGTCTATGATGTCTGGCTCTTCTTGTAGCCTACACACATAATTTCCCTTATTTCTTTATTTCGTATTTTATCCATTCTAGATTTTCCAGCTGATCTTCTTAAAACATCCATTTCTGTATTTAAAATTCTTTTCATTTACCTGGTAGGAATTTGCCAGACTTCGCACCATATGTTAAAATTCTCTGAATTATGGTTTGATATATTTGTAATTTTCTATTTTTTGTAATTTTTTGCTCCATCAAACAGAGTTTAAAGCATTTATTGCTGTTTTGTTTGAGCGATTCCCATATTCTTAATTTTCACTGTGTTATCGCCTGAATTGTCTAATTTTGTTCCTAAATAAGTGCATTGAATACTATGTTTTAGTTCTTCTTCATTGTTGAAATTTATATTTTCCATTTCTTCTCCTATACACAGATATTTAGTTTTCTTCAATATCTATATGCATTTTTAATGATATAAATAAGTACTATATTACAATGCTAGGTTGGGAAGTGGTTTTTACAGAAGCGAGGAAAATAATTAAAAACCCAGCGATAGCCAGGTTTTTAATTCCCGAGATTCTGTAAAACACTTCACAAACATGCGTTGTACATTATTTTTTACACGACGGTGTTTTCAAAAAATAATAAATAATAGTAGAATAATAATATCTTTGTTGGAAATATTTGCGTTCATTATAAAGAACTGACAAACGTTTAAGAGTCTGGCCAATGTTTATACGGCACATACCGAAAATAATTTAGTTGAGACTACAACAGGCCGTGACACCAATCAGGAGTAAAATGGCATCACGTACTAATTTATTGTTTTAAATTGTTTCAACTAAAGTTCAGTTCATTTAAAATACAGTGATTTGTTTCGTATCATGTATATTAACACTACCTTTTGGATGTATTTTTGTATATACATTGTACGTAGTATACATAAAGGGCAGTAGTTTTACTTCCGCACTAGGTAGGTAATTTGTAATATTACGGTATAGATATTTAGTTATTTATAGGTCGGCAATCCCGAAATTTTGGAAATTGAACTTTCAATCATGGTCGCCATTGGCTGTAAGTACGACAGAATGCACTATTGTGCAAAAAATAAATGTTTAAAATGTACACAATTCTAATAAAATGCAACATACATTGCACAAAAAAAATTGATGACTGAAAATGCTTCCTCTTTCGTATTTTATTTATTATACAGACAGGCTGATATCCCTGTCAGTAGGCTGGTTAAAAATAACGTGATATTTTGTGAGGCTTTTAGAGGAAGAGATCCAGTGAGAACCAAAATTATTTTAGAAAATCAAAGAATAGAACAGGTGTCTAGTTTCAAATATTTGGGCTGTGATGTTGGCTACAATGTGGAAAGAGATATTGACTCCAAAATAAATAAATTTCAGACGGTGTGTGTGGAACAATACAGAGAACATTCAAAAATAAAATTAGAAAAGAAACCAAGATAAAAATGTATAATGTTATGGCAGTTCCCACAATATTGTATGGATGTGAAACTTGGGCTCCAGTGAAAAGATACAAGGATAGAGTACAGACGGCAGAGATGCGGTTCCTAAGACAAGTAAAAGGATGTACAAGACTTGATAGAATAAGACATGAGAATATAAGAGAAGAATTGAAAGTACAGCCTTTATTGGATAAAGTCACGAATTACAGACAGAAATGGATTGATCACATGGATGGAATGAGTAAGGAGAGATATCCATTGTTAGCCAGGAACTATCAAGCAAGAGGAAGGCGTGATGTTGGAAGACCTAGAAGACGTTGGGCTGATGCAATATGAAGTCGGAACGGGCAATTGCCTAATCCCTGGAGTGATGATGATGATGATATTTTGTGAGAATTTCTCGCAGAACAAAGGTGTTTGCAATGTGAAAAGTCTTTGGAAACATAGTGTTTTTAAAATAAGTTGTCTAAGATTATTACGTCATCGAGTGTATGAACAAGATCTATTTTTTTTATAAAATTGTGAATGATTGAATATATTTTTGCCGAGTTGCTATTAAAATCAGGCCGCCAGAATGTTTAATTGAAGTAGAATTAATTAATTTATTCGAAATAATTTGATTCACATGTTATTAATATAAATTATAATCCAATTCGCAGAAATCGATGTATAGAGCTTGAAAAGTTTTGGTTGCCATTGCAAACTTGGCCGTAACCTCCTCGCAGCGGGAAGTAAACCACTGTCCGTTATCTATACTACGTACAATGCATATACAAAAATATATCCAAAAGGTAGTGTTAATATACATTATACGAAACAAATGACAGCATTTTAAATGAACTGAACTTTATTTGAAATAATATAAAACAATAAATACGCAGCTACCGCCATTTTATTACTGATTGGTGTCACAGCCTGCTGTGAAAAATAAATGCCTGGACAGGATTTGAACCCGGACCTCTGGATTGATATTCCAGTGCGCTACCAATTACGCTACCAGGCAAATCTAGTACAAACATTTATTTTTCCCAAAAATATGTTGAACTCTGTGCTTTGGAATAGAAATATAATATACAGAACGAAGAAAACTACATTTCAAGTTCTGCATTTTGTTATATGGATCCGAAACCTGGACAGTAAGTAGAAAACAAGCGAACAAGCTGTTAGCAGTAGAAATGGATTTTTGGAGACGATCGACAAGAATTTCAAGAAGGGATAAGGTCAGAAACAGCACAATAAGGGAAATTATGCAAGTTGAAAAAAAAAATTAGGAAAAATGACAGAAAAACGTTTTAAAATGATATGGACACCTCATAAGAATGGAAGAAGAGAGAATACCAAAGAATATCCTTAATTGGAAAGCTAATGGAAGAAGTGGAAGAGGCAGGCTTAGAGAACGATGGATGGATGGAGTAAAGAGAAGTATGGAAGCTAGAGATTTGAGGGAAGAAGATGCTTTAGACAGGAACCTCTGGCGACAAATCACTTTGAGTTGAAGGAGAAACACACTGTATTGTGGAATATTCCTAAATAAAATAAATAAATATTTGTTCTAGTTTTGCCTTGTAGCGTAATTGGTAGCGCACTGGAATATCAATCCAGAGGTGCGAGTTCAAATCCCGTCGAGGCATTTAGTTTTCTTTCATGTCTTATTAAGTTTGCATTGCTCAATGTAAAAAATTATATAAATATCAATGTAGCCGAGCGTTTTATGGCATCATGCCTTGATGAGAGCTACAGGAATTGCACTGTGCTGATTCGAATACCGTGAAAAAGTAAATGTTCTCATGGAATTTTCGGCCAATATTGCACAGGTTGATACTTGGTGGATACAATAAGTAGTGTTAAAATGATATGGACACCTCATAAGAATGGAAGAAGAGAGAATACCAAAGAATATCCTTAATTGGAAAGCTAATGGAAGAAGTGGAAGAGGCAGGCTTAGAGAACGATGGATGGATGGAGTAAAGAGAAGTATGGAAGCTAGAGATTTGAGGGAAGAAGATGCTTTAGACAGGAACCTCTGGCGACAAATCACTTTGAGTTGAAGGAGAAACACTGTATTGTGGAATATTCCTAAATAAAATAAATAAATATTTGTTCTAGTTTTGCCTTGTAGCGTAATTGGTAGCGCACTGGAATATCAATCCAGAGGTGCGAGTTCAAATCCCGTCGAGGCATTTAGTTTTCTTTTTCATGTCTTATTAAGTTTGCATTGCTCAATGTAAAAAATTATATAAATATCAATGTAGCCGAGCGTTTTATGGCATCATGCCTTGATGAGAGCTACAGGAATTGCACTGTGCTGATTCGAATACCGTGAAAAAGTAAATGTTCTCATGGAATTTCGGCCAATATTGCACAGGTTGATACTTGGTGGATACAATAAGTAGTGTTAAAATGATATGGACACCTCATAAGAATGGAAGAAGAGAGAATACCAAAGAATATCCTTAATTGGAAAGCTAATGGAAGAAGTGGAAGAGGCAGGCTTAGAGAACGATGGATGGATGGAGTAAAGAGAAGTATGGAAGCTAGAGATTTGAGGGAAGAAGATGCTTTAGACAGGAACCTCTGGCGACAAATCACTTTGAGTTGAGGAAGGAGAAACACTGTATTGTGGAATATTCCTAAATAAATAAATAAATATTTGTTCTAGTTTTGCCTTGTAGCGTAATTGGTAGCGCACTGGAATATCAATCCAGAGGTGCGAGTTCAAATCCCGTCGAGGCATTTAGTTTTCTTTCATGTCTTATTAAGTTTGCATTGCTCAATGTAAAAAATTATATAAATATCAATGTAGCCGAGCGTTTTATGGCATCATGCCTTGATGAGAGCTACAGGAATTGCACTGTGCTGATTCGAATACCGTGAAAAAGTAAATGTTCTCATGGAATTTCGGCCAATATTGCACAGGTTGATACTTGGTGGATACAATAAGTAGTGATTTCAAATTAAAAAAGCCAGCTGAGGAACCCCAATATACCACCATATATCATCCTATGATGGTTGAAATATTATCTACCTCTTAGTACGTAGAAATATGTCGAAACGTCGGAATCATCGGCCAGAGATCAACCTTGAATCCTTGACGCGGAAAACCCAATAAACCTTTCTTAATCATAATGTTGAGTGATTCCGGGTTCTGTGGCCGTGGTCCATAGTTGGTGTTGATACCAGACGTTTCGCCCTCAACTGCGGAGGGCATCTTCAGTGGCGAGTGCTTCTAGGCGTGTTTCCTGGTCCGATCAGGAAACACGCCTAGAAGCACTCGCCACTGAAGATGCCCTCCGCAGTTGAGGGACGAAACGTCTGGTATCAACACCAACTATGGACCACGGCCACAGAACCCGGAATCACTCAACATTATGATTACCGGCCGTGAAAGCCTGCATTCAACTATTTCTTAATCATACTTATATCCGCGAAAATCTGCAATTGGAAATTTGATTTTTACACATAAAAAGTTTCCACATTCCATTAACAATATTTTTCCATGCAAAACTCAACTTGGTGGGGATACACAATTTACTGTTTATCTACAAGTACATAGTGAGCCGTGTGCAAATGTTTAGTAGCCCTACCTGTTTAAGCAATCTTGATATGAGACAACACACCTTGTAGTTCATTATCACTTTATCAGGCATCTCAAGAGTGCAACACTGTGATTCAATTATACAATTATAATGAAACATCTAATTCCGTCATACTACGTCTCTTTTCAATACTTCATGGTCTTACAAGATGGCCGAAAAATGGTTTTCTTTGTTAAATAATTCATTTTGTTCACTCCTATACTAATAATGGCCTAATTACACTGGGGAACAAAAAAATATTTTTTTTCTTGGTGCCTGAAATTTTTCACCTGATTCTGGGTATTTCGGCACTGCTGATTCCAAAAATGTCATCCATTTTGTTGCAGCAGCTCTAGTTTGCAAGATATTGATGATACTGCTCTTATGTACCACCATTGTAAATCGATTGTTTGCATAATACACTAATTGATTTAATCCAAGTTATATTCATGTTGTTGTTGCCGTTTGCATATGTAATTTTACTAATTTGACAATTGTTTATCCTTTTTCTAGACTGACATGGCTTCAACACGAAGAAAATGTGTGAATAATCCTGATGTGTTTTGTTTCATCTGTGGGGAGTACACATTCACTCAACAAAGAAAACCTATAACTGACTTTGTAAGAAGAGCTTATTTGGCCTATTTCAAAGTACAACTGGGAGATCAAGATAAGCCTTGGGCACCTCACATTGTATGTAAAACGTGCACAGAGCATCTACGACAATGGACAAATGGGAAACGGAAATGCTTGAAATTTGGGGAACCAATGATCTGGCGAGAACAAATTAACCATAGTGATGACTGCTATTTTTGTTCAGTCAATGTAAAGGGCATCAATAGCAAAAACCGGAATAGATGGGTATATCCCAATCTACGCTCCGCAAGACGCCCTGTTCCACATTCAGAGGAGATACCTGTTCCAATTTTTACCAGTCTTCCAGAGTCACCAGAAGAAGAGGATGATTCAACTGAAAGCTATTCTGAGGGAAATGACAGCGATTTCCCAGGACCTTCATCAGTTTCATCCGGTTTTAGTCAAGCGGAACTGAACGACCTCATAAGGGATCTAAGTCTTCCAAAGAAGTCATCTGAGTTGTTAGCTTCCAGGCTGGCAGAGAAACAATTCTGTTACCGGGAACAAAGGTCACAGTCTATCGCAAAAGAGAAACAGACTTCCTGCCATTCTTCACAGTAGAAAATCAATTTGTTTTTTGTATGAATGTTGAAGGACTGTTAATGAAGCTGGGTGTAAGAAAATACACACCAAGTGAATGGCGGTTATTTATAGATAGCTCCAAACGCAGCCTAAAATGTGTTCTTTTGCATAATGGGAACATATACAGGTCAATCCCAATTGGTCACTCAGTTTCTATGCGTGAAAATCAACATACAATAGCTACAGTGCTAGAGAAGATCTCTTACCGTGATCACCAATGGGTAATGTGTGTCGATCTCAAGATGGTGAATTTTCTTCTAGGACAACAAGGTGGGTACACCAAATACCCATGCTTTATATGTTTATGGGACTCTAGAGCCAAAGATCAACATTGGGTGAGAAGGCATTGGCCTCTTAGAGAAAGCATGACCGTTTGGAGAAAAAAACATCGTTGCAGAACCTTTGGTTGACAGAAACAAACATCATCTTGCCACCACTGCATATTAAACTTGGTTTAATGAAACAGTTCATCAAGGCGTTGAATAGAGATGGAAACATGTTTTGGCTACATATGTACAAAATTTCCTGCACTGAGTAAGGAAAAAATAAAAGCAGGTATATTGGATGGACCACAAATCCGCCAACTTATTAATGACCATCAATTTCAAGACTCAATGAATGATACTGAAGCAGCCGCATGGTCTTCGTTCTGTATGGTAGTGAAGAATTTCCTTGGAAACTATAAGTCTCCTAATAGTGATGAACTAGTGGAGAATATGCTCACTGCTTTTTGTGCACTAGGTTGTAACATGAGCATCAAATTACACTACCTACACAGTCATTTGGATCGATTTCCAGACAATCTTGGAGATGTAAGTGAGGAACAGGGTGAGCGTTTTCACCAGGAATTAAGTACAATGGAAGAAAGGTATCGTGGACGGTGGGATATACATATGATGGCGGACTACTGTTGGAGCATCCACCGAGAATGTCCAAGATCATTGCATCGGAGGAAATCACAGAAACGGGGATTCTGCGACCTGATGGAGGAAAATTAATGATTCTAACGAGACTAATGTGTAAATAAATTATGGTAGTTATATAGATACAGTTGTTTTCATGAAAAAGAAAGTATTTGTTCTTTTGTATTTAATTGTATGCGAGTAATATAGTTGTATATGTGGACCAGTATTTTTGAACTGGTATATAATTTGAATAAACTCTATCTCAAAAACTAGAGCTGATAGGACGAAACTGAAATCATCTTTGGAATCAGTGACCCAAATATACCCATAAATAGGTGAAAACATTAAGGCACCAAAATCACTGTTCCCCAGTGTTATCATTCTGTTTTTAGGGAAGTTAGTTGAATGTACAAGAGAGGCCTTGGTATCCATTTGACAACGGCATGTAATTGCTTAACTTACTTCCTTCTTCTTCTTCATCCATCCATAGTAATTCTGCCCGAAGGCAGGTCCTTCACTGCAATCATAGCATTGTTATGCTATGCTTGCAGCTTTACTAGGGAATTGTAGGTGTGGTAGCTTCCCGTTGCTTTTCACACCGGTGAAGGATGATGATAATGATAATGATAAGGATGATGATGATGGCCATATGATTTCGGGTACCGTTTGGGCCTTAAAGTTTTCCTGACATTTGTCTTACAGATGAGGAAAAACCCCGATAAAAACCTCACCCAGAAAAACAGCCCCGACCGGGGATCGAACCCGGGCCCGCTGCGTGACAGAGCAGCACGCTACCTCGAGACCACAGCGGTGGACTCTTCTTGATAATTTGTAGGATTTTGATCCTGTTTATTTCCAAAATCACTCCTCGGAGGAAGACGTATTGGATGTGCATTCACTGTCTATCCATCTCTTGACTGGTTTTCCTCTTGTTCTTCTCCCGTCCATTGGTCTATCTTCTTTAGCTCTTTTTGCAAGTCGGTTGCCTTCCATTCTTTCTATATGACCCTTCCAATATTTTCGTGTATCTATAATAAATTTGGTTATGTCTTGAATATGACATCTGTCACTAATTTCTGTGTTGTGTATATCAAATAATGTTTTCCCCTGAATAGTTCTTAAGATCTTCATTTCACATGTGCTTATTATTTGTTTAGTTTTTGTTGTATCAGCCCTAGTTTCTGCTATATATACAATAACTGGACGAACTTACTTCCTTAGGGAAGAAAAGTAATTGACTTAATTAATAATGCAAACCTACTTAAAATGTTATTGAGTTATATCGTACAATTTTATTGTATCTGATTTGCTTCTCACTTCGATTATTCAAATTTATAGTCTCAAGACAACCCATGAGGATGCCGGACGCAATCTCTGGAGAAATGTCGGGGAACTACAAGCCTCAAGACCACGGCCAAGAGCCGGGAAATCTTCTATAAGATCATCATAAAATTTATAGTGATTGAACAGTTGTTACAATTATTAACATTAGTCACAAAATTTGCTTGATTTTTATTAGTAGTTTTCTTATTTATTTCAATAAGTTTCTCTTATTTTATGTAGGCCTAACTCATCTTTCATAACTTTCATTGAACTACCACTTGTTTCAGCTACAATATTTCAGGAAGCATTCGCCGCTTCCTCTACATCACAATTCATCATATCTGTAATTAATATGCAGTCTGAAACTGTTATTTAAAATGTCTGCCACTAATTCTGACAACAATAAATAATTGCAGTTGTTTTATCGACATCCCCTTGCTATCAAGCAATTGAATTCTTCAAACCAAGATATACACTCAAACGAAATATAAAAATTAAACATAATTATTAGTATGGAAGTGAACAAAATTATACACGCAATTCGGGAAGTAAGTATATTACTGTAATCTCTAACTTATTGCTAGCCCTCGCTAAAGCAAAGGCTCAAACACGTTCTTGACTAGTAATGGTCTATTTACTTCCCTTGTTGCGTACTCATAACTCCGTAATCTAACGAAGAATCATTGATGAACCTAATTTTCTAATTACACTGGCTGATATATGGACCTCAGAATTTTTCTTCAATTTTTTTTTTTTTTGGGTTAGTAATCTAACTCCCTGAAACTATGAAACCCGTAGGTTCATGGCCGCGCAGACATAAGCTCTTTATACATCTCTATCCTGAGCTAATGTTTTCCAATCATCCCCTGTACTACTTCCCTCAAATCATGGTTAAAGTTATTCTTCCACCTCATTCTTGGTCTACCACTGGGGATTTCCCATCTGGTTTTCCTACAAAGAGCTTCCATTCACCTCTTCCATTCCTCATTCGTACCACATGTCCTGCCAATCGCAGTCTACGAGACTTAACTATTTGCATTGTATCTGGCTTCTTATAAAGACTCACTGTTATGTAGTCATCTCCATTCACTCGTCTGTTCATCTCTCTTTGGTCCAACATTTGTTCTAAGAACTTTATTCTCAAATACTCTTAATCTCCTTTCCTCCCTTGAGTCTTTGATTCGCATCCATATAATATAACTGGGAGAATAACAGTTATATATTTTCAGTTTAACCTTTTTTTGAAAGAAGTTGGGACGACAACAGTCCCTGTAATGCATAATAGCATGCATTTCCAGAATTGAGCCTATGTTTAATTTCCTTGTGTATCTCGTTACAATTTTTTACTTACTGCAACAATAAATTGTGTGTTTTTCCGTTTGTTTGAATTTATGTAAACGACATGGTGGCATAGAATCCCCGAAGATGGTATTACAGTATCAACCTAAAATACAATGAGATAAATAAAGATCTAAACAACGCTGGAGAAATCAAGAATATCTTGATATATAGGAACAGGCTCAACTGAGCCTAAATGATGATGATGATGATGATGAATTTAAATAATAGAAACTAGGCGTGGAAGAAGTAATTATTACGTTCTACATAGAGGGCGATAGGATTCTGGGTTAAAGATGTAAAGGATATTACGGAATACCAAACGCCGGGATATCATTGATCTCTTTCTGCTGAATGACGAAACGTCCGTGCGGAGCGTGAAAGAATGTCGGAAACCGCCACTTCCTTCTTCTCAATAAAATTGAATAGCAATGACTCACTCATGCGGCTTGCTTAATATCGGCTTCCTGCCCTAATGAAACCTTAATTGTCTAGTTCCTGCGGTCGCTATATGCATACTTCACAGAATAGGAGTTCCCTACTTGTACGTTACTACAAGCCAATAAAAAAGCTAGTATGTCCTAGATAAGAGACTTTATGGCTAACATTTTTACATATAAAATTATTGAGAGTCTGTCTGCCTGTACTTTATGGAATCAAAAAACTTCTTGACATATTTGAATTGGTAATATTAAAAATTTAGATAATTTTTCTGGGACAATTTACATATATAATAATTACTGCACGTACTATAGGATCGGAGCTAAATTGAATCGCTGAGTTGAAAAGGGAAGAAATTCCAAGTACCCCACTTATGAGAAAACCTTAAAAACTACATAACTAATTACAGCTAACTCTGACAAATTTCTGATCAATTAGAATATTGATCCTCTGTTTACAGGGAATTTAAACACAACAAAAATTCATAATTTATATAGTATACTAGCTAATACCCGGCGTGCCTTGTTACACCTAAATACATTAAAATTAATGTGTTTTTATGTTTATGTGAAAAAGTAAGAGGAAAAAAATTATAAATTTATATTTTTAGATACCCCGTGCTGATTACCCGGCGTTGCCCGGGAACCTATTTACCCGATCTTCTTGACATAAAGGAGCTGAAATACGAAAATTAATGTTTTATGTTCAGTTACATAAGTAGGAGGGAATATATATATATATATATATATATATATATCCGGGTTCGAATCCCGTCCAGGCATTTATTTTTCTTATCATACCACATATATATATATATATATATATCCGGGTTCGAATCCCGTCCAGGCATTTATTTTTCTTATCATACCATATATATATATATATATATATATATATATATATATATATATATATATCTACCTC
This sequence comes from Diploptera punctata, assembly GCA_030220185.1. Classification (NCBI taxonomy): domain Eukaryota; kingdom Metazoa; phylum Arthropoda; class Insecta; order Blattodea; family Blaberidae; genus Diploptera; species Diploptera punctata. The sequence continues at coordinate 89,360 of JASPKZ010000750.1, forward strand.
TGTGATTGACACATGTGCATGTGAAGGGCCAGCAGCCGGCTGGTAAAAGGGCAAAGGGAAAACTGGAAAGGCCCTCAATCGGATATATATATATATATATATATATATATATATCGTAATTATTTTTAGAAACGCCGTGCTGTATACACGGCGTTGTCCGGGAATCTACTCATCCCGATCTTCATGGCATAAATGAGCTGAAAGACAAAATTAATGCACTTCTTATGATTAGTTGAATAAGCAAAATGAAAAATAATTATAATGTATACTGTAATTATTTTAAAATTCCTCGTGTTGATTACCCGGTGTTGCCCGGGAATCTACTTATCTCGATCTTCTTATATATATATATATATATATATATATATATATATATGTGTGTGTGTGTGTGTGTGTGTGTGTGTGTGTGTGTGCGTGTGTGTGTAATTTTATTGTCAAAAGAAATGTATATTCCTTAAACGAGCAAAATCGGGCCATGAATTCGATTTGTTGTGGAATTCGCTTTGTTTACACATTTCTTGGGCGAAGAACATATAATGAAAATAAAATAATAAATCCAGAAGGAAAGCGCCCTAGTAGATGGGTCAAGAATGATACGGGAGAATAATCATCATCTCCTTTATATACTATCAGGAGCATAGGGCATCCACAAACCGACGCGTCGCCAACGTATAGTCCACAGACGAAGAGAATGAAAGCACGGGACGAAGGGGGGCACGGGGAATTGCAAGCGATACAATGGCATACTACCTGAGAATAAAGGAACACTCATGATGTATGAAATACCTACTGCTTTCATTCACTTTGTCTGTGGATTATATCTTATCCTGAGTCAATCTTCACTCCCCTCCAGGTTTCCTCTCCTTTGCAGTTTATTAAAGGATGGTTCTCTTCCATGCATGTTTCGGTCTGCTTCTTCCCCTGTGTACTCGTGAGTTCCAATCCAATGCAATTCTTTCAATCGAATCATGATCTTTGTAGTGTATGTCCTATCCAGATCCATTTTCCCTTTTTTATTTCTATTTTAATTCATTTTTGGTCAGTTTTTTTTCTCCGTAATTCTTTATTTGATATTGTTTCTGGTCATTTTATTCTTAATATTTTATAGGAGAATAACTTCTTCTTATCAACCTGCAGGAAGAAGAAGACCAGGACGTCCACTCAAAAGACTTCTGGATGGTGTTTCTCTTGAGGCCGAAACAGGTCAACAAATGGCCTAAATTCGTGAATGTACTATGATGATGATGATGACTTCTTCTTCGTCACGGTTTAGGTTTTTGCTAGCCTGTTCCGGTCCTAAATTGCTGCTCTTTCCATTATTTCTTTGGTCTTCCCAAACTTCTTATTCCTCTTGGTGAATAGTTGTATGCTGATTTTGGTATTCTGTTCTCAGTCATCCTTGCTAAGTGTTCTTTCCAGTTTGTTCTGTAAAGGGTGAATTATAGATATGGCTATAAGTTTGATCGCGTTGTGTAATGAAAATATTACCATTACAGGAAATATGAAATCACCGTTGGAAAGGCAATTATTCAAATTACAACAATGGAATAAACAAAACAGTGTAGAACTTACGTCATTAGTCAAAATGACGTCGAATATGCAACATCAAATTACAATTGCTGCATGGGCAATAACGTATGCTAATGATCGTGAGGCCGCAAGACGGGCAAGACGTGAGTTTAACGTAGCATTGCAGCCGTCGACTGTGGGGAAGTGGAGAAAACAACTGCTGGAAACGGGAAGGATGCAGAAAATCAAACCTCCTGGAAGGCCTCGCATTAGCACGGATGCAGAAACAACGAAGAGAATTGTGGAGGCGTTCGACGCTAGCCCACAATAATCAACCCGCCAAGCTGCACGTAAGCAGTGATTTGTTTTGTTCTATTGTTGTAATTTGAAGGATTCCCTTTCCAATGATACCATCCTATTTCCTTTAACAATAATATTTTCGTCACAAAATGGGATCAAACGTATAGCCATATTTCTGACTCACATTGTATATTCTGGGAGAATGACGTTAACTATAATTTGAGGAATATTAATTATCCAAGAAATGATTGGAAAACATTAGTTCAGAATAGAGATGCATGAAGTGTTTAACTACTTGTATTTGCAAAAGCCATGAACATCGGGTTCGATAGTCAGAGAGCTGTGTAGCTTGTTATTATTTAAACCAACTTAAATCACAAACAGAAAATTATAATTGAAATCAATTTTTAGTTATTTACATTACTTTTTAAGGCTTTCGAATATGTCGTCATGATCCACGTGCATGGAATATGACCTTCCATCGTAACTAATTTGCATTTCATCATCTGATTTCCATATAAAATGTTAGTTTTAATTCTTAGGGATAATACATAACCTTAAGGAGGTCTTTAGGAAATAAACTAAGGAAATATACACAATTGAAGTTTTATAAATCAGTGGCATTCTACATCATCATCATCCGTCACGAATTAGGTCTTTATAGACCTGTTTCGGCCCCATTTAGCAGTCTTTTAAGAGGTCTTCCTGATCGACGATGTCCTTTAGGCTTATATTACATCATTTTTGGGATTCTTGAATTATCCATTCTTATTACATGGTGTAGCCAGTTTAATTTATATCTGTTGAGTTTTTCTGTTGAGTTTTTCTTCTACTGATTGTTCTAAAATTTCATTCTTTTTTCAATCTAAAAGAGTGTATCCTGCTATCCTTTTAAGAAATTTCATGTCCGTTGCTTTGATTCTGCCAATACTTCCACATGGCGCATAAACACGAATATTAAGGAAAAAAGATAAATAAAAGGCGGTTTGATCTTGGCCGGATTTGAATACGCAATCCTCGCGACCAGAGGCAAGGAACTTACCCCTTGATCAACAAGCCTGTTGTAGTTTCTAGCACTTTTATAGTAAATTTCAAACACTGATTTAGTGTCCATTCGTCCCGTTTTTCCCGGGACAGTCCTGTTTTTTTTGGAAAATGTCCCGCTGTCCCATGTTTTTCTTGGGAACGCTCAAATGTCACGCTTTTGGAATGATGCTTTGTCAATATATTTATGAATGGCGACTTTCGTTTTTGTTCTTTACTATGTAATTATAAATATGAACTTTAGAAAGCGCCAGTTGTATGACCATGATGCATTCTTTGGTCTAAAATATTTGTTTTTTTTACTCGTATATATTGGTAACTGGTACATTTTTCAAATTGTCAATCCTTGGTCAGTGCATCCAATGTCGGAGAATGAAAGTTGATACTGTGAAGGCATTGCTCGTGGTAAAAACACATTTTAACGATGTATCATTTACTTCATTTTATGATAGAATTTCAGAAGAAAATAAACTACTTGATGTGAATACATAAATCATCGAAATACAGCAATGCAAATGCATCTACAAGTCTACCTGTGTAGATAGAGTAGACATAATGTAGCTGTGTAAGTAATTTTAATGGACAATAAAAAAATAGGCATAACTTATATGTGTAATTTGTATAATTTGTTTCATGCTATTTTTGAAACTTCCTTTTATATTTTGTTAATGTCCCGTTTTTAAAAATATTCC
>JASPKZ010000751.1:0-61480 GCA_030220185.1 Diploptera punctata
TTTGTTTAGTTTACTTTAGCTTATATTTGTATTTAAATAGGCCACATTGTGGCGTAATTATTTTAGATTCATACTTGTTATGTATTATAGATAAATATTTTATTAGAATTTTTATCGTGAATATTCTTCACTGTCGCTCCTATAATGAAGTAATAGTAATAATGCAGTAATAATAATAATAATAATAATAATAATATAATAATAATAATAATAATAATAATAATAATAATAATAATAATAATAATAATAATAATAATAATAATAATAATATAATAATAAAATAATAATAATATAATAATGCGTAATATAATAATGCCGTAATAATAATAATGCCGTAATAATAATAATGCCGTAATAATAATAATGCCGTAATAATAATAATGCCGTAATAATAATAATAGTAATAATGCCGTAATAATAATAATAGTAATAATGCCGTAATAATAATAATAGTAATAATAATAATAATAAAGTAATAATAATAATAATAATAGTAATAATAATAATAATAATAGTAATAATAATAATAATAATAGTAATAATAATAATAATAATAATAATAATATTTCATTTAAGCTAGGAGAGTTAAGGTCGTAAGAACTTCTCTTCCATTCAACCGGCGAATAATAAGTAATGCAACATTTTATGCACTTATTACAATTTTAAGGTATTATTAAAGTAAGCCTAAGCAATGCACAGTGCGAATGTAGTCTAACAAAACAATTCTAATATATAAAAATTTTTGTTTGTTTGTTCGTACTTTATGCGTGGCCATACCGTTGATATGATTGTGATGGGGCTTTTTGCAAAATGTTCAGGAGATTCCCGGGATGAACATAGGCTGTAAGAGAGTTGTGATACTCAACTCCTATACCCTTAAAAATCGCCCTTGTAGTTGAAAACATGAAAAAAGTAGCTCTTTGGACACTTGAATGGCGTATGCTCTCTAAACCATAACAATTACACAACATTAATGTACAAATAATTGAATATCTTAAAAAGCTCTACAAAAAAGTCCGCGACAGCATATGTTTATCTCTTACGCATAACTCACAATAACCATGTTTGTCTTTCATTGATGCCAAAAAGATCGAGACAAGTACGTAGATTCCTGTGCAAGCATAGCAGCACATGGCGGGTATTCTTTTAAGGATAGACCTAACTCACAATAACCAATTTGGTCTTTTAGCTCATTTATGCCAAGAAGAACAAGAGAAGTAGATTCCGGGCAACACCGGGTAATCAGCACGGGGAATCTTAAAATAATTACGTAATACATTTATAAATTATTTTTCATTTTACTTATTCAACTAATCGTAAGAAGTACATTAATTTTTTAGCTTTCAGCTCATTTATGCCAAGAAGATTGGGATGAGTAGATTCCCGGACAACGCTGGGTAATCAGCACGGGGTAACTAAAAAATATAAATTTATAATTATTTTCCCCTATACTTATTCAACTAAATATAAACGCACATTAATTTTCATTTATTTAGGCGTAGCAGTCCACGTCGGGTATTAGCTAGTATAAAATAAAATAAAATAAAATAAGAAAAGCTTCCTAGATGAATATTTATAGGAGCATATCAAATGCTGAATATAGTTGTTACGCAGGTAGTAATTTCATTATAATGGAACATGAAATATCAGTTAATATAGATATAATAATGATGGTGATCGACAGTCCTGACATGACTGGGGAGTGAGTTCCATAGGCCTGTATACTGTGAAAGATTCAGAGTATAAACATGTCTTGTGCTGGGGTATCAAAAGTAAAATAGTATATTGTGATCTTGTAGGCCTACCTAAATTGCGATGAGCCAATACATTTTGAAAACACATTGATAAATAACTTGGTAAATGTGTGTGCAGAATTTGGAATAGAAAATATGTGCATTTAGAGTTATTTGGTCATTTAGACATATAGTCCAGCCACTGGATCTCCAGCTCTGACGTTTTCACGACAGTGTTGCCGATATGGATATTTAGTGGGAGGGGCCGCTTTATTTATGCGGTTAGCAGATATACAGCTGACAACATCTCAGCAGTTTCAAACTTCACTAGCGGCGTCAAGAGCAGTGATTGGTTGTGGCAGACCTGCACTCCCCCTTCAACTATTTCCTTATTGGCAGTAGAGGGCGAGTGAGAGCCGGAGATCCAGTGGCTGGACTTTAGCCGTGATAAGGTCTGACAAACTTTTTTGACATGGTCATTTTCGGCTACTACTCTAGTATATTTTATGATAGCACTCCACATCAACTATATGTACCCTTCAAAAGGCAAATGATTCAATTAAGAGGGAGATGTTCTATAGATCTAGCATCCTGATGAACCCGAAACTCCTAAAAAGTTAGTAGGACTACTTTTTCGCATTTTCTAAATAAACAGTAGGGTATGTAAATGGTTTTCAGATAAGTTATTTAATTTACAACGGGTTAAAGCATCTCTTTGCTCTATAAATGTTGTACTAAAATAGGTATTCAAATCTTCAGAGGATAAAAAGGGGTACAACTCAATCATAATAATAAACTATTAGTATATGCTGATGATATGGTATTATTAGGCGACAGTGAGAGGGATACCAATGCACACATTCTGTTCACTAACATTAAGAAATTGGGGTTGGAAATGAACATCAATAAAACAAATACGTGATATTATCAGTTACCATGCTATACAGAACTGGTAATAAATTAAACAATTTAATAAATAACAATATCGAAGAAAAAAATTAATTCAACATAAAGGCATCTACAAATTAACATGTACAGGCTGCAATAAGTTCTATATTGGAAAAACTAACAGAAACTTCAACATTAGATTCAAAGAACATTTCAGAGATTTTATTTATAATAGAGGAAAACATGTAATTCAGGTTGGACACCATATGCATAACATCGACAACACCCCAATAGTATTACATAGAGAGAACACTCAAACGAGGATAAATATACTGGAGGAAATCGCAATCCTAAAAGAAATCGACAACAACCTGATTCTTAATGAGAAACACGCAGTCCACACAATCCTCTACACAAAATACTCACAACGAAATCAGTGCTTCAACAAGGGTCAACAAGTACAGACCTAATGTATTCTGCTGATGAAGGGACTAGTCCCGAAAGGCCTACAGAGTTTTGAAACAACTTACGTTGAGGAGACGGAGTACCATTACCTTAATATTAGCATCTTACCTCTTTTTAACCCTTATTGCAGTAGTAAAAATTATTAACATCTTTAAAGGTCCTCTTCGCCAGGTAACTATTTTATAGTTTTTAATCGTACATTATATCCCTTATCATTCATTTATCTTATCTTAAATAGTTGTATAAATTACATTTGAACTGGAAAAAAAACATTAGTAAGGGCTGTTAGGAATGATCGCTTCATGTTTCACAGCTGGTGAATCATACCAATAGCAATGCAGTGTAGCTGATAATTCTATTTTAAACACTGGTAGCATGTTTTATCTTCAACAACTAGGAATTCAACATTGGATGAGTCATTTCAAATTGTTCCTATTACATTCAAACATACATTTTTTTCTTAACATCTGGAGTTGGCTCAACAATTCCGACTTTCATTCGGAAGATCCTAGGTTCAAGACTTGGAGTTGATATTCTTCTTCTTCTTCGCGGTTTAGGCTTGTTTACTAGCCTGTTCCGGCTCCAAATTGCTGCTCTTTCCATCTTTTCTTTGGTATTCCCAAACTACTTCTTCTCGTGGTGAATAGCTGTATGCTGCTTTTGGTATTCTATTCTGAGTCATCCTTGCCAAGTGTTCTTTCCAGTTTGTTCTGTATTTCTCTATTGTTGTGTTTAATTCCTCTACTTTTAGTTGTTGTCTTATTTCTGTGTTATGTTTTTTGTCTGTTCTTTGATATCTGCTATTTGTCTGAGGAATTTCATTTCAGCAGCTTGTATTCTGGCAGATTGTTGTGTTGTTAGTGTCCATGTTTCGGATCCATAAGTAATAATAAGCACTGTCATTGTCTTGTATAATTTCATTATAGGGTCTTTCCTGGCTTTATTTTTCAAAGTTCTTTTTAGTGTTTCCTGTTATACAATTAAACTTATTTAGTTTGTTTTTTATATCTGTTTTCCGCTGTGTATGCTATTTCGCAATTTAGGAAGTTATATCTTACCACTTGTTTTATTGGTTTATTTTCTAATAGTATCTTTGTCCGAACTGGATGAGCGCCCTTGAAGGTCACTGTTTTTTATGTTTGATTATTTGTAGTTCGTCCTCTGTTTTTGCTATTAAAATCTGGCCATCTGCAAAGACTACTGTTTTTATTACTATATTTCCTAAGTTAATTCCCTGCAGAATGTTAGTAGCGCAATCAGGGGACACTTCAAAATACTTACAAGCTCCTAAGATATAGCCGGACTGTCCAACCGATGACGAGAAACGCAAAGCATAATGATAAACGTTTTGGAATTCAAGACCAAATTAAAGTAGCAACATGGATTGTTAGAGGAATACATGATAAAGAAACCGAACTGGAAAGAGCCGATCATCATGGATAATATTACCATGATTCTCCTCAGTCATCAAGTCAAATTCTGGATTAAAATTCTATTACCAGAACCTAGTTCATCATAATAATTCCATAACTAACTCGCTGCCTTTATTGAACACGGATACATATGTTCTCCATACAACAATAGTTTCCAATCACCCCGTGTATAATTCACCTCCCTTAAATCTTGATTAATGTTTTTCTCCCACTTCATTCTTGTCCTATAAACTAGGCGCTTTTCCTCTGTTTTCCCACATTAAGTTTTCATGCTCCTCTTTCGATCCTCATTCAACCCATATGTCCTATCATCCCAGACTATGAGACTTGGCTGTTCTTTTTACATATTTAAACCTTTTTTGTAAAAATAATTAAATTAAATCTATCTAATTTTTAAAAGTTTCAATCTCGGAGCCAATGTGTCCAAATGGCCCTGGGGGTCCGTTTATCGGTCCCCAGCTGTGCTCACAACAGCAACAGGGCGCGTCCCCGGGTGGCGGATAGGGGAACGGTCGGTGGTCTGCTTGCACTCCTCCCGGCTAGGTCCAGACCGGACCCGCGGGCCATTTGTGAGGTCGTCAGGACTCGAGCGACCTGATGTACTACATAGCTCGTGCTGCGCCCACTTCAGCAGCAAATCGCGTCCCCTCGGTGGCGTAGTGGGGAAAAGGTCGGTGGATCTGTTAGTCAGTCCTCCCTTCCAAGTCCGATGGACTCGCGGACCATAAGTGGGGTCAACAGGAGACGAGCGCCCTGTTGTACTAAAGCTCAAATATCCCGGCTCACAGCGGGATCAGCGGCCGTCGTGGCGAGGCGGTGGGAAATTGTGGAGATCAGAAGCTCCCTTCTCTTGGTTAAAATCCCGAGGTCCTTTGTGGGGGCACCATGGGCAATGAGCTCCCTGGATGCCTACATTGCTCAGTGGGCTGACTCACAGCAGCGGCACGACTAGGCCTAGTCTTGCGAACGGGCTGGTTGGGACAATACCGGGCGTAATGCTGGGAATTACCACCAGGTCAATAAGCTCGGGAAAAGAGGAAGCGCGGTCTTTGTTGTGGGATTTAGCGCCGACTCTGGGACCGAGTGACCCAAGGACAATCTGTGAGGTCGTCAGGAGTTGAGCGACCTGACGTACTAATGCTCAGGCTGGACCCACTTCAGCAACCAAACACGTCCCCAGCTGGTGCACTGGGGGAAAGGTCGGTGGATCTGGTAGAGAGTCCTCCCGGTCAAGTCCAAGGGACTCGTGAACCATTAGTGGGGTAGGCAAGAGTTGAGCGCCTTGTCTTACTATTTGCTCATCTGTTGGAGCTTGCGAGCTCCGTGCTGGCCCACAACAGCTGCAGAAGGCGTCCCTGGGGGCACACCAGGGCTCGGCTCAGACCAGTGCAGAGGGGAGCAACTGAACTGGTTCCTGGCTCGGTCTACGGGCCCGTCGACAAACTGTGGGGTCGCCAGGAGATGAGCACCTGGATGTACTAAAAGTCTCACACTGTTGGGCTTGTAGCCCTAGCCGGTCTCACAACGGCTGCAGGACACGTCCCTGGAGGCAGAACAGGGGAATGGTCGGTGGATCTGCGACAGCAGTCCTCCCGGCTAGGCTCATGGAGCCCGTGGACCAACTGTGGGGTCGTCAGGAATGAGCGACCTGATGTACTATGTAGCTCAGCAATTTCCAGAACTGCTAACTCCAACACCCTCTCCCTGAGGTGTTGGTTTAAGGACCGTGAACTTGAACGTGGACGTGAACATAGGATAGGGAGGACTAGAACTAGGACTTGGGAGTATGGTCATGACGACCGAGGTATCCCAAGGGGTGGACGGAAGGGTCTAGATGTGTCCAAATGGCACAAAGAGTAGGGTGCGTGTAGGCAAACAGTTTTCAGATATTTTTTGAAATCCACAATGGGTTGAAGCAAGGATATGCACTATCTCCTCTACTATTTAATTTTGTACTAGAGCATCCATCAATTCTTTAGAGGATGAAGAAGGCCTACAACTCAATGGTATTAATAAGCTGTTAGTTTATGCGGTAGCACTATTGGGCGATAACGAGGAGATACTGAAGGACAACACGCACATACTATTGAGTAACACTAAGTAATTGGACTGGAAGTAAATATCAATAAAACTAAATGTGTGGCCACACTTAGAAATACATTATATAAAGGAAATGGACAGCTAATGAAAAACGAGGGAAATTTTGAGGAAGCGGCTGAATTCAAATACCTAGGAACAATAACCACAAATATGAATGAGATGCACAAAGAAATTAAACATAGGCTCAATTCTGGAAATGCGTGCTATTATGCATTACAGAGACTCTTGACGCCCCAACTCCTTTCAAAAAACGTTAAACTGAAAATATACAAAACAATTATTCTACCAGTTACGTATATTATATATGGGTTCGAAATATGGACTCTTACTTTAAGGGAGGAAAGGAGATTACGAGTGTTTATTAATAAAGTTCTTAGGAAAATGTTTGGACCAAAGAGAGTTGAACAGACAGGTGAATTGAGAAGACTACATAACAGTGAACTAAATGGTTTTATAGGAAACCAGATATGAGAAGAGTTAAGTCTCGTAGACTGCAATGAGCAGGACATATGGCACGAATGAGGAATGAAATATGTGCATGGAAGCTTCTTGTAGGAAAACCAGAAGGAAAACCCCCAGATGGTAGACCAAGAATAAGGTGGGAGAATAACATTAACTAAGATTTGAGGGAAGTAGATTGTACAGAGAATGATTGGAAAACATTATCTCCGGATAGGGATGTATGGAGAGTTTATGTCCGCGCGGCCATGAACGAACGGGTTCGAGAGTGTCAGTCAGTTAGTTAGTTCAATATCGGAGCCATGAGGGGTGGAGATCTACAATTTTTAATCCCTAGATTGTGCACAAGATTCCTGCATTAAATTGGAAATCCCTCTGCAGTACGTATTTTGAGAAAGCATGTGATATTTTCGATAGTGATTCGTCCGTATAATGACGACATTAAGTTTGGCGGCCTCCATGCTGATTTTGGACAAGAATAGTCTAGGTGCCGGCACCGGGTTTCATTCCTCCGTTCTCTTCATAATTACCCTCATACAACACACTTTCCACTACATAAACACACAAACCAGAACTTATCCTACTCTCCCTTCTGTACAAATAAAACAATACATCTACGTAAATTGTCTGCCAAAGTGGTTCGTAAATTAAAATATACCATATTAATACCATCTTTCCGACCAACGCGGAACTTAGTGGCTGGCATTAGAAAATGCACTCATTTTTGAGGAAGGATTCCATTTTAGCGAATTCCGAAGGTATGCAATTTTAGAGGTTGTTCTCTTGAAAATAATCCTTTTAAATTACATACTTCCATCGATCCTACTTAGTACATACCGAAAATGAGAATGGCAAAACCCACTCTTAGGTTCATGACTGCACAGACATAAGATGTCCATACATCAGTATCCTGAGCTATTGTTGGCCAATCATGCCCTGTATAATTTATTTCTCTCAAATCATGGTGAATGTTATTTTACCACCTCATTCTTGGCCTACATACTGGTAGCTCTCGCTCTGGTTTTCCTATAAGGAGATTCTATGGCCCTCTTCCATTCCCCATTCGTGCAAAATGTTCTCCTAACGCAGTCTACGAGACTTAACTGTTTTATTGTGTTTGGTTTTCCATAAAGATCATGTATGTAGCTCATTCTCCATTCGCCTCTCTGTTCATCTCTCTTTGATCCAAAATGTTCCTAATGTCTGTTACTAAAGAACAGACCGTGAAAGGAATTCTGAGATTCTCAAATAATTACAAACAGAATCAGTCATGAAATCTGTACAAAAATACAGAAAAACTGGAAATCTCACGTAAGAAGAATGAGCAGAACAAGAATACCACGTCAAATCTTAAATTACCAGCCACCCGGTAAGAAATCTAGGACAGACCCTTCAAACGTTGGACTGAGACCATAACAGACCACCAGGTCTATCACATGATAGAGGAAGAAGAAGAAGAAGAAAATGTTCCTAAGAACTTTATTCTCAAATGCACATGATCGTTTTCTTCCCTAAAGCAAGAGTCCATGTTTCGCATCTATGTATATAACTGGGAGAATAATCATCATCATCCGGTATCATGGCAGCTGCCGCCGTCTTCCGGAAACCAAACGCCATTCCTCTCTATCCATCCATTGATCTTCCTCCATTCCTCTGATATTCATAGTTTTATATATCTAGTATATAGCCTATATATTGTAACAAGGAGATGGCCTGGACATGTATCACGATTGGGGAAACAAGAAAGATATGGAAACTCCTTATAGGAAACGTGAGAACAGAGTCCAGTAGTTATTCCTAGAATGAAATGGGACTGAAATGTTAATCATGATTTGATACAGGTGAATTGTGCAGGAAATTATTGAAAAATTAGCTCTGGAAGTGGATGTTTGGAGAGCATATGTCAGCGCGGCTATGAAACATTTTGTTTCGACAGAGCCACTGAGTTAGATACTTACTAGGTGGGATCAATACAAGTTTGTAAATAGTATATTACGATGCGAGGTTGAGAAGAGGTTTTTACAGAAGTGAGGAAATGTTTGAAAACCGAGTGATTGCGAGGTTTTAATTTCCGAGATTCTATAAAACACTTCATAAACGTGCGTTGTACATTATTTTTTTGCGCTATGGTGTTTTCAAAATAATAAATAGGCCTGATAGTAAAATATTGCATGTTTGTTGGAAATATTTGCGTTAATTTTAAACAACCGTCTTACGGTAATACTGTGGGCAATGTTTACTAGTTGAGATTACAGAAGGCCGTGACACCAATCAGTCATAAAATGGCGGCAAATACGCATTTATTGTTTTATATTGTTTCAAATAAAGTTCAGTTCATTTCAAATGCCGTGATTTGTTTCGTATAATGTATATTACACTACCGTTTGGATATTATTTGTATATACATTGTAAATAGTATACATAAACGGCAGTGGTTTTACTTTCCACACGCGGTTTGTAATATATAGTATTACAGTACAGTTATTTAGGTTGGCAACCCCGAATGTTGGAGGATGAACTTTCAACCATGGTCGCCATACGACTAAACACACTACACCGCGCAAAAAAATATATTATGTTACAATAATGCAATACAGTTTTTTATATATGGGTTTAAATGTTTATGGCCGAGTCGATTTATGTAGGCCTAATAAGGCCTATCTGTTAAGCTGTAGCGTCCGAAATTTTTGTTGTTTTCGGAACAAAGTCGGAATACAGCCATCAATTAAACAAACGTAAAGTCGAATTTCTTTAACTAGTAGCCTAAATCGAATCGTTAGGAATAGTCATCCATCTAAAATGGAATTTTAAAAACAACTCTATCAGGCACAATTTTAGTTTTTTTGCAACGAAACTCAGTATATATAATTGAAATAAAACGAGGAAGTTATTCTTCTAAAGCAGCGAAATAAGACTTATTAGAAGTGAAGGTGTACCTGAAACCCGAAGTTAGAAAGTTAGAAAAACGCTACAGAAACTCCAATGTTTACTTTGTATCAAACTAACTATTTATATCAGTATTATCAACAAAGATCAATTCTTCTTCTTCTTTTTCCTTTCCTGGATTAGGTCAATGCGACCTGTTCCGGTCTCAAGTCCATCGTTTCCTTGGCCGTCCCAAATATATTTTTTAATGCGGTCAGTAGTTGTTGAACGTTTTGGGTAATCTTGTATTGTCCATTCTGTCTAAATGTTCTTTTCATCGGTATTTATGTTCTTTTAGTTTATCGAGAATTGAAAATATCTCCGGTTCATTTCTTATCGATTCATTATGTAATCTATCCACGCGTGTACACCCTTTTACGGATCTTAAAAATTCATTTCGGTGTTTTGTGATATATAATTTTTTTGTAAGTACCCAAGATTCAGACCCGTATAAAAGAATAGGAACAGTCATAATTTTAAAAAACCTGAGCTGAGTTTCTCTTCGAGTCTTTCGGAGGGTTCTTATGGTGCCGCACATCGTTTGATATCGGTTTAAGTTATTATGTATATCCCAATTATAGCTATATGTTATATCTGAACCAAGATAGTTAAAGTGTGCTATCTGTTCTATTATTTCATTATTGATTACTGTTTTTGCTCTGACTGGCACTTTGCCCTGAAAAGCCATAATTATAGTTTTTGAAACTAAATCAGCAAATTATAACTGCAGACGAATTCTGTTAGTTTACGCAGTTCCTGCGTGTGCACATTAATCACTGTGACTCATTCCTTAACCATCCAACAATTTACAACTGTGAATTCTAATTATATGAACAGTGCAGTAATGACATACATTTATCTTGTAAATTTACGCCGCACGAAAAAAAAACAAAGCAGCGTGTCGGAATAAAAACCACCTGTTACTATATACATTGTCTGGCTCCAGATGTGTCAAAAATTCATGATACCAAACACTTCCCCTCATGCACGTTTTAAACTGTACTTTCTTTGTTTTTTTCGTTCTTCTGAGATTTCGTATTTCAGCTTCTTTTTTTAAAATTTACTCAGGCCTACTTACAATTAATTAAAATATTTATTTATATATAGATTCCGAAAAGGCATATGATTCGTTTAAGATGGAGAAGTTATATGCCTATAATATTCTGCAGGTCGTCGGAATTACTAAAACGTTACACTTATTCGTATGTGTCTAAATGGTGCAAAGTGTAGGGTACGGTTAGGAAAACCATTTTCAGATACTGAAAATCACATTAAGTTCAAGCAAGAAGATGCACTATTTCTTCTACTATTTAATTTTGTACTATAGCATGCTATCAACTTATTAAGAGGATGGAGAATGTGTACAACTCAATGGCATTAATCAGCTGTTGGTATATGCTAATAGTGTAGTATTATTAGGTGATAGCAAGAGATATCCATGTTCTTTCAAGTAACACTAAGAAATTGCAGCTGGAAATAAACATCAACAAAACAAAATATGTGGTCCACCTAGAAATACATTACATAACACAGATGGGTAGTTAATGAGAAAGATGTGAGGTGTAGAAATAAATTAAATAGGCTGAATTTTAGAAATGTATCTCTCAAAAAAAAAGTCAAACTGATAAATGTAAAATTGTTTTTCTCCCAGTTATATTAGGCCTACATGGTTGCGAAATGTGGACTCTTACATTAAGGGAGGAGAAAATATAATAAGTATTTGAGAATAAATTTGCAGCAAGCTTAGTAGTGCACGAGAATCTTTTTTCATGGCGTGTTTTAGATTATTTCTTGGTTCTAACGGTGTGAAGGACAAGGAATTCGGTGATCAGTAGCAATGAGTTGTGAAATTAATAAAATAAAAGGGTTTATTATGTTAACCTTTTATGAACAACACAATATTCACAACGAAATAATAATATTTTCTAGACTACTTGAACAAATCTAGACTTCCCTGGTATATTTACGTAAGATAGATTGATCCACACTCCATAAAAACCCCGCTGTAATCGTATGGGAGCAACTGGCTCCTCTGAATACTCGTAATATGAACAACTAGCCCCACTTTGTGTTTTGTGTAGGAGCAACTGGCTCCTTTTTATGTACTCGTATTATGAGCAACTTGCTCACTCTGTTTAACTGTTACAGGATTGATCATCGGGGCAAGAGGTACTATACCAGGATTTTTAGCCAAATTTTTGGAATTCCTTAGATTTGGACAGGGTGTATCTTTCTAAAATTGTCATCGCTGCCATTAGAGGATCGATTTCAATTTTAAGAAACCATATTTACAAAAGTACTACTTTATAGTATGTATACTTCAATCAGGCCTTCAAGTTGAATTTTTTAAAATGTATTTACAAAATATATTTCATATATTTAGAAAATTAATTGTCTGTATCACTTTGTCCTTGAGGCAATCATCTAACCCCCGTTTCAGCTTTAGTACATTCTTCAACTCTTGTTACGGCAGGGGTATATATATTAGTTCGATTTAGTCCTTCTTTTGGGGCAGAGTTAAACACTTTTCTTTTAATTATTTCTGGCTTAATAATATTTATAGCCGAGGAAAGTTTCATATAATAAAAAAAAATATGGGTGCTACTGGTGCCACTGCGTTAACAATAAAATTTCTTGATATTTTATAATTAGTTCCCAAGAAAGTTTTGAATTCAGCTCCAGTAATTTACCAAAATTTAATGTTTTGCAAATCTGACCTTCTTCAACCCGTCAGTCAGACTTAAACTCTTCTAAATGAATACACATTTTACAAGCATTAATGTCGCTTTACACGTACCTGCCATCCCTCGGGTTACTGTTAATCACTCAACAAGTAGCTTTTTTTTTTAAATATGTAATTACATTATAATTTCAACCCGTGTTTTACCATGGGCATATCACAGTATATTTAAATTTATTTACATAGATTTACATTTTGTCTTGCTGCAATTTGATTGTTTGAGAGTTTATTCTTGAAGTGAGCGGAAGATGTTGCTGATGAAGTTTGTCACTGCGTCGGTGTTGATGTGGAGCTGTAGTATCTGAGGCAGTGTTTGAGTTATTAGAACAGAAGACCGGTCTCTTCAGTACAGTGAACAAGTAACTTAAAGTAACGCAAGTCAATAACAAATTATATTTTGAATTCTAGCAATTGCCCCCTGCCAGTACACCTGTCATAAATTTCATAGGAACATATTTGGACCATAGAAAGGTTAATAGACAGACGAATGGAGAAGACTGCGTATATCAGCGAATTACTTGAGATTTATGGAAATCAGTTGTAATAATAAGTCAATCCTCATCAGACTGCTAATGACGGTCGTGGTGTTAGAGTAATTATGTTTATTGCTCTAGTCCTGAGGCTCACGGGTTCAAACCCGGAAAAATCAAAGGGACAAGTCCTTCGGGAGGGATTTTAAATCGTCGCGTCGCGTGGGTCCGCGTATAATATTTTGAGGCTCGTAAAGGACCGCAAGTCTGAATAAAGGACCTCTGAGGAAAATGTATCAATCTTCTTCCATAATAATAACTATATGTCTCCTCGAAGTAATGTACTAGCCATATGATATTCGATGACACCTGTAGGGAAATAAGAGTAACTAAATTCGTCTGGTTACGAAACTTTCCACTAGGGATGCACCTATGTCCCTCGCGGGATGAACGGGATTTAATCATCGTTAAATCATATATATATATATATATATATATAATATATATATATATATATACTAGGGTTGGGACATAAGTCATGGCAACTATTTTTTGTGAGAATTTGAGAGTGGGTGAAAATCTGAAGTATACAAATAAAAACAAGGAATAAACGAAATTTAAGGAATTTAACAACACACCAAACATGTTGCTCCTCATGTTTATTAAGGTAATTGTCATATCAATACAGTTTTCTTGTTCCAGAATCATTACATCACACCTTTTTATGTTTTTCGCTCTCTTTTTTGTTATGGACACGAATGGACATTACAAATGCTGTTCAACAACAGATGACCAGATTCACACATGGTGAAGAAAATGGTGAAGCAGATGGTATTCGGCGTTTCCCACATCGTCGGCAGCGTGTTGTGAACGTTGCGGGATTCTACTTTGAGGGCCTTCAGAATAAGGGAGAGGTTAGTGAGTGAGGAAGAGAGTAAAAAGAAAGAGATTGAAAAAATAAAAAGGTGATGTAATGATTCTGGAACATATAAACTGTATTGATATGAACAATTACCTTAATAAACGTGAGCAAAATGTTAGCGTGTTGTTAAATACCTTAAATTTCGTTAATCCCTTGTTCTTTCATATGTATATTTTACATTTTACACCCACGGTCAAATTCTCACAAAAAACATGTTCCCGTGACTTATGCCCCAACCCTCGTGTATATATATTAATAAGTAGGGTCTTGTTGGCGATAATAAAATTGTATTACATATTGTCAATTAATTTTTTTTCAAATGCCCCAGGTTTGTCTTTCGACATTCCTGGTTTCTCTCCTGGCATGGCGTAATTGTAACCCACTTCTGAGGTTGGGGCGCCTGGAAGGCGGGGTTACGTTGCCCCATGATATGATGGGTGATGATGATAGTGGTGCGCCAGGAGAGTCCCTAATCCTAAACTTAACCTAAGATGAATATGAATGATGATGATTGCGATTGCCATATGATTTCGGGGACCGTTTGGGCCTTAAAATTTTCCTGACATTTGTCTTACAGGTGAGGGAAAACCCCGATAAAAACCTCACCCAGAAAAACTGTCCCGACCGGGGATCGAACCCGGGTCCGCTGCGTGCGCTACCCCGCGACCACAGCGGTGGACTGTCAATGAAAGTGTTTAGTACAATTTTATCATTACCAAGATGATCCTATTTATTAATTCAGTGTACTAGCTAAAATCCAGCGTGCATTGCTACGCCTAAATACATGAAAATTAATGTATTTTATGTTTAGTTGAATAAGTAAAATATATAAAATTAATTCCTGGCGCGACAGGCTTACAAGGCCCTTAGCCTACCAGCCGGCTGATGACCTCACATCCACATGTGTCAATCACAGATGTAGATGATCATGCAGCAATTGCAGGGGTGAAATGTGGTCAGCATGTCGAGTCCCCCAGCCGTTATAGTTGGTTTTCTTAACCGGGAGCCGCTACTTATTGTTGCTACCCAAATGCCTCACGATGTTGGGTGGACACCGGTCTCATACAGGCCGAAATACCATGAGAAAAGTCTTCTCCCATGGGGACCCGAACCAGCGCAAGTCCCATAACTCTGCGCCAAGGCGTCTTACCTTAACCACTCGGCTACGGCGCGGGACAGTTGAATAAGTAAAAGGAAACAATTATAAATTTATATCGTAGTTATTTTTAGATACCCCGTGCTATTTACCCGGCTTTGCCTTTGAATCTACTTATCCCGATCTTCTTGGCATAAATGAGCTGAAAGATATAATGGTTATTATTAGTAGCCGTAAAAGATAGACATATGCTGTCGCGGACTTTTTTTGTACATTTTTTTGAGATATTCAATTCTGTTTACATTAATTTGATTTAAATATAAACCATATATTATGGTTCAGGGAGCCTAAGCCATTTAAGCGTCTGAAAAGTTCCTAAATCACGTTTTTCACTATAAAGGGTGATATTATGGGTGAAGGGGTTAAGTATTGCATCTCTCTTATAGCCTAAAACCTTCCCGGGAAACTCCTGAACATTTAGCAAGAAGCTCCATCACAATCGAATGAATGTTATAGTAATGCATAAAAGACAGACATACATTCGTTTTTATACTTACATAATTATATAAAACATTAGAAAAACAAATGACTAGAAATTACTTACATTTACATCAAATTACACAATAATACGAGTAATTTACGAGTTTTACATGATCTTGTTTTCTTTACGGTCCGGAACATTATAATATCTAGCAGGATAAATTATTGTTTCGCTAATTTAGGGTTATGCTAGTACGTGCGTCTTGCTGCCAAACCAAATTAACTTAACAAGTCTGTGGTGGCTTTCTTAGAATTGACACTTAGTATCAGCAAGTCCCAAATAGTAAAACTGACATTGCTTCAATAACTGATCAAATTAATGGACTCCTGTTTAAAGGGACTATATAAACATAATAATATCCAGGAAAAAATAAATAAAAGAATACATAAAGCTAAGAAATCCTATTTTAAATTTAAAAATTATTTAAATTCAAAATATCCGACACGTGAAACAAAAACTACATTGTATAAAACACTAGCAAACACTCGACGTCCAGTGGTACGCCTAATTAAATGTCAATGTGTTATTATGTTTAGTTGAATAAGTGAAAGTAAAAATAATTATAAATTTATATCCTAATTATTTTTAGTACATGCTGATTACCCGTCGTTGCCCGGGAATCTACTTATCCCGATCTTCTGGGCAAAAATGAGCTGAAAGACGAAAATTAACGTGTTTTATGTTTGGTTAAATAATTGGAAGGAAAAATTTATAACGTAATTATATTTAGATACCCGTGCTGATTACCTGGCGTTGCCCCGGAATTTATTTATCCCGGGAATTTATTTATCCCGATTTTCTTGACATAAATGAGCTGAAAGACGAAAATTAGTATTTGTATGTTTAATTGAATGAGTAAGAGGTGAAATAATTATAAATTTATATTGTAACTATTTTAAGGTACCCCGTGCTGATTACCCGGTGTTGGGAATCTACGTATCCCGATCTTCTTGGCATAAATGAGCTGAAGGACAAAATTCGTTATTGTGAGTTATCCGTAAAAGAATACCCGCCGTGTGCTGCTACGCTAACTCGGGAATCTACTTATCCCGATCTTCTTGGCATCAATGAAAGACAAAGTGGCTATTGTGAGTTATCCGTAAAACATAAACTTATGCTGTCGCGGACCTTTTTGTACAGGTTTTTAGATAATCGATTCTGTATACATTAATTTTGTTTACTTGTTATATTTTAGTCAGCGTAAGCCATTTAAGCGTCCAAAAAGCTACTTTTTCTCGTTTTTCACTGCAAAGAGTGATTTTAAGCGGTTGAGTATTATAACTCTATTATAGCCTATAGCCTTTCCGGAAAACTCCTGAACGTTTTGCAAAAAGCTCCATCACTATAGGATGAACGTATGGCAGCGCATAAAATACCGGTATCAACAAACAAGTATTCGTTTCATGACTTTCATGTCAGTGGATCATAATTTGTCTATTGATACATTATATAATTTCATCATCTTCATACATAATTTCTTCATATTGACATCTACGGACATCTATTACAAATTATTACTTGGTATCTAAGGATTATACTACACGGTGTCCCATTCAAACCTCCCACATTTTAATTAATCATAACTAACAAAATATGCGGAATTATGAAATGAGGCCGGTATTATACGAAAGAAGAAGTCAAAGAATTTTCATTGCCACCACTACAACACTTCTATACGTGCACTATTAGTAGTATGAAGATTATCAAGTCTGTATTCTATTTCGTGCCACGTTCTGTCCAACATGTCCATTGGTACTGCTGCAATTGTGTTAAGGATACGGGTTCGTAAATCATGAAGATCTTATAGTAGAGTCGCAAGCACACGGTCTTTTACATACCCCCAGAGGAAGAAGTCCAGTGGAGTGATGTCTGGCGAACGTAGTTTTATGTCATTATTGTCCAACGTGCGACAGAAGAATTAACTGCAAACACTGAAAACAAAAATTCTTTGAGTTTCTCTTTCTTTTAATACCAACCTCATTTCATAAGTCCGCATACTTTGAGAGTTGTGGTTAATTAAAATGTGGGAGGTTTGAATGGGACACGGTGTATAAAGAAGAGCCAGTAAGTAGTCCTGATAATGACTATCCAAACGCGTTGACTATTTTAACAGTTCACTCGTAGTTTAATGATTTGGGTTTTATTGACAATGTGTAATACTACATAAATGAATCACTACTCTTAAGGGGACCCGCAACATCTTATACTTATAATGTTAAATGCAAGGAACATTTTCTCCTGAACTATTAATCCTATCAAGTTTAAATTTTTACAGTGGAAAGGTTCATATACTTAGAGTATTTTGCCATAAGGATTTATATAGATATGATTTTATATCGAAAATAAAAAAAAATCTTTACAAATATTTTCTTTGTTTTTTACACTGTATTTTGCAAGCTAAATTCTTTAATTACTGAGCTATCACCAGTAGGGTAAAACTTGCATATGAGCACTATATCAAAGCCCTGAAAATTTCAGGTCTGTAGCTTTAATAGTTTAGAAAAACATGTTCTTTATATATTGAAAAAAATAAAGCTAACTATGGGAGAGAATTGACGGCTCACGCCCACATTTTAAAGGGACAGGGAATATTTAAAACAAATACTAAACACACTTAGAAACAAGATACAGGCAAGGAAATCATACCATATTAAAGATAAATCTTTCTAGTATTTTAATCGATAAAAAATGAAGAAGCCTTTTTTCAACACATCTGGCCTTCCGGGTCCCCTTAAGCGGTCTCTTAGTTTTATGTTACAAACCCCAGGTGTCGCGTTACACAGTTTGCTGCTGGACGATGAAATATAACAGGGATTGAAGTTTTGGGTTGTGTAGAGTGTATCCCTTGTAGTGAGATAATTTCGAGAGCAATTGAAATGTGTGGTTTATCCACAGCACTGCCTCCGTTTGTTAATTAATGTAATTCAGTCTTCAGATTCTCAAGTTGCATGCATTTTCCATGCAGATGACCCGAGTTCTAATCCAAAACAAACCACTTCATTCCGAATAACGACCATAGTTCCATACAATGGGTAATTAGTAAGCAATCTTGGTATGTATGATATCCTTAACGTACCGTATCTTCCTACGTTCCATCAGGAATTGTTGTGTGCAATCAGAATTCGAGCAACATCTACCTTCGCACAATTAAATTCGTTATGAAAATCTGGACAAATCTCACTTCAATTGAAGATACAAATTTTTCACTTAAGTGTTACATCAATACTGTTATATGGAAGTGAAGCCTGGAAAGCCTCTCAAGCAATTTGCAAGAAATTACAAGTTTTTGTAAACAGATATCTGCCAAGGGAACTGCCAACCATTGCATGTCGAACCTACCTTGAAATTTCTTCCAGAGAAGCGTTGTAATGTACAAAGGCCTTGTCCTAAAAAAAATGCTATTTTTAACAGCAAGGCACTAAAATCGAGCGCAAATATTTCATTTAATTGTGGGGAAGTAATGCAATTCCTGTATTGGCAGATTTGAAAACCCTCACTACACGCCTCACTCCACTCTGTGTTTAACTCATGCAAGGATGTACATCTGCTCCGTGTAGTGGGTTGTCATTGCTGGATTCTGGTTTCGATGTATGTGACTAGCACTTAACCTTAATTAAATTGGCAAAATACAAATTTCTTCTGTTAGTAATTTGAATGAGGCGGACCGCAGTGAAAACGGAATCTTGTATAACTGTTATGTTTAAAAATTAATATAAAATTATAGAATATTCACCTGAAAGGTCCGTCTCCTCAACTTAATTAATCATTTAACTGTAGCGCTTTCGGGACTTGTCCCATCATTGGCAGGATTCAAAACTGGTGTTTCACATGAAGATCTGGTAGAAGGGGTTGCATGTATTGGGTTCGTTTTCGTTTATCAGGCTGTCGTTGTTGTGAGCTGCTTTCATGATTTCCATCTCTTCGAGTACGTTTATCTTCGCTGGATTATTTTCTCTGTGCATTACTGTTAGGGTGTTTTCAATATTTAACATGCGATGTCCTTCATGGATAACGTGTTTTGCATAGCTTGATTACCCTTCTGCGTGAATGAAGTCTCGAAAATGTTCTTTGAATCTGATGTTAAAACTCATGTTTGTCCTTCCTATATAAAATTTGTTGCAGTCCTTACATGTCAGTTTATAAACTCCTTTGCTGTTGAAAATGTTATTTTCTGCAATGTTATTGTTTATTATGTTGTTTAATTTGTTATTGGTTCTGTATGCTATTTTTACGTTTTTATCGGCTTTCTTTAGTGCATTGGCTAATTTTGTCGTTTCTTTTCCTGTGTATGTAAGTGTTATCCATGTTTTCTTGTTGTTGTCAGATTCGTTTTTCTAGTTTAGTAATGTTGGTTATGTTGTTCTTCCTTTTTTGTTTTTTTACGAGCTTATCTATGAATTCTTCATTATAGCCATTGGTTTTTGCCATATACTTAATGTAGTTGAGTTCTTGGATATAATTGTCTTTGCTTAATGGGAGTTTCAACATTCTACTGACTAAGCTATTATATGTACTAATTTTCTGTTGAAAAGGGTGTGTAGAATTTTTGTTTATGGCCAGAGCATTGTTTGTGGGTTTCCGGTAGATACCGATTTCTAGTTTATTGTTGTGTAGATTTTTGGTTATAGACAAATCTAAGTAGTTTATGCTGTTATTAACTTCTATTTCTTCGGTGAAAGTGATTTTTTCATGCATGTTGTTTAAGTCTTGTAGTATTTCTTTTTCTTTTCTGTTTTCATTTTCATATATTACTAGTACATCATCGACATATCGTGTTATTAGTTTTATGTTGAATTTGTGTATTAGTTCCTCAAAATGTTTATTTTCCAGTTCTTGTAGGAAGATTTCTGCCATTATTCCAGATGTAGGACTCCCCATCGGGATCCCGTCTTCTTGAATAAATAGTTCATTGTTAAATTGGAAGTAATTTTGCTTTATTGTTGTTGTTATTAGTTTGTTTAACTGATTGATATAGTTATCTTCAAGTTTACTGTCTGTTAGTTTTTGTTTTATTATGTTTGCTGTTTCGTTTATCGGGATATTAGTGTACAGGTTTTTTATGTCGAATGACGTCATTTTAGTATTCCTATTGATTTCTAAATGCTGCAGTTTGTCTGCTAGTTCAAATGAGTTCTTATTTGTGTAAAGATTTTCAAGTTTGACATCATTTTTAATTTTCTGAGCGACTAATTTGGAAATAGTATAGTTAGGAGCATTCATGCAATTAACAACTGGTCTTATGGGAATGTTGTCTTTATGGATTTTTGGAAGGGCTTTCATTACTGGTGGTGAGGGAGTATTATTTACCCATTTGGCGTTTTTTTATTTATTATGTTCATTATTGTTTGTGTTGGTGATTATTATTAAGTATATTGTATATTAGACACATATTAGACACATATTAAGTGGTTTATTTTTGTTCATTTCTTCTGATTTATTTAAAATATTAAATTAATTGAACCAACTGATGTATCCAAAAGGATACATTACGAATTTAAGGGTTAAAAATGACAGATTTTTTTTTTGACGTGGCCTTGATATATCAAACACTTCTCTGGGAGAAATTTCAAGGTTGGTTTTCGCATGCGTTTGTTGACAGTTTCCTTGTGAGATTTATCACGCTCCACGATTCAAGGTGTATCTTCAATTCTAGAGGCCGTAAACTTTATTTTCAAGAATTTGGATGGACAAAAAATATTTCCAACACTGAATTATGGAAATAGACATCTAGTGCGAGATTTCCCAAGGAAGTAAAACATAAAAGATGGAACTGGATTGGATTATGTTTTTGAAAAGGGAAAGTTGGTAATAGTTAAGTTGGAATATAGAAAAATTGGCTACGGAATGAAGAAATCTGCAAGGAATATGCCCAGGAAAGGAGGAGACCCAGAATTACCTGGCGAATCACTCTGAAAAGGGAAGCTGAGCAACTAGAAGAGTTTTAGTGAAGTTTTATGCTGGCGAGGATTATAATCAGTTGGCGATCTTTCGAGGAGGCTCTATGAGGGTGATGGGAATTACTACTACTATCTAACTTAGTCACTGACCAATATCGAACCGTAGGTTTATGGGCGCACGTACATAGGCTCAATCCTGAGGGTAATATTTTCCAATCATCAACTGTGTAATCTACTCCCCTCAAACCATGGTTAAAGTTATTCTCGTATCTCATTCATGGTCTACCTACTGGGCGTTTTTCCTCTGAGTTTCCTACAGGGAGTTCCCATGCCTATCTTTAATTCCCCATTAGTGCCAAATGTGCAGCCCATCGCATCTATAAGACTTAACTGTTCTTATTACATCTGGTTTCCATAAAGATCATGTAGCTCACTGTTATGTATTCTTCTCCATTCGACTATTGTGTTCATCTCTCTTGGGTCCAAAAATTTTACTGAGTACTTTATTCTCAAATACTCGTAATTTTTCTCTTCCCTTAAAGTAAAAGTCCATGTTTCGCATCCATATAACATCACTGGTAGAATAAAAATTCCTGGCGCGACAGGCCTAGAAGGCCCTTAACCTACAATCCGGCTGCTGGCCTCTCATCCGCATGTGCAATCACAGAGGTAGATGACCACCCAGCCAATGTAGGGGTGACATGTGGTCAGCATGTCGAGTCCCCCAGCCGTTGTAGCTGGTTTTCTCAAACTGGAGCCGCTACTTATTGTAGCTACCCAAATGTCTCACGATGCTGGGTCACTGATAGAATAACAGTTTTATATAGTTTAAGTTAAACTTTTTTGTTGATATAATTTGGAGCGACAAGTGTCCCTTAATGCATGACGGCACGCATTTCTAGAATTAAGCCTATGTTCAATTACTTTTTGCATCTCATTCCTATTTGGAATTATTGTTCCTAGATATTTGAATTCAGCCATTTCTTCAAAATTTCTCTCGTTTGTCATTAACTATCCATTTCCATTATATAATGTATTTATATGTGTGAGCATATATTTAGTTTTGTTGATGTTAACCTCCAGCCCCAATTTATTAGTCTTACCCAATAGAGTGTGCGTGTTGGTCCTTAGTATCTCCTCGTTGTCTTCTAATAATACTATATCAGAATTAGAAACTAAATTAAGAAGATTTAAAAAAAACGCAAAGTTCACTACAAGCCTCAGAAGACCCTAGCATCATCATCTTTACCACAAGAACCGTGGGTGGGTCAAGATTTCCTTTTGCAGTCTTCTCTATCTCTGGCAACAGTTTCGCCAATTCTTAAGACTTTAAGATTTGACATCCTATAGTAGTCTACTCCATCCACCTATCTCGAATTCGGTCTTCCGGTTCTCCGTCTTCCTTCTGGCTTACCATCTACAATGTTTGTAACTACTCAATGTTTTGGTCATCCTCTGCTTATATCCTGCCCATCTTAGTTTACGTTTATATGTATAATTGTATCTGTTGATTTATACAAGTTATATCTCATTGGCCATTCTCCATTTTCCTTATTAGGTCCATGTATACTTCTATCTTTTTTTCAACATAAGCCAATCGAGATTTGTGATGTTCAGTCAGAACCCTGCTTTCAATCTGGTAAGTTATCACTGGTTTAATTAGTGTTTTATGCAGTCTACGGTTTGTTCCACGTGTCAGGTATTTTGATTTCCAATAACTAATATTGGCAAAATAACATATATTAGTATTTGTAATAGTTTCTTTATATCTTCTTGGCATAGTGGAAGTTTACAGCTCCCAGCTTTTACCGAATTCCCAAAGAATCAAGCTATTATGGTTATCCTCATGAGAAAATAAATATATCTGTCCTTTTGTACATTTTAATTAGAGGCTTTCTCGATGTTAGGACCATGGTGTTTCAAAAGGCGAGTGTAAGAATGTTGACCCCAACAGGATTAAACCCCTCCCCGAATTACAGCCAATTGCCTTAACTAACTACGCTACGACTTGCCCCCCGTTCGGTAACTTGTCTGGATGTTAAAAGAATGTGACAAAATCACTAGGATTGTTGGTTGAAGAAATACGACTTGCGTGACAAAAACATGAACTTTCACTGAAGGAAGCAAATCGGATTGTAAGACTTGGTAAAGGGATTTTCCTCATCTGATTGTATCGACCTGACGTGCCTGAGGTTTACACTCTGACAAATGTAAGGTATGACATTAATTCAATCTTATTTTAAATCAACAAATATTATATTTATTCACTTACTTAATACAGTCATCCCTAGCGAGCACAGCTGAGCTGTTACTGAATAAACTAAACATTAAAAAGTACGTTACGCAATAACTGGATAGATATTTCCTTAGAAATTCCAAAGTTATGATCCGATTTTACTAGTTTACGGAATGAATCTCTCTTTTATCAACCCCTAAAATTTGAAAAATTAAGTTTCTTATGCCAACTTACTTACAAGTGTCAGCTACAGTAAAAACGAATAGTAAATTATTAGACATTAATTTCATTATTATTCAATATGACAGATAATTAATTGTTCAATGACTATTATTGTAACTTTTTTTGTATTCATATGTAACATATGTTTGTCCTGTTTAATATGACTATTATTGTAATTTTTTTCTATTCATGTGTAACATATGTTTGTCCTGTTTAATATGACTATTATTGTATTTTTTTGTATTCATATGTAACATATGCTTGTTCTGGTGAGTGGAAGAGAAGGCCACATGGCCTTAACTCCACCAGGCTAAATAAATCTATTCTATATTCTATTCTATTCTAAATTATTACCTAACCGCTGGTGTGTCGAGGTAGCGCTGCTGCATTTGTCACGCACTGGCCCGGATTCGATTCCCGGTCGGGACAGACTCCTGGATGAAGTTTTTTCGGGTTTTTCCTCACCTGTAAGATAATGTTACAAAGCTTACGGCCCAACGGTCCCCGAAAATCATCCGGCCATGATCATCATCATCCGTATCATTATCATCCTTCATCGGTTGTGGAAAGCAATGGGGAAGCTACCCGCCTAATTTTTAGTAAAAGCGGTAAGCATGGCATGAAAATGCTATGATTGCAGTAAAGACCTGCCCTCGGGCAGAATAACTATGGATGGATGGTATATTGTTGTATAATTTGACACGTAGGCCTATATATAGAATTTATATTAATTCATTTTTCCTTTACTGTCTTAAAAATATTAAATACATAAAATCAATTTATTTTATAGGACACATTTTAAATTTAAGGGTTAATTAAATTTTATGGTATACAGAAGTATTGCGACAAAGAAAACATGGTTACTGCTTGAGTGAGCTTATAATCCGAGTATCAGGTAAACTCTAACTTCTAATGGTAGGTTTTCGCTAGTTTTTGGAGAAATCCATTTTCGTTTTATTTCAATAGCATATACAGAGTTTCGTTGCGTAAAATAGACAATTACAGTTTCTAAATTTTCGTTTCAGGTGACCTCCTACTCCACATGGTCCAATTTTGCCGGTTACCGAATTCGATCTTAGTTTTTAATTTAGCCTGTTGTTTATGACAAATGAGTTTCTGAAAACAAATTCGGCCGCTAGATCATTTCTGTGTATGGTCATTTTCGGTGTCTGCTAGATAGGATGTATGAAGATCTGTAAAAAATGTTTAAAAATATCTTAATGAGAACAACCCCTATAGCTTGATTACTTCGAAATTCGCTAACAATACAACAGAAATGTCATTACAGCTCAACAGTGCAGAAATAGAGGAGGCAGTCGGATTTCAGTATTTAGGAAGCGAGGAATTGAAAAGGAAGACAATGAGATCAATTAAAGCCAGATTTAAGAAAATCAACAGCTGTATTCTCACAGTTGTCAACGATATGGAGATCCAAACAATTCTCAACCCGAACATAAATTAAGATTATGTAATAGTAATAATAGTTGGCATGTTCATATGATAAATGAGGGAAATTTTGTGGAGGTGGCACAATTCAAATAGCTAAGAACAATACTCACAAATAGGAATGAGATGCACAAAGAAATTAAACATAGGCTCAATTCTGGAAATGCATGCTATTATCCATTACAGAGTCTCTTGATGTCCCAACTCCTTTCAAAAAACTTTAAACTGAAAATATATAAAACTATTATTCTACCAGTTATATTATATGGATGCGAAACATATACTCTTAATTTAAGGGAGGAAAGGAGATTACAAGTATTTGAGAATAACGTTCGTAGGATGATTTTTGGACCTAAGAGAGATGAACAGACAGGTGAATGGAGAAGACTACATAACAATGAACTACATGGTTTGTATAGTAAGCCAGATATAATGAGAATAGTTAAGTCTCGTAGACTGCAATTGGCAGGACATGTGGCACGAATGGGGAATAAAAGACGTGCATGGAAGCTTCTTGTAGGAAAACCAGAGGGAATACGCCCAATTGGAAGACCAAGAATGAGATCGGAG
Organism: Diploptera punctata; assembly: GCA_030220185.1. Taxonomy (NCBI): domain Eukaryota; kingdom Metazoa; phylum Arthropoda; class Insecta; order Blattodea; family Blaberidae; genus Diploptera; species Diploptera punctata. The sequence continues at coordinate 26,144 of JASPKZ010000751.1, forward strand.
AATAACATTAACTATGATTTGAGGGGAGTACATTATACAGGAGATGATTGGAAAACATTAGCTCTGGTTAGGGGTGTATGGAGAGCTTACGTCCGCTTGGCCATGAACCTATGGTTTCGATAGTGCCAGTGAGTTAGTTATATTAATATGATATTAATATCGTAAGATGAAGGGATAAAGATAAACATCAAGACTTCAAAGCTTTGAAGGAAGCGGCATTACCAATGGGTGCAAGAATTATGATAGCAAGACAAAAATATATGGTGGAAGACAGTAGAAAAATACAACATATCAATGGTACCTATGATAATATATTGAAATTAAGAAATTAAATTTTAAAAGAGTTTAAATGCCTACGATCAGTAGTGAATGCCACCAATCAGAAAGCGAAGAAATTAATTGGAGAGTAAATATTGCAAATAGATGTTAATTTTGTCTACAAAGACATTTCAAATCCAAATATTTAACTCGAGATACTAAATGCCGTTTATACAAAACATTCAATACACCTGTATTGATATTAGGTTGTGAAACTGCACGTTGTCGCAACTGGATATAATGAAATTTGCAACTTTTGAAGAAAAAATGAATTAGTTATAACTCAGAACTATATAAATTACCAGATCAATATATCATAAGTATATATAAAATAAGTAGATTGAGATGAACCGGACATGTATAAGGAATGGATATAAACGAGATAGCTAAGAGCATGTTGCAATCATAGCCAGAGAGCAAATACCAATGGTTAGATGGGGTTGTGAAGGAGCTTAGCATTTGCAACTGGTAGGAGGTCGCCCTTGACAGAGAGAGATGGAGATATTTCTGCGAGAAGGTGAGACCCATAATGGGCTGATGATTATAGTTACACAATAACATCGAGAAAATCATTATTATATTCATACTGTATATGGAAGTATGTATATATATATATGACATAAAAAGAATAATAAATGCTGAGTCCGGATTTGAACCCGATTTTCTAAAATCTGTACATTTAGTGCCCTAACCATCTGAGCTACTCAGAAATCCTAAAACAAACATTTATTTTTTTATGTGCATTTAGTATTCTCTATTTAACGAGATGAACCGTGATATCGTTCCAACTGTCATCTTGTGGCCTCTATAACACATAAGTAGAGCGAGGATTTTTATGAAATTTTGTTTTAAACTATTAGTCAGAGAGCGCTGAGACAAAGTATCTTTACATTTTGTGATACGTAGAATCAAATAAGACCTACATATTTCATAATATTTTGGCGAAATGTTCATATTTTAGTAAAAATTGAATATTCCTTCATATTTTTCAACTTTCAATTTTTTTTAGATAAAATTTCTACTCATTGGTTAAAACATATTTGAAGTGACTGTAGTTTTGAAATTTTTGGCAATGTAATATGGTAGACAGGCGAAAATTCCTCAGTATCCCATCTGGAACAAGATAAATAGATTTGATAAAAGTAAATAATTGAAAAAAGGAGACATGGAATGACCTAGTGGAGGTTTTTGTCCAAAACTACAAAACAAGAACAGGGATATCCTAATCTGTGACAAGAACATGAATAATTAGAACAACAATGTTAGAATAATAACCACCTACTCTTTCTCTCAGGTAGTAAGTAACCTGTTCATTTTTGCTACCTAAGAACATTCCTTATTTTATGAATGGATTACAGTACTTAAATGTAGGGAAGACTGCTGCTGCTAAACTTGAAGTTGTGCTAGAAAATAAGGTGTTACTCCACAGTTTATGAAATTAGTAAAGTTATTGTAGATAAGGCCAATATTATTCTCACTCCCACCAAACTAACAAATATAGCGTGGTACGTGTTTGCTCCCATAACATCATATGGTGTGGAGCATACTTTTGGTCATACAAAATAATTCTGACAGGCGTTAAAAATATAGAAAAAGTTCCTAACTGTGTATTACGAATATAATTGATAATTTGATTATTCAAAGCACAAGTATACCATACTGTTCTTGGACAAATTTCATGGAAAAACTAATGTTAAGATAATTCTAACTACATTTCACTACGTTCATACGTGTAATGTATAGGATTAAAAATAATTGTAATTGCAAAGATAGTTTGAAATACTCTCTAGAATTATTTGTGGAATATTTCATTTTAACTTCTTGCTTCTTCAAATATGTCATACAATACTTGATCTACTGCGATGGGCAGGACATGTGGCACGAATGGGGGAATGAAAGACGTGCATGGAAGCTTCTTGTAGGGAAACCAGAGGGAAACGCCCAGTTGGTAGACAAAAAATGAAGTGGGTGAATAACATTAACCATGATTTGAGGGAATTAGATCATAGAGCAGATGATTGGAAAACATTGGCTCAGGATAGGGATGTATGGAGAGCTTATGTACGTGTGGCCATGAACCTACGGGTTCGATAGTGCGTGATTCATCACACAATACATTTCAATGTGAGCCATTAAAATTGCTTCAAATCACGAACATGATATCTTATATTGAGTCAGAATTAATGAAAAATTAATTAAAATGGAAATACATTGAAACTCTTGATTTCTTGAGCTACAAATAGGTATTCTTGTCTCATTTGTGTTCTGATATGTATACCAATAAATTATGCAGGGCTTGTGTATATAAATATATGTAAAAAGTTAAAAAAAAAATAGTAGCTTCATAATATTTTTGTCCTAATTTTCATATTTTCTTATTATGATTTCATATTTTAGTATAATTTTCTTCATATAATTCCTCGCTCTGCACATAAGCATATTTAAAGAGAATATTTACTTTATACCAATAACGCTTGTATATTTATATGTTTTATAACTATTTTTTTTTACATTTGGCAATGAAGGTAGATATGACATTAAAAGAAAAATAAATGCCTGAGTCGGGATTTGAAACCGAGTTTCTAAACTCTGTACGTTTAGCGCTCTAACCATCTGAGCTACTTAAGAATCCTAAAGCAAACATTTATTTTTATTATATAATATGTAGTATACTCAATTTACACGAGAGGTAGCGGGAATATATAGGCCCTATATATATATGAAAAGAAAAATGAATACTTGAGTCGGGATTTGAACCCGAGTCTCTAAACTCTGTATGTTTAGCGCTCTAATGAACTGAGCTATCCAACTGAGCAAAATACTTGGGTAGCCCAGTTGGTTAGAGCGATAAACGTACAGAGTATAGAGACTCGGGTTCAAATCCCGATTCAATCATTCATTTTCTTTTCATATCATATTTGTCTTCATTGCCAAGTGTCAAAAATGTAGTTATAACATCTAAATATACAAGCGTTACTACTATAAAGTAAATATTCTTTTTAAAAATTTGCTTAACTGTTATGATGGCCACTAGATGTCGAGGGGCACGACATCCTGGTTCTTATATACTACGTATATAAGAAAATGTCTGTATGTGTTGGAATACTTGGGTAGCTCAGTTGGTTAGAGCGCTAAACGTTTAGAGACTCGGGATCAAATCCCGACTCAGGCTTTTCAAAATATAGTTCTTCTTTTTCTTCTGCTTCATGAAATTAGGCCTTTTGACCTGTTTTTTCACATCAAGTGGGATTTAATGAATCCTTCTTCTTCTTTCTTCCTTCCAAGTTATTAGGAAGACCTGTTACGTCCCATCTAGTAAATGGGCGTCCAACATTCCTATGTCCTATTGGTTTTTACTTTAGTAACAGCTGAGTGATTTTATGTGTAGGCATTCTCTTGACATGTTCATACCAGTTGTTTCTCATGTTGTCAATTCTATTTGTTAAATTAAAAATATTTAAGTCCTTCCTAATATTCTCACTTCTTTTCTTGTCCAAAATTCACACCACAACACACCCGCTACTGAACGTAGGAACTTCATTTCTGCAGTTTCTATTTTCCTTCTGTGTATAGTTATAACATATATATATATATATATTTTTTTATTTATTTATACAATCTAATATATATGTATATATAATTTGATGTGCCAATATACTTTTTTTAGTTTTTTCCCAGAGGCAACCTACTCTATATTAATTATATTGATTTTCAGGCTCGTAAAAGAACCACAAGTCCGAATAAAAGTTATCTGTGCAAAATTAACCGACTGTTTCCCATCCAGTAATACCTTAATTACCCATCGAGGCGCTAGGTAGACCCCCTATCATTCGCTGACATCTATGGATAAATGAGCATAACTAAATTCACTTGGTCAATGCGTTTCCATTGGGAAAATGCCTTAATCCCGGCCCAGGGAATGAAAGGGCTTAAGAAGAAGATTAATATTTGTTATAGCTGTGATGTGTGCAGATGGCTGATTGGGTTCTCGTGAAATTTTTATCACATCATGGAGATTTCAAAACATAATTGTGAAGCATATATGCTTCACTGTTTCGCAAATAAATTCTTAGCGAAATAATGAGTTATACAAGGAAGTAATTTGAACGGTGACTGAATGATTTTTAAAGAAATTTGCTGAGTTGGTGCATCAGGAAGCGGTGTGCACAGTTTCCGGTGAGAGGGGGAGCATATGATAAAGTAATCGGAATGTCCTCCCACATCAAGAGTTCCACATCAACGTCCAATGTCATGACCTTCCCTCTATTTGTCAAAAAAAAAACAATGCCCGTGCCGTGTCCATCAATCTTTCAGTAAATCATGCATTTCCAACTACAATGGGTAGTAAATTTTGTGTTTATTCTGTTCTATGGACTGAAGGCATCGACAGAGAGAGAGAGAGAGAGAGAGAGAGAGAGAGAGAGAGAGAGAGAGAGAGGAGAGAGAGAGAGAGAGAGAGAGAGAGAGAGAGAGAGATGATAGATAAATTACTATAATTTCAAACTAAATATATGGTCACACATAGAATTAATTAATGAATTAACGAAAATGGAGAGTTAATGAAAATGGACATTTTGAATGGTTGAATTCAAACAGGCTCTACTTAGGAACAATAATTTCAAACAGGAATGGAGTGCACAAATAAATTAAACCTAGGCTCAATTGTGGAAATGCATGGTATTATGCATTACAGGAACTCTTGTCACGTCTCTAATATATATATATATATATATATATATATATATATATATATATATGCACATATTTATATAACTGTTATTCACTCAATTATATTATATGGATGCCAAATATGGAGTCTTATTTTAAGGGAGGAGAAAATATTACTAGTATTTGACAATAAAGTTCTTACGTTAGGAACATTTTTGGACCAAAGATAGATGAACAGACAGTTGAATGGAGAAGACTGCACAACAGTGAGCTACATAATCTTTATTGGAGACCAGATAAAGAACAGTTAAGTCTCGTAGACTGTGACGGGCAGAACAATTATGGCACGCATGGGGAATGAAATAGGGAAATGGAAACTCTGTAGAAAACCAGAGGGAAAGCATTTATTTGGCGGGCCAAATAATAGGTGAGAGAATAGTTTTAAACATGATTTGAGGGAAGTAAATTGTATAGGTGATCATTGAAAAATATTACTTAATTATAGGGGTATATGGAGAGCTTATGTCTGCGCGGCCATGAACCTACGATTCCGATAGTATCAGTGAGTTAGTTAGTTTGTGATAATTAACCCTACATTCGTAATGTACCCTTTTGGATACATCAGCTGGTTTAGTTAATTTAATATTTTTAATTTAAATAAACCAGAAAAAAACGAACAAAAAGAAACCACTTAAATGTATGTATAAATTATACATTATACCTAATAATAACAGTTATACAAGATTCCGTTTTCACTGCGGTCCGCCATATTCAATAACTAAGGAGAAGAAATTTGTGTTTTGCCAATTTAAGTCTTAAGTATGTGATTATAATTTCTGCATCATATCTGAATCTTGTCTGATTCCCAATGACCAAAATATATTCTCTCTAAAAATTTTCGAGTTAGGTGTTCCAAATTATTCCGTGGGAACACTTTACACAAGAATTTACCCATACGCTTCAATAACATGCATAATTCCTCAGGTACAATGATCAGCTTCTGATACTAGGGACTAAGTTCCTTCATTCTTGAACTGTGCGTCCCGGGTTGAAATCCGGGCGGTTGTCTATGAGTTTTTTAAAATGGAAAAAATACCAGGGGACATGTCTTCCGGAAGGGATTTTTAGCCGTGGTTCCCGAATATGAAAACTGTTCGGGCGCGTAAAATAATCTCAAGTCTAAATTAGAGCTTCAGGGCAAATTCCAATCCAAGTATTATCTTGTCCTCCTCTGGGTGTTTACTGGTGTAGAATAGACTACACTGCTATAGAACATTAATCGATATTAGGGTGTGTCAAGATTTTTCTTTTATTTATACATGATTTCGTCGTCTTCTTCTTTTTCTTGCATTTTGCAGACATTAAGCATCGGATCACATCTGTCCGTTTAATACTTCCATGCCACATTCTTTTTCGTTTACTCCCTCTTTTTCCTCGTTTTTCCCCATTCTTGCTGTAGCATTTTCCATTTAGTTTCAGCCTATGAAATGTAGCCAGAAACTCTGACCCCAAGATCTGATTTTCTCTCAATATATATATATGATATATATCTATATATATAATATATGAATATGAAGGTTCCTTGGGTTTTTCTCGTCTTGGATTTACGTTCGGCCTCTGAATCCAAGACGCGGAAAACCAAAGAAACCTTCATATTCATACTTATATCCGCGAAAATCGGCAATATAACATATATATACAATATCTAATACCCAGCGTGCGCTGCTACGCCTAAATAAATGAAAATTGTGCTTTTATATTTAGTTGAATAAGTGATTAGCAAAAATAATTATAAATTTTATATTTTTCAGATAACCCGTGCTAATTACCCGGCGTTGCCCGGGAATCTACTTATCCCGATCTTCTTGACATAAATGAGCTGAATACGAAAATTGATTGTGTTTTATGTTTAGTTAAATATAGTGATAGGACAAATTTATATCGTAATTATTTTTAGATACGCCGTGCTGTTTACTCGACGTTGTCCGGGAACTATACTCATCCCGATCTTCTTGGCATAAATGAGCTGAAAGCAAAAATTAATGTAGTTTCTATGATTGGTTGAATAAGTAAAATGAAAAATAATTATAAATGTATTATCGTAATTATTTAAGATTTTCCCGTGCTGATTACCCGGTGTTTCCCAGGATCTCGATATCGATCTCTTGTGCATAAATGAGCTAATAAAAGACAAAATTCGTTATTGTGAGTTATCCGTAAAAAAAATACACCCCATATGCTGCTATGCTTGCACAGGAATTTATGTACTTGTCTCGATCTTCTTGGCATCAATGAAAAGACAAAAATGGTTATTATGAGTTATCCCGTGAAAACATAAACATATGCTGTCGCGGACATTTTTTGTAGAGCTTTTTGAGATATTAAATTGTGTTGTAAATTATTTTGTTTTGTTATGGTTTAGGCAGCGTAAGCCATTTAAGCGTCCAAAGAGCTACTTTTTTACGTTTTCCACTACAAGGGCGATTTATTAAGGGTGTAGGAGTTGAGTATCACAACTCTTCTATAAAGCTAGTGTTCATCCCGGGAATCTCCTAGAACATTTTGCAAAAAGCCCCATCACAATCGGATCAACGGTTTGGCCGCCACATAAAGTACAAACAAACAAACAACCATTCACATATATATATATATAGATAATATAACATAGGGGGCACGCCGTAGCGTAGTGGTTAAGGCACTGCGCTACAAGCCGGAAGGTCCAGGGTTCAAGTCCCGGTGGGGTCAGGATTTTTTTAAAACTGACCCAAACCTTCTGGCGGCACTATGGCCTGGGGGTCGACTCAGCCTCTAACGGAAATGAGTACCAGACGCTTGTTCTGGGGTAAAGGCGGCCGTCACGCAGGGCTGACAACCCGGCTGACATCAAGTGCCGATATTATATATATATATATATATATATATACAGAGTGTTGCAAAAAAAAAAACACGACAACGGAGGTGAGGTAGTATATTGAGATATGTTGATCATTTTTAATAAGGTACCAATGTCCGGAAATGATGAGTTTTCACACCATGAATATGTAATTTCTCAAGAGTTCCGTTAGTGGATTCAAGACTCAATTCTTGATGATACTGTCACAGTCACAAACAGTATTTCAAATATCCCCCTCCCATCTCATTGGCAGAGCGTTCATTGACCGTGTAGTGATTGGCGCACACGTACAAATACGCCTGGCCTCGTTTGAATTATTTCTGTAACAGCGTGGATTCGGGATATAAGATCCATACGTGAGCCTACTGGAATCTGATTGACAGCACTGTTTTCATATCGCCCCACAACAACGTAGTCGAGAGGGTTATGATCGGGTGATCTCTGAGGCCATGGGACTGGTCTCCCTCTTTAATCCGTCGACCGGGATTACGTGGTATCCGAAGGTCTCCTCACATTGACATCGAAGTGAGCTGGGAACTCCGTCACGTTGCAGGCACATTCCTTTGCGAAGCCACGCATCATACGTTCCGTACCTATGAGTTGTAATGAGTAATTGTTCTTCAAATCCTTCGAACCAACACTGATCTTGAGACATACTTAACTAGTCAAAGTGTGAAAACGCATCATTTCCGGACATTAGCATCTTAATAAAAATGATCAACATATTTCAGTATATTACCTCACCTACGTTGTCGGTGCTTTTCTGTAACACCCTGTATATATGTGCTGAAGTTATTAGAAAACATTTTGAACCAATTGAGAGATGAGCAGACAGCCGAATCGGGAAGACAAACATAACAGTGAGCTACATGATCTTTATATAAACCAGATATACTAATAACAGTTGTAATAGGACAGGTGGCACGAATGGGTAATGAAAGAGGGACATAGAAGCTTCTTGTAGGAAAGCCAGAAGAAAAATGCCCAGTAGGTAGACCAAGAATGAGGTGGGAGAATAACATTTGTCATGATTTGAGAGAAGTAAATTTAACTCTCCAGAAAAATTAATTATTTGACAGCTGTAACTGTATAAGCGTGACTTAAAAGTACCAAGTATGCAGCAACCCCTTATATCATGAGGAAGGAAATTCCAGGGCGGCCAGAGGCTACTGTGAAAGAAGTAGGATAAGAGAAAATGCTATGAAGAGAGCTTATTAGCAGACTTATCTTGTGTGAATATTGTGGTAAGAATATAACTTCTCAAATCTGGACGCCAAGTAACTAGAGGTGGAGGAATTCAGAAGCTTAAAAAGAAGTGAAGGAGAGTGCAATTTACGTCTGTCAGTAACGGACGGAGCCATGAGAGGTTATTGAAGTGCTCGAAAATATGATCATAACGGCGGATATTGAAATGTGTGTGCTGGCCATAGTATCTCCTCGCTCTCGCCTTATAATATTATATAATCAGATTATTAATACCATTAAATTGTAGGCCCTCTTCATCCTCTAAGAATTTGATGGCACCCTGTAGTACACAATTGGTCAGTAGAGGAGATAGTTCATCACCTTGCTTTAATACATTATGAAATTCAAAAGTAGTTCAAATGAAAACTGATCGCTTGCCCGCACCTTACTGGTTGTACCATTTAGACATAAGTAAGTAAAGTAAAGTAAAGTGATCCCACAACAGACCCGGAGGTCCTTGGGGTTAGTAGGAGATTAGGGCTCCCACTTTTTCTAGACAATCGGCACTTTATGTCAGCCGGGTTGTCAGCCCTGCGTGACGGCCGCCTTTACCCCCAGAACAGGCGTCTGGTACTCATTTTCGTTAGAGGCTGAGTCGACCCCAGGGCCATAGTGCCGCCAGAGGGTTTGGGTCAGTTTAAAAATCCTGACCCCAACGGGACTTGAACCCTCGACCCTCCGGCTTGTAGCTCAGTGCCTTAACCACTACGCTACGGCGTGCCCCCCACCATTTAGACATATTCTGTTGTAACTAACTCCCTGCCACTATCGAAACGTAGGTTCATAACCACGCGGGCATGGTATATCCCTATCATGGTTTCCAATCATCGCCTGTACAATTCTCCTCCCTCAAATCATGATAGATGCTATTCTCCCACCTTATTCATGGCCTACCTCTTGGAGCTTTTACTACAAGGAGTTTCCATGCTGTTCTTTCATTCTTTATTCGTGCCAAATGTCCTGCCTGGCCATCATATATCTACCAAGCTTAACTGCTATTATCACATTTGATTTCCTGATCATATAGCTCACTATTATGTAGTCTTCTCCTTTCATCCATGTTTTCATCTTTACATATTTACAATTTTTTTTTCTTCCAAATACACAAAAAAGTATATTTTGTTTAATCCTGTGTAGTATACCAGCTACATTGTGTGTTTAATACTAGTCAGTATATTAAGAAAAATGCATAAAGAAGAAAATATATGTGGAATACTAGGAAGAAGGTGATTCAAGAAGAGCAAGAGTGTAAGATATTGGAAGAGTGTGGCAATTAGTTTGTGTTGTTTTATTGCGCGCCACTTGCACAGAGACTTAATCTCACCTGCACCTAATGAAATTCCTGGTTCTCACGTCACAAAGAAGTTGCAACTTCAAACTAGAGAAACCACACACCTTTTTTAATTGCCTTTTTTCAATGACCACATTCTATTGACTAACAATCAAAAACTGCATTTTTAAGAAAACAATAACATTTAATGTATGGTCACATAAAGAAATTAATTATTAAATGAATGAGGGAAATATTAAAAAAATGGCATTATTCAAGTACCTAGAAACAATAATTAAAAACAGAAGTGAGGTACCGGTACCCAAAGAAGTTAAACGTAGGTTGAACTCTGGAAATGCATGATATTATGCACTACATAGATACTTGTCCCACACTTCTCGTAAAAACATTAAACTGATAATATATATGTTATTCTCCCGGTTATGATGCGAAACATGGGCTCTTACTTGAAGGGAGGAGAAAAGAATTCGAGTATTTGAATTCCTAGAAACATTTCTAGTCCAAAGAGAGTGAACAGACAGGCTAATGGAGAAGAGTGCATTATATTCATGGGAAACCAGATGTAATAACAGTTAAGTTTCATAGGACTGCAGTGGGGAGGGCATGTAGCACGAATGGAGAAAGAAAGTGGGGCATGGAAATCCAGAGGCAAATTGCCCAGTAGGTAGGCCAAGAATGAAGTGGGAGAATAACATTACCGATGATTTGAAGGAAGTAAATTATTGCAGGGGATGATTGGGAAATATTAGCTCAGGATAGGAATGTATGAAGAGCTTATGACCGCTGTCATGAACCTATGGTTTCGGCAGTGCCAGTGAGTTAGTTAGATTAATTTATGTCCTGCCTTCTCAATTTGTCTACAGTTGATCATCTGAGTTAAATTATAATATGATGATAATAATAGTAATAATAATAATAATAATAATAATAATAATAATAATAATTAATTATTATTGAAGCAAAAACACAGAAATAAATTATTAGTCACAAAATTGACTTTTTTAAGAAGATCGTCAAGAATATCAAAATTGGATAAAGTAACAAATAATACAATAAGATAAATAATGAATGTAGAAAAGGATATTGTACAAGAGATTGAATAAATCCAACTAAGATGGTATGGACATATAATGAGAAGAAGGAACACAGAAACCAGGATGTATTGAAATGGATACCTCCTAGAAAAGGGAAACGTGGTAGACCAAAACCAACGTGGAAAAAGGGAACTCAAGACAACATGAAGAAGAGAAATAATACAGAAGCAGACATACAAGACCGGGAAGTGTGTAAGAAAAAAATGGTATACTTTGGTTGAGGATACCTGTGTAAGTAACAGAAACAATCCTGAGATAATATATTTAAAACATAATCAATTCGTTAGCTCAGTAAAATATTCAATTTATTCTAGCTGACTTTTCAATTTTCTTGTGTGATATTATATTAAATACATTTCCAGATATCCGTTTTGTATAGTTGTTTATACTACGTAGAAACCATTACCAAAGCAATTTTATGATTAATATTTAGACATATTCAATATTTAATTATGTGGATGTGAAACATGTTCTTTAAATCAGATTCAATTAGAACATCGATAGGCTCGGTTTATCGATGCCCGTAACACGACACCCTTGTACAGGTTCATTGTCAGATTATAGGAGCTATCGTTGTTTGTCATGAAATGTATCGAGATTAAATCTATTCTTCGGTGTTATGTAGTCTGTTATAGTGTTCTGGTTTCGACATATCAGGCGTTCACACACGACTCATAGAGCCATTTTCTGAGCTGGATCCAGGGCCTCGAGGAGTAGCTATAACCTTCCCCTTGGACCTATTATACCCTACGTTATCGCATAGGCTCAGATTCATGTAGACGTACACGTATGTGCTGCCCCCTCCAGTTTCACCACGGCCACATATTTCGAACACTTGTGGTTTGCTAGATCAAACTGTTTTTCTCTTAAACGAAATGGTGTGAATGGTGATGTGAAATGAACGTGTGAACAAAATTAAGATGCAAATACATGATAGAGAAGGGAAGAGAAGTGAAGAGTGTTGGTGGGATCAAATTCGGGATATGGAACACCGAAAAAAATCCCAAAAATATATATAGCCCGCTACCAATGTTTCTCCGGAACCGCCAGGACTATGAGATGGTAACATGGACCCTAACTTTAAGAGAGGAAAAATATTAAGGTAGGCCTACTTGAGAATAAAATGCTTAGGGAAATTGTATTACACTAAGAGAGGTGAATCAGGAGGTTGCGTAACAGTGAGGTATATGTTCTTTATGGAAAAACACAGACATAATAAGTACTGTTAACTCTCGTCGTAGTAGCGATGAGGATGATATGTGGCACGAATTTGGAATAAAAGAAAGAGACAAGGAAACTTCTTGTAGAAAACCAGAGAGAAAACACATACTAGGTAAGTTTAAATATGAAGTGGGAGAATATCTTAACCATGTTTTTGAGAGACGTGAATTATACAGGAATTTGAAAATTGGTTTCAGGATAGGGATGTATAGATACGTTGCATCCACGCACCAAGAACGTCCGGAATCGATAGTACCAAGTTTTTAGTTGGTTATCTTCAGATACACCGTTTTGAGTTATAAATTAAAGGATTTGCTTTTTTGGCTACAATTCGTCTATTAGAAACGCCACATGGACTGACCGAGACGTGAACTTGGACCACAAAGATGGATGCGAGTGTAATTTTAAGTCGGAAGCTCCCGGAAGACAGACAGACAAGAGTAACTAATTTAATGGCACTATCGAAATATTCGTAGATAGAATTCAACTCAACTCTCTTCCTAAAACAAAAATATGAATGGAAATTCGCCCAGAGTTCTTAGCTCGCAGACACATGTTCTCCATTCATATCTCATTGCTGTTAACAGTGCTTACTAAAGTCCAGCCGCCTAGTATCCTGGCCCTGGCATTTAGGTTGTACGAGGGGTAAAGGGAGAAACTCGCTCTCTACTGCCAATAAGGAAATAGTTCAAGTGAGAGTGGACGTCTGCCACAACCAATGACTGCTCTTGATGCCGCTAGTGCGGTCTGAAATTGCTGCGATGTTGTCGGCTGTATTTTTGCTAACCGCGTTGACTTCAGTAGTACATAAAGCGGCCCCCTCCCACAGAATATCCATATCGGCAACACTGTCATGAAAAGTCAGAGCCGGTTACTCGGCGACTGGACTATAGGTGTGACAAAAACGCCGTTCCTCCTACTATCCAACCTATGTCGGACAAGCTGACAATGTAAGACGCTGCTACTCATTTGTGTTGCTTCGTTTCGAGTGCACGCGGGTGTGTTGTGTAAATAACAAGTGATGACTTCGACTTTAAATGAATCGGTGAAACAGATCTTGAACAGTGATTGGGAAAAATAATTACATCATAACTATTTATTTTGTTTTGAAAGGTCTTATTATGTAATAATATATATATAATATATATATAGAATGTAAGCTATATAACTTAAGCAGTTAAATTGGTATGGACATGTTACACGAATGCAAGAAGAAAGTGGATGAATGGGGACAAGTGGAGAACGAAAATAGAACTTTAGGCACGGCAGAATTTGTAAACACTGAAAATCTGTATATGTATATTTAAATTTTTATTTTCTGAAAGTCGGTTAACCGAAAATGCTAATACAAAATTAACTCGTTCTAACCCTTATATAAATTTAGTCATTTTCGTCTAGCGCAGCGGTGAGCAGTTCAGCTGCACTTAGGATTTGCCGTGTGCACTCGCGAGTAAGCATGAGCATCACTGTGCAAGCCGCCCTCTCAGAGGCGGCTAGTCACTATTAAGAAAACATTAAACCATTCTTGGCAATCGTGCAGTATTCGATGTTTCTTGAATATTGAAAATATATTAATTTAAAGAGCTATTGCCATTTATTAAATGGATAGATCTTAGGTTTGGCTTTGAATAAGATTAAAAATAGTTTTAAAGCTCATGTCACAATGCTATGATTATATAAAAAAAATACATGTACAACATTATTCAAACAATTAACACAAAATATTAAGCCTATCAGTTATATGAATGTTGCAAATTACCTCAGTACTCAAGAATCGATTCACCATTTTTCCCTGTTGAAACCATGCACTTTGCTGAAAGTAGGATATGTCCATACTGCAATCAAACCCTATCAAGAAATCTGTCGATCTGAATATGTTATATGGTTTTAACTACAACGCTCATCCCTTGTTCAACAAAATGATTTTAGCACACAATTTTCTTAATGACGATGCCTGTATTCTCCAGACGGTCGTGATCTTTAGTTTTTCTTTGAGATATACACAATTCCCAAGAAAACCCCGACCATAGCCGTGCCCACTGTGGTTACAGTACAAGTGAACTCCATGAGGATCGATATGTTCTACAGCTGCATCTACACATGATATATGTTAGTTCCCGTTGCTGTGTCTCGCATTGGAGCTAAATCTAACAGCTCCTTTTGTTACTTGTTAGTTCGAAGTACCAAACACCCCTAACAAAAAAAAGTCATTTGTAGACTTACGGTGCTGGTGATATAACAGCACATTAATTTAGAGATTTAATAATTTTATTATATATATTATATCAGATTAATCATTTTAATTTTAAGATTATTTTCGGTTGAGTTTTTTTATCAATTTATAAGTGACTAACTAATACCCGCGGCGTGCGATGCTACGCCTAAATAAAATAATGGTGTTTTTTTTTAGTTGAATAAGTAAAAGGAGAAATAATTATACATTTTTATCGTTATTATTGTTAGATATCTCATGCTGATTACTACTCGGGCGTTGCCCAAGAATCCCGATCTACCTTGGCATAAATGAGCTGAAAGACGAAAATTGTGTTTTGTATGTTTTAGGTTGAATAAGTAAAGGGAAAAATAATGATACATTTTCTCTCTTCGTTATTGTGGCTAAAACAAACCAGTACACTAATTAATTCGATTTCCACCAAACTACCCTTCATACAATCCAAATAGTAAATAGAATGTTATCTTCCAAAATTTAATATTCAAGCAATCACTATAAGTAAAGCCATATCGTAATTATTTTTAGATACCCCGTACTGATTACCTGGCGTTGCCCGGGAGTCAACGTATCCAGATGTACTTCGCATAAATGAGACTGAAAGACAAAATTTGTTTATTTTGAGTTATCCTTAAAAGAATACCCGCCGTGCGCTTCTATGCTTGCCCGAGAATCTAGAGTACGTTTCCCCGTTCTTCTTGGCATCAATGAAAAACAAAAATGGTTATTGTGAGTTAATCCGTAAAAAAATAAACATATACTATAGCGGGCTCTTTTTGTGTAGAGCTTTTTTAAGATATTCATTTCTGTTTACATTCATTTTCTGTATTTGTTATGGTTTAGGCAGGCGTAGTAAACCATTTAAGCGTGTAAAAGCTACTTTGGTTTTTACGTTTTTCACTACATAGGGCGATTTTTAAGAGTGAAGGGCTTGAGTATTAAAATTCTCTTATAGCCTATAGCATTCCCGGGAAAATCCTGAACATTTTGCAAAAAGCCCTATCACAATCGGATCGGATGAATATATGGTAGCGCACGCTTGCCCGGGAATCTACTTATCCCGATCTTCTTGGCATCAATGAAAGACAAGAAATGGCTATTGTGAGTTAATCCGTAAAAGATAAATATATGCTGTTGTGGAGTTTTTTGTAGAGTTTTTTTTGTTGAGATATTCAATTCTGTGTACATTGATTTTGTGTATTTGTAATGGTTTAGGTAGCATAAGCCATTTAAGCGTACAAAAAGAGATTTTTCACGTTTTTCATTACAAAGGGTGATATTTAGAGGTGAAGGGGTGTGAGTATTATAACTCTTATATAGCCTATGTTCATCCCGTGTATCTCCTGAACATTTTGGCAAAAAGCCCCATCACAATCGGATGAACGGTATGGCAGCACATAAAATACGAACAAACAAGCAAACAAACATTCATTCATTTATGCACACACACACACACACACACACACACACAACACATATATATATATATATATATATATATATATATATAAGATTAATAATTGTAAAAATGTTGTGGATTTTAAGTTTAGTTGATAATTTAAGTATGTTAAAATTTTACTTTTTGGGAACATATATATATATTATATATTTTTTTCTTTTACTATAATGATTTAATTAAAAATAGTAAATAAATTGAAGATAATGGAAAATAACTGTTTCAAGCCAAATACAAGCTAAGGAAAATACGATAAAATTATTTGCAAGTAGCAAGTAACATTAACTTGTGAAAAATATCACAAGCAAAATATAGTATACGATGAGTGACAGTTGTGCGAGAAATTCTAATTTCATCTAATAATTTAATTTGATTAGGGCATAACAATTCACCTGCTATTTTGTTACAGTCTTTCATTAATTCTTTATCAGACAACCAGTGTTGTGATTTCCCAATATGCATTGCGATGTTGGTAGGTGACATGAACAACTGACTCACAAGCCGACAGTTTTGCCTGCAATAATATAATAATAATAATAATAATAATAATAATAATATAATACTAATACTAATAATATAATAACAATAATAATAGGTGACAATGTATAGAGAAATAAACACAACTACATTATCTTGGTTAAACAAACCCACTAGGGAGCGATCTAACCCCAAACGGGGAATAACGGAATATGTACATCCATTCATCTATAGTAATTCTGCTCGAGGGCAGATCTTTCACTGCAATCATACATTTCTATGCTATGCTTTGAAGCTTTACTAGGGAATTATAGGTGTGGTAGCTTCCCGTTGCTTTCCACATCGGTGAAGGATGATGATGATAACGATAAGGATGATGATGACCGGATGATTTTCGGGTACCGTTGGGCCATACGGTTCCTGACATTTGTCTTACAAGTGAAGAAAAACCCAGAAAAAACTCACTCGACCGGGAATCGAACCCGGGCTCGCTGCGAGACAAGCCAGCACGCTACCTCGAGATCATAGCGGTGGACAATGTATAGATAATTATAATTATAACGATATCGTGTGATGGTTAAAATTTGAACTAATGCAAATAAATGCATTTACAAATAGCATAAAAGTAATGAAATAATTGTGCACTATTTTGTGAAGTCACGGATGAAAAGTTTTCCTTTAGCTTTTCGACCTTCGCAGTATGATCCGTATCCTTATAATTCACATGTTATATCTGAATATTGAACTTTCTCACGTTAGTAAGAACTTTCAGACACATTAAACATTTTGCCTTTTCTTCATATTCAGTAAATAAGTAGGCCTAGTCCTGTAAATATTCTCATTGCAGATTAAAATAAACAATTGGGAATGACGAACACTGTTTCAAATCTGCTGCATGTTCCCGGCATGGTTAAACTAACAATCCTAACAAACTTACATTAGTTTAGACTGCAAAGACGCATCAGTAACGTGCCGCCGCGTCGCAAACTCTCTTCCCTTCCTTCTACTATCCTACTTCGTTGATCATTTGTGCGTTCTGCTCTTCCGTTGTGCACACGTGCAGGGAAGAGTGCTCTTGCACAAAGAGTATGAGGTGGTCACCACTGGTCTAGCTTAAGTTGTTAGATTGAATTTCAGTCGGTTAGTTTTTAAGATAACTTGTTCCTGAAAACGGCCACCATTATATCGAGTTTCTGGCTATGCCGCAACCATGTACAGTGGTTAACTGACTTATGCAGCATATTTAATATTTATTTTCCCATTTACTGTTGAAGAACTGTTTTGTCGGTTCAGTTGAAGTCGAAACAATCACTGGTTGTTTATTCAACATACCCGCATGCAGGTGCAACGAAACAATACAAGTGATTTGCAGTCCGAAACGTCGGTTGAATAGAAGGGGGAAGAGGTCTTGTCACACCTTGTGACCACTGTATAAGAACCCTGATCTATCTTGAATTAAATTTTTCCAGTCATTCCCTGTATAATACATCTCCCTTAAATTTTGGTTAATGTTATTATCCTGTTTCATTCTTGGTCTACCTAATGGGCGCTTTCACACGAGTTTTTCTACAAGGAATTTCCATGTCCATCTTTCGTTCTCCAATCGTGCCACGTATTCTTTCCATCACAGCTTACGAGACTTAACAGTTTCTCATAAATACAATGCAGTTCATTGTTATGTGGTTTTCTCCATTCACCTTTTATTCATCTCTCTTTGGTCCGACAATTTTTCCAAGAGTTTTTATTCTCAAATACTCGTTATCCTCTTTCCTCCCTTAGAATAAGAAATAATATTTGATATCCATTTAATATAACCGAAAGCTGGCCGCGGTGGACTAGTGGTTATGTTCCTTGCTTCTAGTAACGAGGATCGCGGGTTCAAAGCCGGCCGGGGTCAATGGATTTTTTAGGATGGAAAAATCCAAGGAGCAAGTCTTCCGGGATGGACTTTAAGCCGTGGGCCCGAGTCTGAAGATTATCAGGATCTTAAAAGGTGCTTAAGCTTGAATAAAGAGGCCACTAAGCAAAATTTACTGACCTTTCTCATCCTAGTAATACCTTAGTTGCCTACTAGATGTCTCATTGGGTCGGTTTATTGACCGCATACCATTCATGACATCTTTTGGGAAATAAGTGTAACTAAATTAACTTGGTCTAATAACTCCTAACAAAGGAGAGGCTAAGTCTCAACATTGGGCTATTACATCATTGTAGATAGAGAATATATTTTTATTTTGAATAACATGTTATGAGAGAATTTAAGATGACAGACGCCACTGTAATCTAGTAGCTTGCGTTTTCAGAATTCGGCCTATGGTTAATTTCTTTCTGCACCTCTCTTCCTATTTGTAATTGTTATTCCTAGATATTTGAATTCACCCACTTTTTCAAAATTTACGTAATTTATTTTTGTCCATTTGCATTATATAAGGGAAGTCTAGAATGTTTTTTTACAAAATCTTGGAGTATCATTAGGAAAAACAGTTTACCAAGACTGTTGTTTGGGAGTGATGAAGAAAATAAATTCAGGAAGAATACCAAGAAGCTGGTGACGAGCGATCTCTATGAGTTACGAGGAAACTTAACTGAAGTCAACAAAATATCCCTTTAGTTAAAACAGTTGCAAGTTGCTCAACTTAAACTATTACATGCCATGAAACTACCTTGTGTATAAACTGAGCGTGAGTCAGTCTGTCCTCTATTGACTCAAAAACTACTTGACCTATTTGAATGGGTTTTTCCATCATTTAGATAATGTTTTGGGACAATTAACGTATATAACATATTACTGTACTACTATAGGGCCGGTGTTAAAAAAGTAGGTTCATCGGTGCACTGGAAAAGTAGCTTTTTGGACTCTTAAATGGCTTGCGCTGCCTAAACCATAACAAATACACCAAATTAATGTACACAGAATTGAATAGGCCTATCTAAAAAATCTGCAAAAAAGTCCGTGACAGCATCTTTTAGGAATAACTCATAATAACCATTTATGTCTTTCAGCTCATTAACGCCTAGAAGATCGAGATAAGTAGATTCCCGGGCAAAGTTGAGTATTCATCGCGGGTTATCTAAAAATAATTACGACATAAAATGATAATTATTACTTCTGTTTTAACTTATTTAACTAAATATATTTCATATATTTAGGCGTCGTAGCAGCGTACTCTGGGTATTAGCCAGTAAAAGTATAAAGACATCCAATAGAGCAAGCTGATTCACGAGATAGCTTTGAGAGTCATATTTGCAGGGTTTCAGCTTCAGTTCCAGGGTCGACCAATATGAATCTGTTTTTCTCCTATTTCTTCCTTAGTCGTTAAAAAAAACCTGTTCCAAGCAAAAATAGGCATCATTTCTGAAGGTTCTACCGAAATAAATTTTACTGCACGATCATCAGTTAATTGATACTTTAAAATTATTTATCAACTATATTATATAAATAGCCTACTATAGTGGAATGCTGATCATATAGTATTATTAGGCGACAGTGAGGAGATACTAAGGGCCAATACGACATTCTATTAAGTAACAAACTCACTATAACTATCGAACCCGCAGGTTCATGGCCGCGTGGAATTTCCTATCCTGAACCTATTTTTTCAGTCTCACTTGTACAATCCTCTTCCCTCAAAATTATGGTTAGTTATTCTCCTACCTCATTCTTGCCTCTGCCAACTGGACGTTTTCTCTCTGGTTTTCCTACAAGAAGCTTCCGTGCACCTCTTTCATTCCTCATTCGTGTCATATATCCTACCCATCGGAGTCTACGAGACTTAAACTATTCTTATAGTAGGCCTATCTGGTTCCCTATAAAATCATGTTATAGTTCACTGTTGTGAAATCTTTTTCCATTCACCTGTCTGCTCATCTCTCTTTGGCCCAAAAAAAATCTAAGAACTTTGTCCTCAAATACTCGTAATCTTTTCTCCTACCTTAAAGTAAGAGTCCATGTTTCGCATCCATATAATATGAATGGAAGAATTACAGTTTTATATATTTTCAGTTTAACGTTTTTTGAGAAAAACAGGGACAAGAGTCCCAGTAATACATAATAGCATACATTTCCAGGATTTGTTTAATTTATCTCTGCATATCATTCCTATTTGTAATTTATTGTTCCAATGTATTTGAATTCAGCCACTTCTTCAAAATTTCCCTCATTTGTCACTAATTGTCCATTTTCCTCATATAATGTATTTCTATATGTGAACATATATTTAATGTAATTGATGTTTACTTCCAGTCCACATTTATTGATATTACTCAATAGAACATTCTATTGAGTTACACCAAGAAATTGGGGCTCTCGAGACTTCTCGAGTAGAAGACTCGAGTTTTCCAGAATGGAGGTACAGACCTATATGGACCCTCTCTCCCCGGGCTCACTGATTCGTGACTAATCAACTCACGAATCCCTCTCTAATATACAAGGCGAGACCCGACTTGGCGTGGTCCGCAAAATTCAAATCAGCGTACAGTACATAACAACATAATGTATTTCTATGTGTGAACACATGTTTAGTTTTATTGACATTTATACGCCCCTCATGTCCTAATTCATCACAGAGTGACACGTGATCTATATCATCCCATGCAACTATGGAAGTAAATTGGATCAACATGGCAGCTAAACAGTGACCATGATCTGAGTAATGAAAATACGTGGAGTATAGTGCATTCATCATTATATTTAACTTGACAACGCATCATGGATCCTGGTTGTCCGAAGAAGTCTCAGCCATTTGCCCCTATTCCTTGCCACAACCATCCAACGTCTTACTCCAATTCTGGTATCTTCTTTTACATCGTCCTCCTACCTGATATTTGGTCTTCCTCTCCATCTACATTATCATGGTTCAAATCGGAGAACTCTACTGGCTGATAATTAGTGCATTATATACTATAACTATTATTGATAGATCCAAATTAAATGTTGAAGAAGTAACAGAATGAAAATCCTAGGGACAATAATTATAAACAGGAATGAGATGTAGAAATAAATTAAACATTCGCTCGAATCTGTAAATGTCTTGCTATTAAGCACTGTACTGACTTTTGCCATCCCAACTTCTCTAAAAAATAACGATAAAATAAACATATGTAAAACTGTTATTCTTCCATTATATTATATGAAAGTGAAACATGACATCTTGTTTTAAAAGAGGAGGAAATATTGTAAATATTTGAGAATAAAGTGCTTAGGAACATTTTTATACGAAAGAGAGATGAATAAACATGTTACTGGAGGAATCTACATAACAGTGAGGTACATGATCGTTATGGGAAATCTACATGTAATGATAACAATTATTTCTCATAGACTGCTATGGAAAGGACGTGTGGCACAAATGGGGAATTAAAGAAAATATTGGATTCTTGCTATAGGAAAATGAGGAGAAAAGCGGCCATCAGGTAGTCAAAGAATATAGGAGAGAGAATAATATTAATTATCATTTGAGGAAATTATACAAGGAATGATTAGAAAACGTCAGCTCAGTTAGGAATGCATGGAGAACTTATATCCAGTGGCCATGAACTTCCACGAACATTGATTTAGTACCAAGAGAGTTGTAATTGTTGATATTGAAATTAAAATAGTATAGGGAACAAGCTTATGGGTAAGATTTTGAAGCTTGAGTTTTGATTACAGTAGGCCTATTTGCATGTGAATGCAGGGAGAGCGTGATACAATTACCGCCTGGCGAGATGCTGGCTGAAGATCCATCTCGTGTAATGTGTCAGTAGTTCACCTTGAAGCTGTGATATTGTTACATCATCTTACAGCCGTTACCTAAATCACTTTACTTTGTCATTTCAAGGACAAAAGACTGACAAAGCGACGCTTATCATCAATTTTCTCTCATTTATCTTTTAAATATCATCCTTCAATATACAGCACTCATTTTTCGTAGTGATGACTTGTTCCATGATTCTAACTCCGTCTTATACTACAGGGCTCAGGAGACCCAGGAGGATAAGGTTCCCACCTTTTTTTAGATAATCAGCACTAAACGTCAGTCAGGTTGTCAGTCCTGCGTGACGGCACCCTTCACCACTAGAACAGGCCTATGTTACTTATTTACGTTAGGGGCTGAGTTGATCCCTGGGCTGTGGTGCCGTCAGAAGGTTTGGGCCAGTTTAAAAATTCTGACCCCACCGAGAATCGAAACCCTGGGACTTGTTACGTATTACCCTAAACAAAGTATGCTACGGCGTTCACATCTTTCAAGGTGTACCCTCACCAAATTTAATCAACTTAAGGAAAGTCATTTGTGAAGGGAGGAAAAAAGTAACTCGTACTTACTTACTTACTTACTCACTGGCACTATCGAACCCGTAGGTTCATGGCCGCGCGGACATAAGCTCTCCATACATCCCTATCCTGAGCTAATGCTTTCTAATCATTCCCTGTATAATCTACTTCCCTCAAATCATAGTTAATATTGTTCTCCCACCTCATTCTTGGTCTACCAACTGGGCGTTTTCCTTCTGGCTTTCCTAGAAGGAGTTTCCATGCACATCTTTCATTCCCCATTCGCGCAACATGTCCTGCCCATCGCAGTCTACGAGACTTAACTGTTCTTATTATATCTGGCTTCCTATAAAGACCATGTAGTTCATTGTTATGTAGTCTTCTCCATTCACCTGTCTGCTCATCTCTCTTTGGTCCAAAAATTTTCCTTAGAACTTTATTCTCAAATACTCGTAATCTCCTTTCCTCCCTTAAAGTAAGAGTCCATGTTTCGCACCCATATAATATAACTGGTAGAATAAAAGTAACTCGTAAAATTATATATTCAGGTCTGTAACATACAGAGTGAGTCTAAATTCCCCTTACAGAGTTTGAGGACCAAGACAATTAAGTTTAGCGTAGGAACTCGTGTCCGGAAACGTACCGATTTTCCGCTATATGCAAAATCATCACACACGCTTCTTTGGCGTTACTCACTAGAATAGTCTTGAATAGGGTAGTCTATACGTCATTCTCCGCTCACATGATGTTTCGTGTCCACTGCAAGTTTGTTTACGTGCAGTTTAGTTGAGTTCGTGATCCGCCCAGAGACGTTTGTACCTGCAAGGTCATGTGTACATGCGATTCCTTGAAGGCGTACTGAATAGGTTCTTGGAGGATGTGTTGTTGCATGTGCGTCAAAACATGGGGTTTCAGCACGACTGCGCACCAGCTCATTTTGAACGTGCGGTCCGAGGCCATCTAAACAATTCTAACGATTTGGGGAACAGTGGATAGATCGTGGTGGCCCGATTGCTTTGCCTGCACGTTCTACAGACTTAACCCCGCTAGACTACTACCTGTGGGGTCACATGAAAACCTTAATTTACGAGAACTCTGTAGATCCGAGGAAGACCTACTAGTACGACTTATGACTGCGGCGGATGTTGGTGATCGTGTGTACGAGAACATGGTATAGAGGTACTGCATCTGTGTAAAAGTCGGAGCCCCTCTTGTAAGTGATTCCAGACTACAGTCAGCAGGAGTCGGAGAGAGCATCATGTGTTGTAGTGGTATTTTGACCGTAACGGAAAAACGGTACGTTTTTGGACACGAGTTCCTAGGTTAAATTTGTCTTGGTCCCTTCTATAAGTCCTCAAACTCTGTAAGGAGAATTTAGTATATATCAGTGACTCTTCGATCCGTTTTCTGGCCATTGCCTCCCGAACTGCTTTCATCTATTTTTCTCTGATTCTTGCTGTTGTTTTTCTATTCAGGATAAGTAGGTTGACAGCATCCTTTCCAACCATATCTTCCCAACGGTTTCTAGGTCTTCCAACCAGTCACTTCCCTCCAAAGTGTCTACCCAGTACTTGTTTTTATATTTTTCCATATTCCATTCTAACAGGGGTACTGCCAACTTTAAACTGTCGATGCGTATGTAGTTTGATATATATATATATCTTTTTTTTTTGCTCATGTATCACGTATTATTACAGTCTTGTTATTATTACATTTTTATTGCATTACTCTTAGGTGTGTGTATAAGGAATGACTGTTTATAATGTAATATTGAATGTCTGAAGCTTTGAAGGTGTGATTCACTGGGAGTTTATTCCAAACGGGCGTGCTGGATCTTTATTCTCAACAATTGGAATTATTTCGTGAATTTTTTAGGGCCTGGATTACAGCATACAGGATATGAAACTTTCACAGTTTTTCTTTCATTATAGCAAATAATCGCGCATCCAATTTCATTTGTAAAGCTATACCAACTACTTAAAACCCCGTCCATCATTTTGGAATACGGCGTATTATCGACATAGCTTTGTTTATTGTATGTTACAGCATCCATCCATCCATTAATAGTAATTCTGCCCAAGGGCAGGTCTTTCACTGCAATCATAGCATTTCCATGCTATGCTTTACAGCTTTACTAGGGAATATAGGCGTGGCAGCTTCCCGTTGCTTTCCACCACACCGGTGAAGGATGATGATGATGATGATGGCCGATGATTTTCAGGGACTGTTGGGCCCTAAGCGTCCAGACATTTGTCTTACAGGTGAGGAAAACCCCGAAAAAAACCTCACCCAGGAGCATATCCCGACCGGGAATCGAACCCGGGCCCGCTGCGTGCAGCACGCTACCTCGAGACCACAGCGGTGACTATGCATTTTATATTGTAATTTATTATCAGTATCGGCAATTCCACTTGATCGTCGGCAGATATACATTGTTAGCGTGGTGTCGTTTATTCAAAATTGATTTTTAAAATATTCTTCCATTGATTTACAATGTCGTCAAGAAGTAGGCCATATTAATAAGTGCTGGTGACAATGGACACCCGAGTTGATTTCCGTAGTATCTTTCTATAATACCATAGAAAATTACTACACCAACTTACATGGAGAATTAAGCCATAATTGTATCCATCCAATAGCTACAAGTAAGATTAAACAGTTTCAAAATATGCAGTCCTCTTCTGTGATTTCGAAATCAACAATACAGACTTCGACAAACACACATATATCTCAAATTTGCAAATTTGCAAATTTAAGTTTTAATAAGATATATCAAAAATAGGCAGAAAATAATTAATTTTTGATTGATTCCTTCCCATTGTGTAATTGAAGGTAAGAAAATAGCAGATACATTAGCCAAGAAAGACACCCAAATATCCATACAACTAGGCCTACACCACCATTATCATACTGCTCGTTGAAGCTGCAGGTATATATAAATGCAAACCAAGAAATATTATGAAAATATCAGCATGAACAAAACAATGAATCTACTCCTTACAATTGTAGCAGCACAGCTAATTTAATTAATAATTAATAAACAGCTTATTTATTTTTATTTAACAAACTTACCCAAATAGGTCTGCCAAATGTGACAAATTATACTTGACAATAGCGAAGGATAACGATAAACGTATTAGGTAATATAGAGCAATACATTTTTTTTTAATTTGTACAATAGGCATAGAACAAGATGGAACTAGAATATATATGGGGAAAATTAATTCTGAATGAAGGTGAAAAATCAATAACCAGGATTTGAAGACTGGCCATATATATGATTTCATAATACGAAGATATAACCCTTCGGCATGATTGTTACAATTTGTGCTATGAGCTCTTTGCCAGTTCCTAGTTGCATTAGAAATTAGTCTTAATTACAGTATTCCAAATCATAACCGACCATGATCTCCTCGCACAACATCTACACCGACCTAACATCCTCTAATCACAGAGTTATGTTTTGTGTAGAGTTAAAAATAACAGTATCATAAACTGGAAACTTATGGAGCTATATAGTTATTTGAAAAACCACAATTTAAATCTGATCGTGAATATTACTATATTGAGAAGAATGCCTACGTGCAAAAAATATATAGAAAATAAAACATGAATTTTGCTTCAAAAGTCAGGGCATTTAATTAAATAAACAAACATTGTTATTAATGTCATTAATATTGAATTATTATTATTATTATTATTATTATTATTATTATTATTATTATTATTATTATTATTATTATTATTATTATTATTATTATTATTATGATTATGTGATTCTCCAAAGAGAGATGGTCTGAAAAAAATGTTTAGACCATAGCAGTGGTTTGAGGAGTAGAACATGTAATGTAGACGATTTATTACCTTGTGGCCCAAAAGTCGGTTAACAAATGGAAGTTTTCTCAATAACAAGAATTTGCTATTTTAGGTTTTTTTATTCTGGAAACAATGGTAACAATGAAATAATAAAATAAAAAGGAAATAATGATAGAACAATGAATAATAATAATAATGGATTTGTGTTTGTGTTTCTGACAGATGTACTGTATCAGAAAACAACTCTCAAAGAAAGACATTTTACAACATTAGATAAAACATTGAAGTCAATCATGCTTACTCTAGAACAAAGAGTTTAATTAATATTTATTTGTGGTGATAACTATCAAACTTTTAGAGAGGCTGCAAATGAGTTTCACAGGCGGCATCCTGAAATACCGAAACCATAATTTCAAACTGTGAGTAAACTTTTAAATAAATTTAAGAGGACCTTTTCTGTGCTGGATGCGAAGCTAAGTGGCAGACCAAAGACGGTTACTGATGAAGGAAACACAATTAACGTACTTGCAAATTTTATTGCAAGCCCTAAAAGATCAATTCGTTATGTGTCAAGGCAGAGTGGAGTGAGTAAGGAATCTGTCCGGCGAATTTTAAAAGCATCACATTTTCGTCCGTATAAGATGATACATGTTCATACAATAATGTATGACAATGTTCCTCTACACATTTCTGCAATTGGATCACCAATCAAATGGACAATAACAGTTATTTCATTAAACGAGTTATTTTCAGTAATGAGTGTTATTTTTATTTGGACGGTCATCCCCATACTAAAAATTCTCGGTATTGGTCTAGGCAAAATCCAGTATGGATACATGAAGTGAATGACCCAGGTGCCTGCAAAGTAATGGTGTGGTGTGATCTTGTTGGTGGTACGTTGTGGGCCCACATTTCTTTGGGGTCAATGTGAATCAACTTACTTACTTACTTACATACTTACTTACTTACATACTTACTTACTTACATACTTACTTACATACTTACTTACTTACATACTTACTTACTTACATACTTACTTACTTACTCACTGGCACTATCGAACCCGTAGGTTCATAGCCGCGCGGACATAAGCTCTCCATACATCCCTATCCTGAGTTAATGCTTTCCAATCATTCCCCGTATAATCTACTTCCCTCAAATCATAGTTAATATTATTCTCCCACCTCATTCTTGGTCTACCAACTGGGCGTTTTCCCTCTGATTTTCCTACAATAAGCTTCCATGCAAGTCTTTCATTCCCCATACGTGCAACATGTCCTGCCCATCGCAGTCTACGAGACTTAACTGTTCTTATTATATCTGTCTTCCTATAAAGACCATGTAGTTCATTGTTATGTAGTCTTCTCCATTCACCTGTTTGTTCATCTCTCCTTAGTCCAAAAATTATCCTAAGTACCTTATTCTCAATACTCGCAATCTCCTTTCCTCTCTTAAAGTAAGAGTCCATGTTTCGCATCCATATAATATAACTGGTAGAATAATAGTTTTATATATTTTCAGTTTAACGGTTTTTGAAAGGAGTTGGGACATCAAGAGTGTCTGCATTGCATAATAGCATGCATTTCCAGAATTGAGCAAATGTTTAATTTCTTTGTGCATCTCATTCCTATTTGTGATTATTGTTCCTAGGTATTTGAATTCAGCCACTTCCTCAAAATTTCCCTCATTTGTCATTAGCTGTCCATTTCCATTATATAATGTATTTATACGTGTGACCATATATTTAGTGTTATTGATATTTATTTCCAGTCCTAATTTCTTAGTGTTACTCAATAGTGTGTGCGTGTTGTCCTTTAGTATCTCCTCGCTATCGACTAATAGTACTACATCATCAGCATAAACTAACAGCTTATTAATACCATTGAGTTGTAAGCCGTCCTCATTCTCTAAAGATATAATGGCATGCTCTAGTACAAAATTAAATAGTAGAGGAGATAGTGCATCTCCTTGCTTCAACCAGTGTGAACCAACTATCTTACAAAAATTAAGTGCTGGAACTGTGCTCTACTAGACTTTCTAGATGTCCTGCCATTGAATAGACGGCAACAATTGTGACTTCAACAAGATGGGGCTACTGCTCACTATGATGTAATTGTTCGAAACAATTTGAATAGGAAATTTCGTTATCAGTGGATTGGACGGTGTCAGTGGATTGGACGGTGTGGCCCAAGGTGTTGTCCTGCAAGGTCACCTAATTTGACGCCCCTAGACTTCATTCTTTGGATATATGTAGAACAACATGTGTTTCAGTCTCAGCCCTCATCACTGGAAGACTTGAAAGACCGAATCAGTAATGTCATTCGGCATATTTCCCCAGATATACTTTCAAATGAGAGTGCTGAATTTCGTGATCGAGTGGAACATTGTCTCCAGGTGGATGGACGTCACTTTGAAAATCTGCGATAGCTCTGAAATGAAACACATGAATATGACAATTCAATCAGTGTGGTTACTTTTAACATTTTAACATCGGCGAAACTTCTCCCATTTGTCAACCGACATTTCGGCCACACGGTATTATTATTATTATTATGGAATGTTCTGAAGAGAAATGGTTGGAAACAAATTTCTTAGTCTATAGCAGTGGTTTAAGGAGTAGAACATGTAATGAAGACGATTTATCATTATTATTATTATTATTATTATTATTATTATTATTATTATTATTATACAAGGGAGATGAACAGACAGGGGAATGGAGAAGACTACATAAGTGTGTTAATTTATCTTTATGGGAAACCAGATATAATAAGACGAGTTAAATCTCGTAGACTGTGATAGTCATATGTGGCACGAATGGAAAATGAAAGAGGGGAATGGAACCTCCTGGTAGGAAAATCGGAGGAAAGACGTCCAGTAGGCAGACCAAGAATGAGATGGGAAAATAACATTAACCATGATTTGAGGGAGTAGATTATACAGGGGATGATTGGAAAACATCAGTTCAGGATAGGATTGTATGGATAGCTTACGTCCGTTAATAGTATATTACGATGCGAGGTTGGGAAGTGGTTTTTACAGAAGCGAGGAAAATGTTTAAAAACCGAGCGATATCGAGGTTTTTAATTTCCGAGATTCTGTAAAACACTTCACAAACGTGCGTTGTACCTTATTTTTTGCGCGATGGTGTTTTGAAATTAATAAATAATAGTAAAATAATAACATCTTTGTTGGAAATATTTGCGTTCATTATGAACGAGTTACTAACGTTAACAGAGTGGGCAATGTTTATTACTTGAAATTACAGGAGACCATGATACCAATCAGTGAGAGAATGGCGGCAAATACGTATTTATTGTTTTATATTGTTTTAAATAAAGTTCAGTTCATTTAAAATGCAGTGATCTACCGGTAATGTATATTAACACTACCTTTTGGATATATTATTGTATATAGGCCTATATTGTACGTAGTATACATAGAGGTCAGCGGTTTTACTTCCCGCACGAGTTTTGTACAGGGACAATTTAATATGTCTTGCTTGTATACATTTTATTATTAGTTTTAGTCTTAATTTTAACTAATATTAACTGGTTGTATTATAGATCGTAATATGTATATTAGATATTATCTTTTGATCAAATTTTTACTTAGTGTTTTAATATTAGAGTTAATTAAGATTGTTATATTCTTATGTAATATATGTTTGTCCTGGTGAGTGGAAGAGAAGGCCACATGGCCTTAACTCCACCAGGCTAAATAAATAAATAAAAAAAAAAAAAAAAAAAAAAAAAAAAAAAAATATTACAGTAGGCTATAGTTATTTACGTTGGCAACCTCGAAATGTAGGAAGTTGAACTTTCAATCATGGTCGCCATTGCTGTAAGTACGACAAAACGCCCTATCGCGCAAAAACAAATTTTGTGAACCTCTGATGTTGCTCTTTTTTCTGCGGCTGTCTTTCCAATGCCCTTTATAAAATCACTATAAGGACAGTAAAAATGCTCGCTTCAGTAGTAACATATAGGACACGTGTCATGTGCGCGCGCAATTTAATAATGTAGTACAGCTGATTAAAAGTAATCTGTAAATTAAACATTTATTTTCTTAACTGCATTGGTCACTGCTAAAAGGCCTATACAGGTAATTGTCAAAGTTAATGTTAGAAGTCCCTCTATAAAGTAATAAGAGCATTTTAGATGAAACAAAATGAAATGCCCAACTGTGGTTGGCTCTTTATGAAGTGTGGAGGAAGGCTCTTCAAGCACAGAATGTTTATCTATATCTAAGGAAGTTGAATCTATAGTTTGCAGAAAAATAGAGAAAGGGTCTCTTTATCTATGATACTAAATTCAATTATATATTATACCCAAACAAAATGGGGGTACGCCGTAACATAGTTGTTAAGGCACTGCGCTACAAGCCGGAAGGTCCAGGATTCGAGTCCCGGTGGGGTCAGGATTTTTAAACTGACCAAAACCTTCTGGCGGCACTATGGCCCCAGGGTTGACTCTGCCTCTAACGGAAATGAGTACTAGACGCTTATTCTGGGGGTAAGGGCGATCGTCACGCAGGGCTGACAACCCGGCTGACATCATGTGCTGATTGTCCAGAAAAAGTGGGAGCCTTAACCTCCCACTACCCCAAGGACCTCCTGAGGCCTGTAGTGGGATCACTTTAACTTTTAACCAAACAAAATTGGGATGGGCAGGACATGTGCTATATATGGTGAATGAAAAATGAGTATGGAAATTCCCTGTAGGAGAGCTAGAAGGAAATCGCGCAGTAGGTCGGTCAAGTATAAGGTGGGAGAATAACATTAACAATGAATGAGGGAAGTAAATTATACAGAGGATGGTTACAAAAAAATAACTGAGGATAGGGATATGTGGAGAGCTTATATCCGTGTCACAAACCTCCGAGTTTGATAGAACCAATGTGGCGGCCAAAACCCGTAATTTTGTAGTTCATTTATTATTATCATTATTATTATTATTATTACTATTATTACTATTATTATTATTATTATTATTATTATTATTATTATTATTATTATTATTATTATTATTTTAAAAACATTGAGTGTATTTATTATCGATAATACGATCATTCTATGAGGTATAATATTGTTGTGCCTTTTTTGCACAATCCAACTTAATAATTTAATAACTGCGTGGACGCTGATGAGTTCATTGATGAAAAAAGGCAATTTGAGTTTGTAAACAGTTGAAATATGATAGGAGTTTTCAACATTAATATATAAATTTTAATTTAACTTTCATATCGATCAGTAAATCGGATTTTGTAATTAATTTCATCTAATATTTACACTTTTAAAATTACACTGTTCAGCATGCAATTAATTTAAAATAACAGCTCCATTTTATATGAAAATATCAATGCCAAAAACATAGTCAATGAAAAACAAAGATTTAGTGCTAAAAATAGTGGAAGATAAGCAAATCCTCAAAAAAGTTAGTTCTGTGAATTGCAAAGGAATTAAGCTATTGAGATAGCTTTTACGAGATGACCAATAAGTTACATAAAATCTCTGTATCGCTATAGGCCCTAAAAATCCACGTGTTAATGACAGTGGTGTACGATAGTGTAGCCAATATAGAGGTGACGTGTAGTCAGCAGCAATCAAGTGGTTTTCTCGACCTGGAGCCACTACCTCATCATCATCTTCCAGGGATTAAGCCTGTTATCTCGTTCAGGTTTCATGAAAAGACTTGAATGTTTTAAATTGTTCAGACAATCTTCTTTGTGGGCGACTAAACATTTATCCTTCCGCGCGGGTTTATAATTTAGTAATAATTTTGGAAATCTTCCTTCTGGAATTCCTATCAATATGGTCTTTCCAGGCGTTCTAATATTTAATTATTCGGTATGTAAGTTTGAAAATATTTAGTTCCTTTCTTTTATCTTCATTTCTTTTCTTACCTAGTCAGCTATATAGACTGGCAGTGAAGACGAAGTTTTCGAGGAATCTAGTAACATAATGGAGAATATAATACATATATAAGAAAAAAATAAGTGTTTGAATTGGATTCGCCTGGTGGTGTAATGGATAACACGCTGAGGTACAGACTCAGAGTTCCGGGTTCGAATCCCGTCCAGGCATTTATTTTTCTCATCATGCCATATATATATATATTTGGAGTGGCATTAGTAGAACTGAATATACGGGGTTTTGTTACTATATTGGCTACCTTTGTTTGACGTATGATTGTTTAGCGGGTTTATGCACAGGACGGCCTCTGTATGATGCTGGGTGGCCTGATGCCCCCCAGTTTGCGCATTTCCGTATGCTGCTGTCATTTTCGGCCTCAATTTTGAGAGCACATTCTCTGTGGCTATGACAACAGCACATATCACACAACGGGGCCAGGTTGCATCGTCCAAAAGTACAGTTGAATCGCTGACAGCGAGATCACTGTATGAGCCCAGACCTCGGTCTGGATGGGTCCATGGCGACAACTGTATGAATAAAGCGATTTAATTAAATGTTGCTTTACCCGACTAATTATTGGTCAATTCCAATATAAGAAGGTGCAGGGGAATTATTTGTTTTTTTTCTTAACAATTTGTTTAATATTTGTTAGTGAGAAACCAAGTTCCGACTTGATTTCTTCTAATGGGTTGAAGATCAAAGTCTTTGAGTATTACCTCCAGGGTAAGTTTGTGTAATATTGTCTCCCAATTGATACGAAGTAAATTGTAATAATTTTATAATCTTCCACTGATGAGACATAATATCTCAGACCTTCCCGAGTGTTGACCACATTACGATCTCCCTTGTTAAGGAGTTTGGCATATTTGTTGATTTTGTATAAAACTTGAGGGTGTGAGATTGGTTGCCACTGTAATGTCCGTTACAGTAGTGGGTATCTGAGATGACCCAGGAATATATGTGAACGGCCCGTGAATGGATTTTGATAGAGTTAAAATTGAAAATGTTTTGTTCAAAGTCGCAATTGGGGCCGCAGCCTTAGTAACAGTGGGTTTATGAATTCGGCAGGACGCTTCAGAACTTTTTGTACTTTTCTTTGTTCTTTTTCGCCTCTCTTTCATTACATTTTTCACCGGTGAATTCAGCCTTGCGTGTAATGAAACATGTATGAGTACATCTTGCACAAGCGATAGAAGTTCTAAGAAATAGGTAGAGAAATTCCTCTCCTTTTCATTATGAGGATCAATGCGTTCTAATCCACCTGTAGTCACATCGACGGCTGCGTCAGACCGCTCAAACTCTGGGTATATTATAAATACCTATTATAAAAAAGTCCTCGAATTTGGGCCTATATTCTTTTTTTCTAATTGTTTAACCATTTTGGAATTTTTTTGATGAGAGATAGTCACAAAACTTTATCAGGGCATTTTCCCAAAGATCAATAGGTTTACACTCACTTCTATCTGTAATATATCCACATCTTACACCATTTATCGGTGTTTACCGTGTTTATACACGTTGCTTGGTTTTCCAAGACTCAGTCTATTCACGAACAAACACTACCACAAACACTGATACCAGCAAATCAGGAAGAACACACACGCTATACAGTTAAAGTTATCTGCGCAGAGACCAATCCCAGCACTGATATATCACTAACACTTGAGCCAAAGGCTCCACACGAGCGGCAGCCCTTGACCAGACCCACTAATTAGCTGCCGGGTTTTTCACTATATTTTTTTTCGGTGCACTAAACACTACACTGTCACAATTCTTTTTATTTATCGACGGAGTCTGCCACCTGATGTTCTAGAAGCACTAAAGGGTATGTTTTCCCGGGAGTCCGTGTAGAAGTTGTACACTCTTGCGTTGAAATTTCAAGAAGTTGGTGTTCTTGTATTCCCGGGATCCGTGTAGATGTTGCACTCACTTGCGTTGATTTTTCTTAAGTCAGGAACCCAGGCGTCATAACTCGCGATCTCCAGCGAAAGAGACAGACCATTATTCGAATCAAGTGCCTGGCAGGTCCAAATCTCCACTCTCGTCTTGAAGTCCAGAAGTAAAGCAAATCAACGTCAAACACCAGCCGAAAGACAGAAAACTAGAAGTTCTCTCTACGTTGTGTTTCCTCCATGAGGTCGTCGTGTTTTTAAAAATATAATCGATTTTAAGGCAAGAACTAAAATCTAATCCAAAAATTGTTTTAACAACATACATTATAGGATAGAAAAGCTCGATTTCTTTTGATGACTTATTTAAACGTGTTGAACTGCTGATAAAAAAAATCTATCTAAACCTAAGTTATTACCTTTTGAATATTTGTATGTATGTTTTCCCTTTACAGAGATTTAGGCGCTCTCCCCCTACAGGAAAGAATTTGAACCATACTAATTTAGTTACACTTGTTTTCGTATGGATGTCATTTTGAGTGGTACGTGGTCAGCGTTCCGCCTCATACTGA
>JASPKZ010000752.1:0-90176 GCA_030220185.1 Diploptera punctata
TATCATCCACCTCTGTGATTGTGTGACAGGCCTTATCAGCCGGAATCACACATATCACAGACTTTAGTTAATAGGGGCTTCATATACGAGGGCGGATCGGAAAGTAACGCACAATAATTTTTTTCTGCCTTGGTATTGCAGCTAGAATGTTGAAATTTCACAGAGATATAGTTTGAAGTTTTCACTACAGATGGTATTTTTTTCTCAGGCGCACCTCTTGCGAGAGAAGCTTGAACTATGCAACAAAGAGGGCGCGCATGCTACAGTCGTCCACCTGTGAGGAACAGAGAAGTGTTGTTCGATTTTTGTGGGCCAAAGGGCATAAACCCAGTGAAATTCACAGGGACATGCGTGGCGTGTATGGGGATGATTGTATGGACCGTAGCAATGTCTCCAGGTGGTGCACATTCTTCCAAGAGGGACGCGTGAACCTTAGTGATTCGCCACGTGATTCGCCTTAGTGATTCCTGGCCGGCAAACGCTTTGAGACAGATGTGGAAGTGAAATCAGCAGTGCGCACATGGCTACACTCCAACCAAACGGACTTCTACGAACAGGGCATATTGAAACTGGTAACACGATGGGAAAAATGTGTTGAGAAAGTTGGTGACTATGTCGAAAAGTAGGTAAAAGATGTAAGTTCATTTGTGATTTTTTTCCTTTTTTTTACTATTAAACTTTTTAAAAAAAAATTATTGTGCGTTACTTTCCGATCCGCCCTGTGGACGACTGTAGCATGCGCGCCATCTTTGTTGCATAGTTCAAGCTTCTCTCGCAAGAGGTGTACCTGAGAAAAAAATACCATCTGTAGTGAAAACTTCAAACTATATCTCTGTGAAATTTCAACATTCTAGCTGCAATACCAAGTCAAAAAAAATTATTGTCCGTTACTTTCCGATCCGCCCTCGTAATTTCATCCCTCGAACTGACATTGCACAAGACACGAGCACAGGGTTTACTATAGGCTATTCCGAAAATGAGTTTGCCACATCTTTAGAGCTAAACTTCGTTTAAAATTCAAGTTAGGGGAAGGACTAAAGTACTTTTAATCTCGATTAAAATATATTTCCATAGGTACAGCAAACACAAACATGGCACCGTATAACATTGTTTTACCTTTCCATGCTAACCACTCGAATATATATTATATTATTATGAATACTTCTGCATGGGAAGTCACGTTTCTCGATCTATGTTCAACGGGGAAAGTT
Organism: Diploptera punctata; assembly: GCA_030220185.1. Classification (NCBI taxonomy): domain Eukaryota; kingdom Metazoa; phylum Arthropoda; class Insecta; order Blattodea; family Blaberidae; genus Diploptera; species Diploptera punctata. The sequence goes on from JASPKZ010000752.1 coordinate 1,212, forward strand.
GTTAAATTTGATCGCTAGTATCACATCCTTCGGTATATATAACTAAATTAACATCCGTATGACACGCCGATACAATCAAACTCTTCTAGATATTTCAATTATTATAAATTCCAAATAATTCACTTATTTTTCACTTCCATATGCAACAAATCATTGAATATTTGTCGTTGCGTATGAGTTATCTTAAGGATTCCATTTTCGTTTCTTTTAAAATTCCACGCAGAAGAATAATGGATAATAACGGCTAGTTTTAAAAAAGGTGCTCATCGTTAGCTCGATAAATTTAAGGAATTATGTGGAATAATTTAAAATATTTAACAAGAAAAACATTTAAAGAAACACAGATAGGCCTATTATTTCATAAAAGTGTTGTTATTCGATTTTGAAACTTGGATTCTTAACCAAGGGTTTGAAAAAAATTCAAACATTCTAAATTAGTTTTTATTATTGATTTCGTACATCTCAATGATGGATAAATCATATTTGAAGAGAAAAATTATACGCTCAGACCGGGACTTGAACCTGGGACCCTTGGTTCTCTAGAGGTCTGAGCGTATAATTTTTCTCTTCAAATATGATTTATCCATCATTGAGATGTACGAAATCAATAATAAAAACTTGGAAAAAGCCGTACTGGCTGTAATGTATAATTCCCAAATATGTCTTCTTAATAAAGGAGCCGCCATTTGCAAAATAGAAGCATGGCTTCACAGCATTTGGTGGATGGGAATTACAATGTATATAGAGAAAGATTTGCGTTTAGATCGGTACTTGCTCAGGTAGCTCAGTTGGTAGAACACTTGGTCTAGAGAACCAAGGGTCCCGGGTTCAAGTCCCGGTCTGAGCGTATAATTTTTCTCTTCAAATATGATTTATCCATCATTGAGATGTACGAAATCAATAATAAAAACTTGGAAAAAGCCGTACTGGCTGTAATGTATAATTCCCAAATATGTCTTCTTAATAAAGGAGCCGCCATTTGCAAGATAGAAGCATGGCTTCACAGCATTTGGTGGATGGGAATTACAATGTATATAGAGAAAGATTTGCGTTTAGATCGGTACTTGCTCAGGTAGCTCAGTTGGTACAGCACTTGGTCTAGAGAACCAAGGGTCCCGGGTTCAAGTCCCGGTCTGAGCGTATAATTTTTCTCTTCAAATATGATTCTAAATTAGGTTTACTGATACGTAACTAACTCCATAACTGGAACTACGGAACCCAATATTTAGAGCTCCACTGACTTAAACTCTCCTTTGATCCCAAACCTGAGCTAACATTTTACAATCATTCCCTGTATACTTCCCCTATCACAAATCATAGTTAGGCCTAGTATTCTTAATTCTTGGTGAACAGTTTTCCTCTGGTTTTCCTTTGAGGAGTTTTCCATGCCATCTTTCCTTTCCCATTCAAGCCACATGTCGTGTCCATCGCAATCTAGAGACTTAACATTTGATATCCCATGCAGATCATGAAACTCACTCTTATGTCTGTCTAAACCATATTAAAGTACATGGGACTCTTTTGAGAGAATTACTTATCGAATCTAATGCAGTTCTGCTTATTTCCCTACGGATATCATCGAATGACAAGTGGTTAGCTCATTTCTTCAAATAGACCGCTATAGACAACTAGATACTACTTGGTTGGAAAAGGCCGATTCAATTTTGCTCAGAGGCTTTAATTTAGGTTTGAGGTTATTTTAGGAGTCCGAAGTCTTCAGATACAGGACTAGAACCCCGAGCTTACAGATTCTAGCGCAATGCATTAATGAACTACGCTAATGGCGTGCCTTCCTCCTCACTGGTTGAAATTCCATAAGACAATTTCTTCGCCCATGGTGACTCGATGCTTTAAATTGGTTGGTTACTGCTCAGGACACAGTATACACGATAGTCTCACGATAGGCCTGTATAGTAAAATTATGTGCCAGACTATGTGCTTTAAATAAAAAGTGTAAAATGTTCCAAGAATCCTCTTTTTATTGGAATTTGCATATACTAGGAAATACATGTAGTGATATCGAACACAAATCCCGGAGAACCAAAATAACATCACACTGCGCACTGACCTAGAAATGTAAATTGCAACTAATTCGAAGCAAACCAAAACCCTTCTTTTGTGTTTGTTTCAACACAAGATGTGTTCTCAACTTAAGACCTACTTTTTTATAATTCTGAGAGTTGAAAATGTTGACTACTTTATAGTCTGTTTGTTAAATTCTTCCCTTTATACTGAAATTTAAATTATAAATTATTTAATTTAATATTATTACAGGAAATTTAACATGCGATTTTAAAAATTAATATTTTTGTTTTGACAAGATGGTCACTACTTAGATCTGGGATTTGGTAATTCGATCTCGGCCTAAATCAATGTACGTTTTCCCGAGAATAAGTAAATTCAAGAATTGGAAAGGTTTTCCGTATGAAAAATTTCAAGATGGGACCTATAAAAGTTTACCTCTTGTTGTCGCCACTAGCCGAGTAAAATAATGCCTATGATGTCCGGCTCCTCTTGTACACCTATAATTTCCTTTATTTCTTTATTTCGTATTCTATCCATTCTAGATTTATCAGCTGATATTCTTAACATCCATTTTTGTACTTAAAATTCTTTTCATTTTCCTGGTAGGAATTTGCCAAACATCAGCACCATATGTTAAAATGCTCTCAACTATGGTTTGACATAGTTTTAATTTTCTATTTTTTGTAATATTTTTGCTCCACCAAACAGAGTTTCAAGCATTTATTGCTTTTTTGTTTGTGCGATTCTATTTTCAATTTCCACTAATTTATGTATAAACTTGCTATTCTTCCAGTTATATGGATACGATATCATGGTATCTTACTTTAAGGAAGAAAAGAATGATTAGGTGAGTATTAGTACACATTTCTTAAGAAAATTTTGGATCAAAGAGAGAAGAGTAGATAGATGAATGGAGAAAATACTTAATAGTGAGCTACATGGTCTTTATGGGGAACAATAATTATGTGATAAGAAAAGTTCCGTCTAATAGACTCACGATAGGCAGCTAATGAGTTACAAATGGCGAATTAAAAGAGGGACATATATATTTTTAACGAGATCAAAAGAAAAGTGCCCAGAAGGTAGGCAAGAATGAGATGGGAATATAATGTGAAAGGATTCTGTCGGGTCGTCTTCACGTTATTTTGGCGAAATAAAACAACACAGTTGATTGTGTAGATCTCCACAATAACTCTATTTATATAAGCTCTTCGTGACATTTCACTAACAAATTGGTGTAAACATTAATTTTGTTTTAGAATGTATCTATCGTCAGTATCTAACGAATTCACTTGCCACAATTTCTCCTCTTTTGCAGCTTACTGTATCGCTGTCGATTCATTACTGACTCGTTCATCTCCCTGGCAACAGTTTTTATAGGCTGGGGACGAAAATTTCTCGGTCCCCAATCGAGACTTTTCTCCTATGGAAGCTTCTGGCAGAGACCTTTCATGGCAGGGGAAGCAGGGACTTAGAGAAATCTCTGGAACGGAGGTACAGACGCATCGATGATCTGCGCGGGTCTTTGGACTCGTGAGTCGGCGACTCACGAATATATTTCCACCAATGCGAGATCACTATGCTCGCCGACACCCGCGAAATTCAAACACCACTATTACGACGCGTCACAATAACATTAAGCATGACTTGAGGAAGGTATATATATAGGGAATGTTTGGAAAACATTAACCCAAATTGGTTGTATGGATATAGCCGTGCGGATATAAACTCTCCATACAACCTATTTTGGGTTAATTTTTTCTTAACATTCCCTGTATATACTACGAGGGCGATTTCAAAATTTCTGCACACTGAAGATGAAATTGAACAAAATTAAAATATTTTTGAAAATACCTCTGTAGGCCTTCAATATAATCTCTATTGTTCCTTATGATAGCTTCCCAACGTTTTGTAAAATCCCGTATTCCGGATAGGACATCTTCATTGTTGAGCTGTCCGATCACTCTGGCCACCTCATTGAAAACTTTGTCAATTGTACCAAAACGTTTTCCATGGGGTGGTTTCTCCAATTTGGAAAAAAAATCAAAGTCTGGTGGGCTCAAATCAGAACTGTACGGTGGGTAGGGAAGTACTTCCCATCCATATTTGTCATTAGTTTCTATCACTGTTATGGCAGTATGCGGCCTTGCGTTATGGTGCAAAATGAGGATACCAGCTGCAAGCAGGTCGGGCCTTCTCTGGCGAATTTTCGGGTGCAAAACATTTTGCAGAAACAGCTTGTAGTACGCGCCTGTTACAGGCGCTCCCTGAGGCATTTTATTTGTGGTAATGACTCCATTAATGTCATGAGCACAGATCATTATCAGTTTCACCTTCGATTGTTGGCGGAGGCATTTTTTCGGGCGCGGAGACTCTGAATGTTTCCATTGAGATGACTTGAGCTTTCAGTTCTGGCTGAAAATCTCGTATCCAGGTTTCATCTGGTGCCACAATCCTTTTCAGAAGCTGCTCTCCTTCTGTTTGGTAATGTTGAAGAAATTCTTCTGTGATTCTTTTGCGACCTGCCTTCTGCTCTTTACGCAGATAATGATGAACCCATATGACAGAAACGTTTCTCATCTTTAAATTTTCAGTAATGATTCTGTACACTGAAGTGACAGACATTCTGGCCTTATGTGCAATTTCCTCACATGTTTTTCGTCAATCCTCTGTCAAAACGTCATTAACAGTACCCTCAGAAGTGTAATTTGTTGCAGTTGATGGTCTTCGACTTCTTGGATTGTCCTCGGTACTTATCCGATCTTCACGGAAACGAGCAGCCCATCGTGATACTGAGCTACGATCCACTACATTGTTTCAGCACACCTCCCTCAAATCATTGTGACTTTCGTTTGATACTTTCCACGTAAATATTCAATTTTGATGTAGGATCGCTGGTCACTACGTGTAATCTGACCTGACTCGGTTTCCTCTTCCATTTTAAAACTGAATTATGCACGACACATATAATGAGAGTACTGTATTGTACCCTGAAAACTATGACGAAATAGTGTTGTTATAAGATATTACTTTCAAATAAAACCGAATGTTTTAATACTCGTACCAATTCCTAACAAACGATAATAATGCTGAATCAGCACGTTTTCCTGAAACATCTGCTTCTCCATCAACAATTTTTAAGTTCAGATTAGTTACTAGACAGTTGATGGAAATTAGTGCGTGTGTTTAGTACACCTCGTCAAATTAAGTGTCACAGTCAAATTTAAAATATTTTTTTATTGTTTTTAACTAACAAATTTGCAGATCTGCAAAGACTAAATGGTGAGTTAGAGGTTAAATAATATTTTTATTATGTTTATATTGGTATATAGTAGTCATCAACTATATTATGTGTTAATATATAATTTTACAATTCTTAAATATTTCTGGAATAAGAGAATAATCGTAGAGATATACATTTTGTGTTCTAAAAGGAGAATGATGGAAATTTTAGGCATTAAATTAACTCTGTAACAGTAGTTTAGCTTATACCGTGCATTTTATTATCATCTTTGATATATAATGAGTAGGGGATGCAAGATCAGTAAGTGATGCCAAGCCAATAAAATACATTTATATCTCTTAAATATTATTGTATTATTGCCTCACTCTGATGGTTAACAATTTATATAAAAGCAGGTGCCTCGCGGCAATGCCTGACATGCTGTGTTGTCACGTTTCTCATAGCGCTATGGGCATTTATTACACAAGGACAAAAGACGTTGATTATTTATGTTATTACTTAATTTTTATATTATTTGGCATTGTTTAACTTTTAAAATTAAAATTATATATGTATTTATTTATTAATAATTTAATTCCATCATTATATAGCTTGTATATTATAACTAACGAACTAACTAACTAACTAATTAACTGGCACTATCGAACCTGTAGGTTCATGGCCGCGAGGACAAAGCTCTCCATACATCCATATCCTGAGCTAATGTTTTGCAATCATTCCCTGTATAATCTACTTCCCTCAAATCATATTTAATGTTATTCTCCCACCTCATTATTGGTCTACCAACTGGGCGTTTTCCTTCTGGTTTTCCTACAAGAAGCTTCCATGCACATCATTTCATTCCTGCTCATCGCAGTCTACGAGCCTTAACTGTTCTCATATCTGGCTTCCTATAAAGACAATGTAGTTAACATTATTATTATTATTATTATTATTATTAACTGTTCGATCTGAAATATTTTCCCATGGCCGCCACATGTAGAAATCACTTATATATTAAACTAATATAATATATAGATATTGTATTATTATTCGAGCTACATATCACAATAAATCACTGATAATAATTATATTTACGGTATATAATTTTATAACTGGATCGTATATTCCACATCGTTCCTAGTTTTAATTGAAAATGAGGGAAGAATAGTAATGTGGCAACATCGTTGTAGTCGCTGCAGTCGAGATCTTTGTATTTTAATAACATGTAACAGCTGCGGGGAAACAAAGCGAGCCGCTTGTTAAGCATCATAGTGAGGCGATAATAACAGCATGAAAATTGTTATAAATTATTATCGGTAGCTTAACATTCCTTGCAATATTCAACAACTGACGTTGCTCTGGTGTACAAGTACAGAATATAAAACATTATAAAACTACTCTCTAGAAAATATTTTTAATAGGCCTACAAGCTTGAATTCGTATGTGCATAGTAATTTAAATTAAACTATATATTAACCAAAATCAGCCCAAAATTAACCGCCAACTGGAGATATAAATAAAGATTGTTATATTTAATGACGCTCACTAACTTGTGAGTCATTATGTAGCAATTTATTTCAAGCGCGAGGTTCTCCTACGTACTGTAAATTTACGACACGAGACTCACGAGTTTCCTTCCCTCAGGAGAAAGCTACATTCAGAATTGTTACTCCTTTAAAATTCTATTGATTTCTATCGAGTTTGAACAGCGAACCTCGGAATGTGTGGCGTGCAGAGTAACCACTAGTCCACGATAATGATGATGATGATATAAGAATAGAAATAATGACGATGCAAATAATGTAATGATGATAACAATAAACAAATTGTTTGGAAGTGCACAAAGGACTATTACCAAGTAGCTCCGTTATTGCTTATACGAGCGAGTCATCTTTACTCACGCGAAAGGTATTGCGGGCTGTCTTACACATAGGAGATTTTAGGGAAAATCATTATTTTTGGTAGTTTCCTTTCATCCCTCCACTTTAATACTAATTACAAACAATTAACTGGCCATCAGGTAATAATGATGTACTTTTTGATTTTATAAATTTTTTGGTGGGAAAGGTCCATTGCATATTAATTCCATTTACGCCTTTCAGAAAAACGTAAATATTAACATACTAATATTCAAACGGTGGAGCATAAAATCATCTATAATGTGACTATCTTTTCATGTTGAGGGGAGTAGTTATAATTCGAGAAAGCTATTTCATAAAAGAGACTATTTAAAACAATACGATAAACTGACAGCTCTATTACTCTTTAATTACATCGAATACCTGCAACTCGGTTCAGATATTCAGTATATCATAAAGTTTAACTGTAAAAGAAATTGTAAACTTTTAAAGATGTGAGTTCAATTTTCACAATCTTTTTGCCAATTTCGTATGGAATGTCCCAATAACATTTTTTACATTATTTCTCAAATATTTATATTTTTATATTGTTGTTTAGTCCTTTACCCGGAACTAGAAATTAAAAATCACTCGTTTTCACTGCGGTCCGACACATTAATTTATATAACTGATATGAGAAATTAGTGTTTCGCCAATTTAAGAGTGAACAAAAGAAATATATATTCCATATACCAGGAAAATGGGACCTTGAATTCGACTTACTGAGGAATTCGCTTAGTTTACACAGTTATGCGTGACGCATTTTTAAGAAGGGAATCTAACGTGAAATGGCGGAATGAAGGTAGGAATTCAATCGATCAAACAAGGAGACTAAAAATCGCAGAATAAGACGCAATAATATGACATTGAGTAGGAATATTGGATATATTCGCCTGTCCCTATGTTGACCCAGTGCTCGTCCTTAGCCTCGAGTAACGACAAGTGACAGAGGAGATCAATTTCATACAAGCACTTCAACATATGATCCGGGGAATTGGTGTCATCCTCATGAAGCCCGCTTACAGCTGATACGCTTCAATAGAATAACGTCACGCCAGGTTGAACAATGCAGATCAAATTGTCCACTAGTAATGTGTTCCCTCACATTTTGCCGACACAATCATACACTACATGTTTGAGAGTTGTGTTTTTAAAAATTGCAATTTTTTCTAAAGAAAAGTGATACTAATTAGCGAATTCTGAAAGAATGTAACTACTGAGGTTGATCTCCTAAATATTTAAAGACTATTTAACTCATGCCACAAATGCTATAATAATAATAATAATAATAATAATAATAATAATAATAATAATAATAATAATAAAATAATACTTTATTTATTCTGGCAGAGTTAAGGCCATAAGGCCCTCTCTTCCACTCAACCAGCACAAATACAAATAAATATTCGACAAATATAGATATACACTATACTAATTATAAACAGTTAAATATACAATAAATGTAGCAATGTAAATGTCATGTACAAACAACATTTTATAGGGTAATAACAATAATGATACGATAATAATAATAATAATAATAATAATAATAATATAAATATGATACATTATACGGGAAACACCAATTAATACATATATATCTTACACTGGATAATAATGAAGTCGAGTTTAGAGCAAATATAAATTTAGATTTCTTTTAAAAGTTGCCAATGTCCGGCAGCCCCTTATTTCTTGTGGTACGGAATTCCAGTTGCGAGAAGTGGAGATTGTATATGACATGGAGTGATGTGATGTCCTATGTTGCGGTATATTAAGCAAGAGACTATGTTGTGATCTTGTGTTTAAGTTATGGTTTGAGGATAGATAATGGAAACGGGATGATAAATAATTGGGAATCGAGGTATGTAGGATCTTAAATAGGAGAATTAGACAGTGCGATTTTCTTCTCTCTTTTAGATGTAGCCATGACAATTCGTGGAATAATGGAGAAATGTGATCGTATTTTCGAACATTAAATATGAATCTGATACACATATTATGGACACGCTGCTAGTCAATGACCAATCACGTTTCAATGAATGTTGTTTTACAACCAATGACAGTCGTGTTTCACCTCGCTCTTTATCGATTTCTCTTGATCAGCTCCTGCTTTTGTGATAAAGGAAGCTCCTCCTTTTTAATGTTCTGAACAGGTCAAAGCATTATTTTTCTCCAACAAATTCATTGAATATAGCAAATAATGAAAAGATTCCTTGATTTTACTGAGTTGTTTACTAAAAAAATAAATGAATAACCGTAATGTTGATTATGATATATAGTTTGATGTGTTTCATTAACATCGACGTTTACATTAAATATATAAATATTTAAAATAACTATAGTTAAACAATGATTTGTGAGTAAACAGCTTAATTTTATTCGTTAGATAGTCCTAACAAATGTCACTCTTGATTTCCAAATTATCTAGATAATTCACTCCTCACTTCGTGAGTTGTGAATTTATCGATAATTTGGAAATCACTCGTGGCATTACTTATGAAAATACAAATCTTTATCGATCCTATTTACTAGATACTGATAAAAATATTGGTCATGTTTATAAGCTATGTACAGTAATACTTGTTCAAAGCGTAATCGCATGGGATCATTTTTTCCATATTAGACAACATTCCGCATTATACAAAAAAACAAAAAAATTAACCGATCTTAGATTATAGAACACCGTATATATTTCTTTTTATGCACCTTGGATTAATTGTAAATCAGCTGCTATTGGAAAGTGAGCGACTTCGACGGTAATGCGCGAAAAAAAACAGCCCCTTTTCGTCAGCGTTAAAAATGTCTCTTAGGCGCGTATCCTGAAATTAAAGTAAGCAGTTTCAGTTTGCGCTCACTAACTATACTTTCGTCCACATCCTTTGATTCCCCGCAAATTTTATTCCACGCTACATTGTGTCGTCTTTTAAAACTGTCCACGACCAACATGAAGATACCTTGAAATCGTTATTCCCTAGGGATATACAAACAGCTAGAGCTTGACTTAGGAGCATCGGTCCGGAAATTTGGAGATTTTTTGATCATGGACTTCTAAAACACGCCTCTTTGATTTCTCCATTATTTTTTCTTCGTTTGGCCATTTCTGTATCTATTCATTCATTATTTTTTCTTTGTGTTTTAAAATCTTACAAACTTGGGATTTTTCACATTTAAATTTAGTCATTATTTCGCGTACTGAGAGTTTGTTTTTCTTTATCTTCAATCACTTTCACTTTTTCGTTTAATGCCAATGATACATACGATTTAGCTATCTTTATTCCGTGAATTCAGAACGATACCTGTGGAAGATATGTACACAATCAGTCTCAGATCATGAACTAATTTAAGATTTTACAGTGCACTGGTTATTTGTAAGACAGATGTCACACGCCAAATATTTGTCAAACGAACCTGTATTTCGCAAAACGGGTATGCAGTGAGGCCGAAAGAAAAGTCCAGATACACGTAGAAACTCTACTTCACTCGGCGCAGGCGGCAGGAATCATCACTTATTGTTAATTCGCCTAACGGGAATTCAATGAAGTGGAAAATAATTTATTTCTCTCTCTCTTTCCGTCTTATTAACATTTGTTTCATGAATTGTGTATAAATATCCTTCCGTTTCCGCGTTGGGCAGATTCCGTTTTACACAAGTAAAATTACTATTATTTTGCAGGGACCAATACATTTGTTCACATTGGAAAGGTTTCCGCATTATTCACGTTCCGGATTAAACAAGTTTTACTGTGTCTATGTATATATATATATATATATATATATATATATATATATATAACCATTCCTTGATAATGTCATGTGGGATCATGCCGAAACGTCGGAGTCATTGGCCAGGGGCCGAACTTGAATCCAAGACGCGGAAAACCCAAGAAAACTGTCTTATATATATATATATATATATATATATATATGACTACCGCTGTGGTCTCTAGGTAGAGTGCTGCCTTGTGAAGGAGCGGGTCCGGGTTCGATTCATGAGTGAGGTTTTTTTTGGGGTTTTTTCCTCACCTGTAAGACAAATGTCAGGAAGCTTGGGGCCCAACTATTCCCGGGTGAGGTTTTTTTGGAGGTATTTCCACACCTGTAAGACAAGTGTTAGGAAGCTTAGGGCTCATCGGTCCACGAAAATCATCCGACCATCATCATCATCCTTATCGTAATCATCATCCTTCACCGGTGTGGAAAGCAACGGGAAGCTACCACACCTATAATTCCTTACTAAAGCTGCAAAGCATAGTATGAAAATGCTATGATTGCAGTGAAAGACCTGCCCTTGGGTAGTATTACTATGGTTGGATGGATATATTTTTTTTCGGACCAAATTCGGCATAGGCCTATAGTAATCAATTAAAAAAAGAAAGCCATAAATAGTAGCCTATGGGTTCATCTGAATTGAAAATTTAATTATCGCTCTAGCGGCCGAAATTTTCGACATTTCGTAACGAAATTCGGTATAGGGCCTACATATATAATTGAAATAAAACAATGAAAGTATTGTATAAATTTGGAGCGAAGTACAACCTTTAATAAAATTAAAATTCTCTATCCGCGGCCGTGTTTTGTTTTCTCGCATCATAACTGAGTGCATAAATTACAAAAGCAAGATGCATTCTGCATATCAGCAAAATACGGACCAATTTAACGTCAAAACTAATAAAATTCATATCAAATTCCGTTGAGTTAAATAGTCATAAGATAAAAACTTAAAATATATACCTTTTTGGCAGGTGCTGTCTTCCTCAACTGTGTTAAAATATTATATTTAAAATATTATCTGGAGGCCTTTCGGAAGTTAACTTCCATCACCAGCAGGATGAGCTTCTGCTATTAGTTGTTGTTTTGACGATGTAGACTCCTAGTGTCTGTAGCAGCTACATCGTCATAAACAACAACTAGTAGCAGAAGCTAATCCTGCTGATGATGGAAGTTAACTTCCGAAAGACATCCAGATAATATTTTAAATATAATATTTTAACATAGTTGAGGACGACGTCACCTGTCAAAAAGGTACACATTTTAAGTGTTTATCTTACAATTTAACGTGCTAAGGAATTCGGTTAGTTTACGTATTTCGTACTTCATGGAATTTTATTGTGTGTTTTCTCATGGTTTAACGGATCGCTTTAAGGGGAGTCAGCTGTGAAGAGGGTTAAAAAGTAACATGTAATAAGAAAGTATATTTCTGATTCTAATTTGTATTGATCTTTGTGTGTTAATTAAGGAGAAATTATTTATTTTCCTTAGTATAACATATATCTCTGTAGAAGTATTTAAGTTCCCATGTCACCCCAGTCTCAGAGACATGCAATATGCCAGGAGAGGATTTTAAACTCTACATTAAATTGTTTAACCGTTCGTGAACATGGAAGGCCTTTTAACGGATGAATGATCAGCTCAATGCCACGGTCATGTCGTAAAGAACAAGAAAATACATATTATTCACACATACCTTCGTACTAAAAAGACGAAAATTACACTGGCCAGCATGATTTTTGTCTCATGAGTACCAATAGTTGTACTTAATGCAATTTTTTTATCATGTTTACAAATATGTATTCGGAATTTCTCCATCACCCACAGTTTTTTTATTTTAATTTCAATTAATGGATTTAAATAATTTTAATAAACATTTTTTCGTCCATTTGTCCATTGTAAAATAAAACCAAATGAGCTAACTCAAATGATTTCAGCTATGGAAAAGATATATGTAGGCAAATGGAATCCTAATGTGCTGGCCGATTATTGTTGGACCATCAAGATGGATGCTCCACAGGCAAAATATAGCAGAAAATCGCCATTTCTTACTTTCTAGGCGAGTCCGAATGTTCGAATATAGTGTAGTTACGAATGTAGAAAATATTAAAGTGTTTGAAATTATAAATTTCTGTCTCTCGGAAACCTTATGTGATGGAGAAAAACCGATATCATATTTGAATTCAGGAGAAAAAATACTATCAGAATCACATATTTTTCTTTCTGAGACAAAAAAAGTTTATTTTTCGTTGCTTAGTGTTATAGATGATTATAATGATCAAGAGGTATTCAGGGACTATTTGGACCCTAAAGTTTTTCGATATTGTTTCTTATAGGTTTCCGCAAATAGTTTTCAACCCCAAAACTTGTCCCAACCTGAGATGGAACCCGAGCTCTCTGCTTCTGAGTCAACGTTGTTACACCGAGACCACAGAAGTGAACAATTATGGGTGAATTTAGCTTAAATGTATGCATGTATGTATATTAGGGTTATAACCTTTTGGACTTTTCTGAAATAAAATATTTTCTGTGCAATGAATTGGTGAACTTTTGCTTAAAACCATTGAAAAAGGCCTTCATTTCACTGAACTTCAAAAAAAGGTTACCCCGAGTTAATATTAATATATGAATATATTTTGGGGTGATCTTTACTTGAAGCTCAGTGAAATTAAGGCCTTTTTAAATGGTTTTAAGTAGTTAATTGCAAGGAAATATTTTATTTCACAAAAATCCAAAAAGTTTTAACCCTAATGTTTATACCCCGTACATCCCTTGTGGCACACGGGTGCTCCCTAGATGAAATCTCTTAAACAAATCAGTTTAATTGCGCTTATTTACTTACAGATGTCAACGAGTGACACGTGGTTAGCTCATCGCCTCAATTAGACGTGGTAGGGAACTTAGGTATTACTTGGATCTGTAAAGTTCGATTAAATTTTGACAGAGACATTTTTATTCAGGCTTGCGGTTCTTTTACGAGCCAAAAATCTTCAGACAGATTCAGAACCCACGGCTTAAAGTCCCTCCCGGAGGACTTGTCCCTTGGATTTTCCATCCTAAAATCCATTGACCCCGGCCGGGTTTGAACACCTGATCTTCAGGATTAGAATTACGGAACATAACCACCACTAGACCACCGCAGTGGACCATTTAGCTTAAATGTAGTGAGTATTTTAAGATATCTTGAATCATTCATTTTGAATTATGTTTTTAATTAATTTCAATTACTATTGCAGTTTTCCATCGCATGCCTGTATTCAGATACAATGTTCTCACTTCCGAAATAAATAGAAAAGTGATATTTTAATTATAAATAGTCTAAAAATCGGCCCTAGAAGTTTTATTTTTGAACTTATATTTTGCAGGATATGATTAAATTCTGATACTTTTCAAACTTAACCTCAATTGTTAAGTACCTATTCCAATTTAATAGCGCATTTCTATGTATAGATCCAAACTCCATGTGCTATAGCCCTTGAAGAACCAGGGTATTATAAAAGGATCTATAATGTTATTTAATAATTAGTTAATATTAATATTCATCTATTTGTATTAAAATCTAATAGATTTATTAATTATTAATCCATATTTTATTGCAAATTATTATATAATTTTATTATTAAACTACCTAAATATAATCATTGAGTTATAACATCCCCCTTAACAATCAAGCAGTCGACTTCTGGCCTCACGACTACACATGTTGAAACAGAAGTGGAAGATCATTCAGCCAGTATAGGTGTGATATGTGGTCAGCATTTCGGGTCCCCAGCCGTTACAACTGGTTATCTGAACCTAGAGTTGATACTCATTGCAGCTACCCAAATTCCTCATGACACTGGGTGGACACTGGTCCCATATTGGCCGAAATTTCATGATTACTCGTTGAGGAGTTGAACCAATAAGTCCCGTAGCTCTGAATCTTAAACATTTTCAGCTACAGCGCGTGGCAGATACTAAGAGAATATTAGAATAACATTGGCTAAGTCTTAATTACAAACTTTGTTTTGCTGATGAAATCGATTCTTATCAGGGACTAATCACTGTTAATTGAGCTGTGAGAAAAGTATAATTAATCATCTAGATTACTTGATGATTACAACAAAAGCCGTTAATTTCCTTCTGACATGTTACCGTACCACTGTATTTCATTGATATTCTTTTTAGCATTTCACGTACAACTTAAGTTAATTGAACTAGTAGATTCATGTAGCAAAAGAAATTTGTGATTTAAATGCCCACCGCTTTGGTCGGGCGTAACGTCGTCGATTCGAGACGCAGTGGTCCCGGGTTCGTACCTAGTCGGGTTACGTTTCCTGGGTGAGGTTATTTTTTTCGGAGTTTCCTCATTAGTAAGGAGAATATAGCAAACCTTAAGGCTCAAATAATCCGCGAGTATCATCCAGTCATCATAATAATTCATATTAAGATTTTTAAGATTTTAAGATTTTAAGATTTAAGATTTATTTAGCCTGGTGGAGTTAAGGCCATGTGGCCTTCTCTTCCACTCACCAGGACAAACATATTTACATAAGAATATAACAATGTTAATTAACTCTAATATTAAACACTAAGTAAAAATTTGATCAAAAGATAATATCTAATATACATATTACGATCTATAATACAACCAGTTAATATTAGTTAAAATTAAGACTAAAACTAATAATAAAATGTATACAAGCAAGACATATTAAATTGTCCCTGTCTAGTGTATATAAAAAACAGGAAAATAATGAGATATAGAAAATAATTTTACGATTATACAATATTTAAAACAAAACAAATAAAATATTTGTTATTCTTAATATTATTTACATAAATAATTAAATATATTAATATTGCTAAAAGAATACTATCAGTGAGGTGTATAAGTCAGTTTGTTATTAAATAATTCTTTAGTTTGTTTTTGAAGGATGTTATAGTTTGACAGTCTCTGACATAGGGTGGAAGGGAATTCCATGTTTTGGTAAGTGACACCGTAAAAGATAATGAATAATATACAGTGTGATGAGGCGGGATATAAAGGACAATGTGCTGATGGGATCGAGTGTCAAGATTATGTGTGTCGGATAGTCTGATGAAGCGGCGTGATAAATAATTAGGCGATGATGTGTGAAGTATTTTATAGAGAAGGGATAGGGAATGGACAGTTCTACGATCTCTTAGACGAAACCACGATAATTGTTCCAGGGACGGTGTAACATGGTCAAATTTGCGAATACCACAAATAAAACGTGCGCAAGAATTATGAACACGTTGAAGTCTTTGAGTGGAAATAATATTTAAGTCTGTAAAAAGAGTGTCACAATAATCAAAATGGGGCATTGCAAGTGTTTCTACTAACATTTTCCTAAGGGCGAATGGCAAACAATTTCGTACACGATTTAATGAATGTATTATTGAGAAGACTGTTTTGCATGTATGGTTTATTGTGTATTCCAATTTAAGTTTTTGTCAATAAATACTCCTAGAATTTTTACTGTCTCACTATAAGGGATTTGAACTCCATTTAGTGACACATGCGAAACTGTGTTTAGGTTAATTGTAGATAATAGTCTCTGATGACCCATAATGATTGATTGTGACTTTGTAGGATTTAATTGCAGTCCATATTTAACTGTCCAAGTCATTAGTGAGTCAAGATCCTCGTTAATTTTGGCAACAGCGTCATTTAGTGAATATTTGTCTGTGTGGATGTAGATTTGCATGTCGTCTGCAAATAAATTATGTTTGCAATGCTTTAGGGAGTTTAGATATGTCATTTATGTAGATTGAAAAAAGCAAAGGTCCAAGTACCGAACCCTGTGGAACCCCAGCTTTACGGAAGGACCAAGAAGAACATAATGTATGATTTCCTATAAACAGATTGCTGGCGCTCATGAAGGTAGGAATTGAACCATTTCGTGGCACTATCAGAGAGTAAGAGGTTTTTAAGTCTATGCAACAATAAGTCCAAGTCTACCGTGTCGAATGCTTTACTAAAGTCCAGTAATGTAAGAATGGTAAGTTTTCGATTATCAGCAGCTTCGCGTATGTCTTCGCAAATATTTAGTAGAGCAGTATATTCACCTTGTATAATATAAACTTATTAATGAATAGTGTGTCTTGTTTAAATATACGTGTTGTCTTATAGATGGCCAGAGAAGTACTGAATGTTCTTGTGTGGTCGAAAGACTGTGTTTAACCCTTAAATTCGTAATGTATCTTATTTGGATACATCAGTTGGTTTAATTAATTTAATATTCTAAATAAATCAGAAGAAAACGAACAAAAAGAAACCACTTAAATCACTGTCTAATTATACAATATACCTAATAATAACAGTTATACAAGGTTCCGTTTTCTCTGCGGTCCGCCACATTTAAATAACACATAATAAATTTGTGTTTTGCCAGTTTAGGGGTTAAAATGCATCTCGATAGGTAGTACCCATGCAAGTGGACTAGGGCATGTAAAAGTACGTAAAATATAAGTAGAAAAAATAAGTAAATACCTTATTAATGAAGACTATTTAACTCATGCCCCAAATGGGAGTCAATGACCAATCACGTTACAATGATTTTTGATTTACAACCAATCACAGTCGTGTTTCGCCTAGAATTTACCAACTAAAGTTTATCATAATAAAGAAAGCACCTCTTTTTAACATTCTAAATAGGTCATAGCATTATTTTGCAGTGACTGACTCAGTAAAAAATACGGCTACCAGATTGTATATATAGTGCATGAATGTCAACACATACCGCATGCGGGAGCTAATATAAAAAACATTTGTAACAATTGATTATACCACCAGAAAAAGAAACCACTGTTTGCACTTTCTTAAATGTATTTTTTCCCCAGAAAAATATAATTGTCATATTTACATCATAGGACATCAGATATGAATTAATATACAGTTTGATGTGTTTCGTTTTTTCTCCACTAGAGTGCATTCTTACAATATTGCGTTCCTTAGGCAATAAATAATATGATCTGTTGCAGTGACGAATAAAAGAAGCAAATTAAGCGTACCAATCGTTTCTCATTTGTTTTCAAACATCGCCGTTTACATTAAATATATAAATATTTTAAAATAACTATATTTAAATAAAGTTTTGTTATTAAACAACTTAATTTAAATCGTTAAATAGTCCTAACAAATGCCACTCTTGATTTCCAAATTCTCTAAATAAATTCACTCCTCACTTCGTGAGTCGTGAATTTATCGATAATTTGGAAATCTCTCGTGGCATTATTTATGATAATAGTACTTAAAGCAACAAAATGCCAGTGTTTGTTAGAAGTTGCGGGGATATTTTGCCACAGTACAACCAACATAAATTCAAATAAAGTACAGAAAAGCACAATTTATTGCTGCATTAGGCCTATGTGAATAATTACCTGAGAGAAATATATATGTTATTTTTTTTCATAAAATTGTGAAAAAATACCTATAAATGAAGTGAAAAGTTGAACTGTGAATGTACCTAAAATCAGCATGCTTACGATGTAAATTATGTATTAGTCATTGCTAAAACGGTGTAGTCAACCTACTACAAACACACGCTAATAAATTAGTGAACGCTAAGCTAATCTGTTGTTCACTAACTCGCCCATTTTCTCTCCCCAACTTGCCCATGCTAATCTGGTGTAGGCTACACTAACTCGCCCATATTCTCTCCCTAACTTGCTCATGCTAATCTGGTGTACACTAACTCGCCCATTTTCTCTCCCTAATTTCCCCATGCTAATCTGGTGTACACTAACTCGCCCATATTATCTCCTTAACTTGCCCATGCTAATCTGTTGTACACTAAATCGCCCATATTCTCTCCTTAACTTGCCCATGCTAATCTGTTGTATATTAAATCGCCCACATTCTCTCCCTAACTTGCTCATGCTGATCTGGTGTACACTAACTCGCCCATTTTCTCTCCCTAATTTCCCCATGCTAATCTGGTGTACACTAACTCGCCCATATTTTCTCCTTAACTTGCCCATGCTAATCTGTTGTACACTAAATCGCCCACATTCTCTCCCTAACTTGCTCATGCTGATCTGGTGTACACTAACTCGCCCATTTTCTCTCCTTAATTTCCCCATGCTAATCTGGTGTACACTAACTCGCCCATATTCTCTCCTTAACTTGCCCATGCTAATCTTTTGTACACTAAATCGCCCACACTCTCTTCCTAACTTGCTCATGCTGATCTGGGTACACTAACTTGCCCATTTCTCTCCCTAATTTCCCCATGCTAATCTGTTGTACACTAACTCGCCCAATTCTCTCCCTAACTTGCTCATGCTAATCTGATGAACACTAACTCGCCCATTTTCTCTCCCTAACTTCCCCATGCTAATCTGGTGTACACTAACTCGCCTATTTTCTCTCCCTAACTTGCCCATGCTAATCTGATGTACACTAACTCGCCCATTTTCTCTCCCTAATTTCCCCATGCTAATCTGATGTACACTAACTCGCCCATTTTCTCTCTCTAATTTCCCCATGCTAATCTGGTGTACACTAACTTGCCCATTTTCTCACCCTGACTTTCCCTCTAATTTAGGTAAGTTGATTACTCATCCGGATAGACCCTTCATCTTCTTGTGTGGTCAAAAGTGTGTATGTTATCTAGAGTTTAAAAATTACCTCCTGTTACGTTGTGTGCATGTTATAAGGCGCAGATACCTACACTGTAAATACCTATAAAGGAAGAAATTAAATTTAAAAGAAAAAGGAAATAGAGGCCCTGTGTTCCTTATGTAAAATTGCTTATCGCACTTCTCTGTAACCAGTACATTCTTCGATTTAATTCGTTTACACTCTGCTTTGTATTACTCCGTTTCGGTAACATATTTCATATACGTAATTTCGATGCCATAACACATTCTTACAGTGAACAATATAATTTTCTTATCTTTTGAAGTAAACTTCCTAGGATATCGCTAACTATATGTATAAAAAAGTGCTGTACATATTGTGGAAAATTAATTCGAGCAGAAATTTAATGTATTGTTTTCACTTTCTCTGACGTCACTGGCTTATGTAACGCATTTGTTAACTTTATTTTTCTTATTGTTACTTTAGTTAAAGCAAGTTTCCTTATTGAGATAAACATGTTACACAGTTGGAAAAAATTAAAATGACGGTATTACGTAAAATTAGAACTTAATGTCGCTTTGGCCAAGAGGCACTGGCATATGAACGAGAATGTTTAAAGATATCTCTGCTATTATTTACAACCTGTGACGCGACTTTTTTAATTCCTTCATAAACTACTGTCAAATTATATTCTTAGGGTTCCATTTTTCAAATAATTCCGCACCATTTAGAATGATTTTTGCATTTTTTCTAACAATAATTTGAATATTTTTTTTGCGCGATAATGGGTTTTGTCGTACTTACAGCAATGGTGACCAAGATTCAAAGTTCAACTTCCTATATTTCGGGGTTGCCAACCTAAATAATTATACTGTAATAATACATATTACAAAACGCGCGTGGGAAGTAAAATCACTGCCCTCTATTTATACTACATACCAAGTGTGTACGAAAAATATTCAAAAGGTAGTGTTAATATACATTATACGAAACAAATCAGTGCATTTTAAATGAACTGAACTTTATTTGAAACAATATAAAACAATAAATACGTACTTGCCGCCATTTTATCACTATAATGGTCTCACGGCCTCCTATAGTTTCAACCAATAAACATTGCCCACACTGTTAACATTAGTCAATTGTTTATAATGAACGCAAATATTTCCAACAAAGATGTTATTATTTTACAATTATTTATTATTTTGAAAACACCATCGCGCAAAAAATATTGTACAATCCACGTTTGTGAAGTGTTTTACAGATTCTCGGAAATTAAAAACCTCTCTATCGCTCGGTTTTTAGACATTCTCCTCGCTTCTGTAAAAACCACTTCCCAACCTCGCATCGTAATATACCATTTCTATGATATTTAACTACATACGTAGCATGAAGACGTGACAGCTATATTTATTTTAACGAATATTCTAAGTAAAAACGAAGTCGTGTTCCAGTGCAACCGACATAGAGTACGTACTAATTAACTGTACACATAAACTTCAGAATTTCAGAAGTTACTATTTATTTTGGGGCGTTGCATTCTTTCACAGGTTAGAGTGCTTAAACTGCGTTAGATCAGCTTTTACGTTCTTCTTTCACAGATTAGAGTACTTAAATTGCGTTAGGTTAACTTTTAGGTTCGTTAAAAATCGTGTATATATTGGCTACATCCCGTGATTCCATATTTGTTGGCGCATGGTGTATGATTGGAACTTAGAAACATTTTTCACGTCACATGTTGTAAAGAATCCCCTATACCTCTTTAAAATTAAAATAAATATTTCTAGATATAGTTTTGACACACTTGGATAAGGCGTTAATAATTAGTCACTCACCCTCTACCTCTGGGTCTCGAGTTCACGTTAAGTCATTCCATGTGGTTTCGTGGTGTAAGGAACAGGACAGGAACAGGTTTCTCCCGTTTCATTCCATCACTTATCAATAAAAGTGCTATTGCATGGTTTCATTTGGGGGGATGGATGGCCCATAATTTAACAAATGATGAAGGCATTAAACTATGCCCACTATGCGATGACCATGAAAACTGGCAGCATATTATAGCATTCTGTAGAGAGACAGAACAACTTAGATTACAGATGCTGCCGGAGAGATTTCTCAGGTCGGATCGAGGGAGAGTGGCGTGTGTTGGGATCTTTTAGGACGGATCGAGAGTGAATCAAAAACATGCAAATTTTTGGTACAGTAAGAAAATTGAGATATAACAAAATTGTAGATTAAGGATATATGTATTTACAATAAGAATAATCTCAATATGGTCTTTGTTTTCGATCTTTAATCATGTTACATAATTAGTAGGTCTGATAAGTTGAATAGTCTGATAGTGCACTTAATGTCTGCAGGGACGGGGGGACGGGGGTATGAGCGTGCGGTGTGTATATGTGTGGGGGTGTGTGGGTGTATGTGTGTGTGTGTGTTTTTCTAATTTGTTTTCTAGCATTTTTTTAATAATAATGTACGGAATGTGGATGAATGTAGATATGTATTATTTTGATTTAGTGCAGACATAGATTTTACTTATATGTAGCCTGTTATTGTTTTTTGATACAGGTGTATTTGTAGGTATTTGTTTATATTATTAGTTTTATTTTTTATTCATGGAAAAATAATGCACGTACGGCCAAGCAGGCCCGTGCGCAATGTAAATGCATATGTATTTTCATTATTCTGAAAAAAAAAGGCAATAAATTCCATTATATGTATATATATATATATATATATATTATATATATATATATATATATACTCGTGTCATTCATTTCATTTCTTCTGCTCTGCTAAGGGTACTACAGGCCTGATGAGCCGACATCCATGTATATCACAGACTTTCTATAACATATATTTTTTAATACTGGCTTCATCTAATCTCATCTCTCGACCACGCAATACACCGGGCAAGAGAAACGGTTTTTGTTTTACTTTATATTTGAACAAAGTACGTGATAACGCGTCTGCGATTTTTAGATGGGTGAACAGTATGTTTACTGTGTATGTGATCCTATAGCTATTACATATATGGTGGAAGTAATATAAGTGCGCAGATATTAAGCACGAATTCCTTGCTGTAAATATAATTAACATGTCTTGATATGTTTTGGGTCGCAAATGTATGGTTTTCTAAAAAATAAAATACAGTAAAGGTCCTTATTCGCGGAGGATATGTTCCGCAAATATGCCGCGAATACAGAAACCGTGAATATGGAATGGTAATTTGTATGGATATATAAGGGATACGTTCCAAGATTACAAAATAAAATAAAAAATATGAAAATAAAATCAATTAATGAAATATTTTGAACAATTTCTAGTAATTATTACTCTCAGGTTTGGTAAGAGCTTAAAGGACCCAATATTTTTTTTTCAATTAAGATTGATATTCAGCAGTGAATTCTGCGATAGAATTCCTTATTTTGTCTTCGGATTGCTTGATTCATTAACATTGAAACAGCGTGATATAGATGCAAACGACTCGCCAACGCGTAAACAGTCAAGCATTTATATTTTTACTTTAAGCGGCAAAACTACATTTTTACGCTTCGGAACTAATTTTCTTTCCTTTTACTAGACATTATAAATTGGTAACAAAGCAGAAGATTCACGTGTTATTCAACCAAAATTATTGCAACGATTGACAAGTTGAAACAATAAAACATTGATCGTGGAGTGGGTTGCATTTATCAACGGACATAGCGGCACATGAAATACTGCGGCGGTGGCTTTTAACAACGAACTTTAGGCTTAGTGACAATAAGGATACTAATCCTTCTAATATACAGACTGGATCCGCGATTAGAAAATTTTAACCGCGAATACAGGAACTGTGTGTCAATTTTTTTAATCCGCGAATAAGGAACTTTTACTGTATAGACATTTATTAGTGCACTACTTAGTAGATATGGCGAGAATTGATCTATACTAATAACATTCATTGTTTAAAACCGTTGAGGTGGATAGTCATAAAATAAAATAAAGTTAAAATGTACCTTTTTAGGTCAGAACCGCCGTCCTCAACTTACAGCATACTAACTTCCTTACTCACTGGCACTATCGAACCTATAGGTTCATGGCCGCGCGGACATAAACTGTCCATAAATCCCTATCCTGAGCTAATGCTTTCCAATCATTCCCTGTACAATCTACCTCCCTCAAATCATAGTTAATGTTATTCTCCCACCTCATTCTTGATCTACCAACTGGGCGTTTTCCCTCTGGCTTTCCTACAAGAAGCTTCCATGCAAGTCTTTCATTTCCCATACGTGCAACATGTCCTGCCCATCGCAGTCTACGAGACTTAATTGTTCTTATTATATCTGGCTTCCTATAAAGACCATGAAGTCTTCTCCAGTCACCTGTCTGTTCATCTCTCTTTGGTCCAATAATTTTCCTAAGAACTTTATTCTCAAAAACTCGTAATATCATTTCCTCCCTTAAAGTAAGAGTCCATGTTTCGCACCCATTTAATATAACTGGTAGAATAATAATTTTATATATTTTCAGTTTAACGTTTTTTGAAAGGAGTTGGGACATCATAAGTCTCTGCAGTGCATAATAGCATGCATTTCCAGAATTGAGCCTAAGTTTAATTTCTTTGTGCATCTCATTGCTATTTGTGATTATTGTTCCTAGGTATTTGAATTCAACCACTTGCTCAAAATTTCCCTCATTGTCATTAGCTGTCCATTTCCATTATAGGCCTACATATTTTATAAGTTGAGGACGACGGTTCTGAACTAAAAGGGTACATTTTAACTTTATTTATGAGCATTGATCTGTTTTTATAGAGTGCATATGGAGCTTGAAATTGCAAACTGTTTCTTTTTGTATTTTTTATATTATGATCGTTTTAGTACAAATTAAATAAAAACAAACGAAATTAAATAAACAGTTTCATTTAACTTCGGAAGGGAAATCGACAATATTATAGGGGCGTATTATGTTAGCTATTTTATAATTAACGCTAACGGAAAAGAGTTGTTCCATTTCGTGTTCCATACGTACACGCCATGGATGAGCAGTTTAAGGCATGTAGAGTCGAGGGACTTGCGCTGGTTCCAGTCCCCGTGAGGGAATACGTTTTCTTATGGAATTTCGACCAGTATAGGACTAGTACACAGCATCGTGAGGAATTTGGGTTGATACAATAATTAGCGGCCCCACACTGAGAAAACCAGTTATAACGGCTGGGGGATTCGATATGCTGACCACATGTCACTCCTATACTAGCTAGATGAACATCTCTACCTCTGTTATTAAAACATGTGCATATGTGGCTAGGAAAATTGGACAATACATTATAATATAATAATAATAATAATAATAATAATAATAATAATAATAATAATAATAATACTTTATTATTCTGGCAGAGTTAAGGCCATAAGGCCCTCTCTTCCACTCAACCAGCACAAATACAAATAAATATTCGACAAATATAGATATACACTGTACTAATTATTAACAGTTAAAGATACAATAAATGTAGCAATGTAAATGTCATGTACAAACAACATTTCATAGGGTAATAACAATAATGATACGATAATAATAATAATAGTAATAATAATAATATAATAATAATAGTAATAATAATAATAATAATAATATAAATATGATACATTATACGGGAAACACCAATTAATATATAATCTTACACTGGATAATAATTAAGTCAAGTTTAGAGCAAATATAAATTTAGATTTCTTTTAAAAGATGCCAATTCAACTTGCAGAAGAATTTGTCAGTTTAAACAGTTTCTGCGTGACGGAGTTTTTATTCTCATATTTTACAAGTACAGTAAAAGCTCCTTATTCGCGGGTTAAAAAATTGAGGGACAGTTCCTGTATTCGCGGTTAAACTTTTCTATTCGCGGATCCAGTCAGTATATTAGAAGGATTAGTATCCTTTATTAACGCATCGGTTAAGTTTTTGCTGCAGGCACGTGCCAAGGCGGCTTTTACAAAGAGTGATTCAAACCAAGTGGACAAGTTAACATCAAAGTAAAACAAACCTTATTGCCACTAAGCCTAAGGTTCGTTGTTAAAAGCTACCGCCGCAGTATTTCACGTGCCGATACGTCCGTTGATAAATGCCGCCCTCACCACGATCAGTGTTTTATTGTTTCAACTTGTCAATCGTTGCAATAATTTTGATTGAATAACTTCTGCTTTGTTACGAATTTATAATGTCTAGTAAAAGGAAAGAAAATTACTTCCGAAGCGAAAAAAAAGTAGTTTCGCCGCTTAAAGTAAAAATATAAATGCTTGACCATTTACGCGTTGGCGAGTCATTTGCGTCTATCACGCTGTTTCAATGTTAATGAATCAAGAAATCCGAAGACAAATAAGGAATTCTATCGCAGAATTCACATCTGAATATCAATCTTAATTGAAAAATATTTTTAAATCGGCAAAACATGAAAAAATTACTAAGTTATTTATGCCCTTGCCTTAACCTGACAGTAGTAATTACTAGAAATTGTTCAAAATATCTCATTAATTGATTTTATTTTGATACTTTTTATTTTATTTTGTAATCTTAGAACGTATCCCCTATATATACATACAAATCACCATTCCATATTCGCAGTTTCTGTATTCGCGGCATATTTGCGGAACATATCCCCCGCGAATAAGGACCTTTTACTGTATTTTATTATTTTATCCTCCCATCTATGTTTTGGAGTTACCAAAGATCTTATATCAATTGGCTTCCATTTGTATAACTTCCTCTACGACTCTCTTCTGACATTCTTGCTTTCATTGTGGCGTCGTGGGTAAAATCTCTATCTTCCACTACAGTTACGTAAATTCTTTTCCCAAATGGGTACGAAATATTAAATATCCATATTGGATCTCTGTGTTTCCCTTCTGTCATGTTGTCTTGTGCTGATATGGGTGGTGGTGGTGGTACTGGATCACTGCTAATAGCAAATCCAAGGAGGAAAGCTATCGTAAACCTATCTAACATATGTTCTGTGTTTATCTTCCCTGCCTACAGTCATCGGCATAGAATTCAATTATAAATATCATGTGGTAGCGGATATATAGTTCTTTTATCATCTTCTTCACAGCAGCAACGACATCAAAATTAGACCTTAAGGTCTGTTCCGATCTCATGCTAGAGTTGTTCTATCCATATTTTACTGGATCTTCCAACATTTCTTCATCTTAGTGGTTTGTAATAAAGAATCTGTTATTTTATTTTATTTATTTAAGGACTCTCTTTTACAACTGAGGTCACTGTTTAATTCAATCCTCCTGAGCATATAAGGACCGATAATTTTTGTTCACGCTTAAGTATCTTTTAACTAACTCATTCGCTCCATCTAATCCGTATGTTCCTGGCCGCACGGACATAAGCTCTCCATACATCCCTATCCTGAACTAATGTTTTCCAATCATCATCTGTATAACATACTTCCCTCAAATCATGTTAAATATTATTGTCTCATCTTATTCTTGGTCTGCCAACTGAGCGCTTTCCCTCTGGTTTTGTTACCAGAAGCTTCCATGCCCGTCTTTTATTCACCATTCGTGCCACACGTTCTGCCCATCACAGTCTACGATATTTAATTGTTCTTATTATATCTGCTTTTCATTGTACATTGACCCTTTTACTTTCCGTAAACTTACAATTAAGGTTTTAGAACTTTATTTTACTTCTGTAGGAAGCCATGCTCTAAATTCTTATGTCCTTAAAAAGTCCTTCGAACCCGGCCGGGTTTGAACCTAAAAAGTTGGGAACTATATGTGATCATAGTAACCACTAATCCACCATTATTCATCTACAGGGTGGTGTAAGTAATACAAAGTAAAGTAAAATGGTGTAAGTAATACAAAGTAAAGTAAAATATGCCCTTGAAGGGCCTTGGGATAGTAGGACGATTAAGTTTGTCACCTCGACAGGAGACATCAACAAGGTTGTCGTTTTGCGTAATGACGGTCTTTATCCAAGAAAAAGCGTCTATTACACATTTCAGTTAAAGGCTGAGCCTATCCCATGGCCATAGTGTCACCAGAAAGTTTACAACACTTCTAAATTCCTTACCAAATCGGGACTCAAACTACCGCCTTTCCGGATTACTGTATAGCGCGGGCGTGTCTAACCTTTTTTTTTGGAAAAGGGCCACTGTCGTTAAGGTGAATTGGTTTGAGGGTCACATGATCAGATTTTTTACCGTATTAAATAGGATCTAAGATAAACCAATTAATTTAAATGTAAAATAGCTAATATACTCGTATTATGTTATTTTTATTGAAATATTATTTTGCAATAACTGATAAAATGGATACATATAGACAAAAATGGAAGCAAACACATAGACAGAATGAATGAAGATAGATATCCAAAACAAATAACAAAATACAAACCTAAAGGCACCCGAGATGTGGGCAGACCTAGAATGAGATGGGCTGAAGTCGGAACGGGTCAACAGACCTAATCCATAAATGAAGATGATGATGATTAAAATATTAATAATTAAAATTTTATTAAAATATTAACTATTAACATATTATAATGACACTTCAATATGAGCGAACAACTGCAAGCTGGAAACTAACTTGAAATGTACAAAATGTAACGATAATAAAACATCTGACACACATTCGCCTTTGAAAGTAGTAACCGCGCGGTCAACAATGTATGGAGATTTCAAAGCGTGCGCGGTAGGTAGCATCATAAATAAAAATGTGGGCTGAGTGTTTCTTAAAACGGATGTGATTTTTCCATGATTTGAGCAAGGGGATGAATAGGATGGACTTTTGCAAACACGTGTGTTGGAAACAGAAAAAAGTTTTGCTCTTTCAACTTTATCTTATTCCAAATAGAATTACTTATTTCATAAATGATATTAGACTGTAACTTTCAATTAGCACTGCGGGCCGAATCCGATGTGATAGAGCAAATATCGTTGCGGGCCGCATGCGATGGGATCGAGAGCCGCAAGCGGCCCGCGGGTTGGACGCACCTGGTATAGCGTATTGCCTTAACAAAGTGCATGCCCTCTTACAAAATAAGGTAGGTTAAAATGAATATATACACCTAATATGTTACAGAATTATGAATTTTTTCTAATATGGTTAATTTATATTTTTTAGAAACGTTCAATGGAAGGTGATAGGACTGATTTTCAAAGAGAGTGAATTACATATGAATAAAAAAAATAATGTAAAGATCTGCCTTATTGCTAAAAGTAAGAAACATACCGAGCACTATATATAGAGTTGTAGATGTAGACGATAGTGGTGTTATCGTTGTATTAGCTGTTCACATTTTGAAGATAATCTATAATTAGATCACTAGCGTTAGTTTGTAACAGAACAAAATAATGTGGTTGGAAGAATGTCCTTAGGGAAGGGATGAGGAGCAGAAAATACAGGATACTTGCAGACAAAAACAAGGAACGTTATCTACCTGACTCACTAAGGTATTGTTTCGTATGGAACATATTAATGAAACATTCGAAGGGATGTACTGAATTTAAGAGTAATGAGTATTTATAACAATCAATAATAACTTATCAAGTACTCCCTAAAAAATCAACTAATGGAAGTGATTCTGAACACTTTATTATTATTATTATTATTATTATTATTATTATTATTATTATTATTATTATTATTAAAATGATTGGAGGAGAAAATGTCCAAACATGGGAATTCCTATTTCAAACAACAAAATTTATACAACTTACATTTTGCAGATGATCAATTGTCAATTGCACAAGATTATGAAGATTTAGAATATATGACTAGAAAATTAATAGAAGAATATGAAAAATGGGGATTAATTTTGAACATGAAGAAAACAAAATATTTATCAATTGGTGAACCAGAACAAAATTTATTTTGGAGACTGGAGAAACAATAAAATCTTGTAGTGAGATCACATATTTAGGAATTAAAATAAATAAAAATGGAAGTTATGAAGAGGAAATAGAAATAATAAAGGAAAATTTGCAATTGCTTGCCTCAATGGAATATTGTGGAATAAAAATATAAGTAATAAAAATAAAATGAATATATATCATATAATTGTAAAAAACATCATTACTTATGGAGCAGAACTTTGGTCATTAACAACAAAAACAAATAAGTATCTTTTGGAACGGAAATGGATTTTATACGAAGGGCAGCAAGAATTTCAAGAAGAAAAAAAATTAGGAACTCAGTTATAAGGGAGAAAAAGAAGATTGAAGACACTATTATAGATTATATTAAAACTCAGCAATTAAGATGGTACGGACATATCCAGCGAATGGAAGAGGATCGGCTACCAAAATCTCTTTTGGAATTGAAACCTGAGGGAAGACGACGCAGTGGAAGACCTAAAACCTCCTGGAGTCAACGAAATATGTATACATGAAGGAGAAACATCTTCAACCAGGAGATTGGATGGATCGACAAAATTGGCTATTGGGAATCGGACGTTGACAAAGACATTAATCAACCGACGATCTATCTATGTATCTATTATTATTATTATTATTATTATTATTATTATTATTATTATTATTATTATTAAAAATAAGTTACAAATAAATAATTCAATAGTGAGAAGTACAATCACATATTGAGCAGAAATATGGAAATTCAACAAAAACTTATGTCGATGGAAATGGATTTCATGAGGAGGCAGCAGCAAAATGTTCAAAATTATAAAAAAAATATGAAATGATTTTTTTAATGCCCCAGGTAGTCCTTTGGAACATTTCTGGTGTTCTCTCCTGGTATTGGCGTAATTGTAACCCACTTCTGAGGTTGGGGCGTCTAGAAGGCGCGATTACGTTGCTCCGATGATATGATGGCTGATGATGATGATAGTGGTGTGCCAGGAGAATCCTTAATTCTAAACTTAATCTAAGATGAATATGAATGATGATGATTGCGATGGCCATGTGATGTTCGGGGACCGTTTGGACCTTAAATCTTCCTGACATTTGTCTTACAGGTGATAAAAACATCACCCAGCAAACTGTCCCGACCGAGGATCGAACCCGGGCCCGCTGAGTGACAAGGCAGCAAGCTACCTCGAGGCAACAGCGGTGGACTAAATAAGAAATAATGCCATAAGAGAAAAAATGAACATTAAATATTCAATAGTACATTAGATAAGATGAAATCAATTAAATTGGCAAAACTCCTGAATAGAAGATATAACTGGAATGAGAACAAGATGACTGGAGGACATGAAGTGGATGGATAGAGACAATTGGAGAAGGAAAATAAAACTATAAGCACAGAAAGATGTGTAAACATTGAAATTCGTGTATATAAATATATTTATTATTATTATTATTATTATTATTATTATTATTATTATTATTATTATTATTATTATTATTATTATTATTATTATTGTCCACCGCTGTAGTCTAGTAATAACGTCATTACCACATATATCCATCTCGTTTCGATCACGGTAGGAATTAGTTTCCGGATGAGATTTATTCGAGGTTTTTCTCAACTGTAAGAGTAATGCAAAGAAAATTTTAATGCCCAAATAGTTTCGGAAAAAATGTATGTGACTTGACTTCCCAACTCCTTTCATAAAACGTTAAACTGAAAATATATAAAACTATTATTCTACCAGTTATATTATATGGATGCGAAACATGCACTCTTACTTTAAGGGAGGCAAGGAGGTTACGAGTATTTGAGAATAAAGTTCTTAGGAAAATATTTGGACCAAAGAGAGATGAACAGTCTGTTGAATGGAGAAGGCTGCATAATAGTGAATTACATGGTCTTTATAGGAAGACATATATAATGGGAACATTTAAGTCTCGTAGACTACGATGGGCAGGACATGTGGCACGAATGGGGAATGGAAGACGTGCATGGAAGCTTCTTGTAGGAAAACCTGAGGGAAAACTCCCAGTTGATAGACCAAGAATGAGGTGGGAGAATAACATTAACTATGATTTGAGGGAAGTAGAATATACAGGGGATGATTGGAAAACATTGACTCAAGATAGGGATATATGGAGAGCTTATGTCCGCGCGGCCATCAACCTACGGGTTCAATAGTGCCAGTGAGTTAGTTAGTGAAATATTCAAACATCAAAATAGTTACAATAGAAAAGAAGAATCATTACAAGTAAAAAAAGCATGGATACCAGTCTTAACAAAAGCCAGATGTAAACCCCTACGAGAACAATCTACTAGAACATCAGACAGCCACCTCATTGGTGCAATGGAAGACCCTAATGCTAACCAACCAGAAGGCAGATACAATTTACGAAGTAACGGACCGCGCGGAGAACACGTCGCGGATACATGTATAAATAGAGCAGGTAGTCGACAAAATTGCTCGCGGGCGACATTCGCGGTTTTTCGCGGTTTTCCTCTTAGCATGGCAGCATCATCATCATCAGTAAACCAGCAGCAGCAAGACCAGAGAAGCTTCATCGCCGCGCTTCCGCCTTCCCTATCCTGGACTCCCCCACAACGGCGAACTGACACCTAGGCGGATGAGATATTCTATCTGAGGCTTAGAAGCACTATTTAAACGACGGAATTCATTAATTTCCTTAGACATTCTTTAAAGAAACTGGGCTGAAGAGGGCAACCATAAGACCCTAAAACAGTCTGAAGGCGACATAAATATTTCTGCGCTTTCAATTCTACTCCTAGACAAAATTGCCAGTCTCCAGACAACCCTTGAGGATGCCGGACGCAGTCTCTGGCGAAACGTTGTGGAACTACAAGCCTCAAGACCATGGCCAACAGCCCGGAAATCTTCTGCAAGATCATCATAGTAACTCCGGCCGTGAAAGCCTAAGTCAATATATTAGTTAGAAATGTATGTGTAATATTATGTTTTAAGTTGTTACTAATAGAATGTTAATTTTGTAAGAAAATGTTTAAATGTGTTAATAAAATAGAAAAATATTTAGATAAGATTCAAAGTGTCTCAAAATTAATGCGAGTAATTGCATATGATTGTATATGATTTTATTTTTCCGTATTTTCTTAACATTTTGCTTCTGAAATCGTTTCTTTCACTTTCTAGTT
This sequence comes from Diploptera punctata, assembly GCA_030220185.1. Classification (NCBI taxonomy): domain Eukaryota; kingdom Metazoa; phylum Arthropoda; class Insecta; order Blattodea; family Blaberidae; genus Diploptera; species Diploptera punctata. The sequence goes on from JASPKZ010000752.1 coordinate 33,750, forward strand.
TACAGCATTCAAATAAAATATGGAAGTCCGTCTGATCTGCTACTCCATGCGCGCACATGGGGGAATCCTTGATTTTAAATCTATTGAAGTAATATATATATTCTCCAACAATGCATAGTAATTCTGCCCGAGGGCAGGTCTTTCACTGGAATCATAGCATTTTCATGCCATGCTATGCAGCTTTACTAAAGAATTATAGGTGTGGTAGGTTCCCGTTCCTTTCCACATCTATGAATGATGATGATGATGATGATAAGGATGATGATCGGATGATTTTCGGGTATCGTTGGACCCTAAGCTTTCTGACATTTGTCTTACAGGCGAGGAAAACCCCCGAAAAACTTCACCCTGGAGCCTATCCCGAACGAGGAACCGAACCCGGGCCCGCTGCGTGACAAGGCAGCATGCTACCTCGAGATAACAGCGGTGGACATATATATATATATATATATATATATATATATATATATTGTGGAAAGCAACGGGAAGCTACCACACCTACAATTCCCTAGTAAAGCTGCAAGCATAACATGAAAATGCTATGATTGCGGTGAAGGACCTGCCTTCGGGCAGAATTACTATGGATGGATATATATATATATATGTGTGTGTGTGTGTGTGTGTGTGTGTGTGTGTGTGTGTAATGATTAAATATGCATGCTGGGTGCGTATGCCTTTCGGTTAGAAGAAAGTAAAAACATGATGTAAATGAATTAGAAGCGGAGATATAAATTATCTGAAAGATGATATTAACATTAATAATAAAGAAAATGTGCACGATGTGGCTTGCCAAAGAGTGTAGTACGTATTTCGGTTATTGCAAAGAACGAGGTGGAACCTTACGGGAAAGATACCGATCGCGGGACAAAAACAAACCTTTTTATTATGGAACTACTTCCCAATTTTTTTAATGAATTAAAATAGGATTCCGCTCCAGCACCTTAAAAAACTAACGGAATTCAAAATAAACTTGCCACTCATCTTGAACTATTCTACCTCGTGGGATTATTCAACTCGAATGACGTTGGCACCACCGAGAATGTGATCTAAAATACTAAAAAACAGAGTGAAGGATAATTCGATGAGAATCCCAATAATGTGTAACACGTGCCCCAATTAGTAACCTGCATAACAAAGTTTGAGCGTCCCAATCGTAAGGTTTTAAATATCATCATTCATCATCATCACTCCAGGGATTAGGAACAGTTGCCCGTTCCGGATTCATAATGCATGCAGCCCAACGTCTTATAGGTCTTCCAACATCACGTCTTCCTCTGTCTGGATAATTTCTCGCTTAAAACAATGGCTATTATCTACTTACTTCAAGTCACATCCATGTGATCCATCCATTATCTGTCTGTAATTCGTGACCTTATCCAATAAAGGCTGTACTTTCAATTCTTCTCTTATATCCTCATTTCTTATTCTATCAAGTCTTCTACATCCTTTAACTTGTCTTAGGAACCTCATCTCCGCCGTCTGTATTCTATCCTTCTGTTTTTTCATTGGTGCCCAAGTTTCACATCCATACAATATTGTGGGAACTGCCATAACATTATACATTTTTATCTAATTTTATTTTTGAATGTTCTCTGTATTGTTTCACACACCGTCTGAAATTTATTTATTTTGGAGTCAATATCTCTTTCCACATTGTAGCCAAGATCACAGCCCAAATATTTGAAACTATACACCTGTTCTATACTTTGATTTTCTAAAATAATTTTGGTTTTAAATATGCAATTTGTTTTTTGTTGTATCCCTGAGATATATTATGTTGAGATCAGGAATGCATGAGAATGAATACAACATAGTTTTTAATAAATAAGATCGTTGACAGTTAAAATTTTATTGGAGCATTAAAAGAGTTGAGACGCTCATATGAGGACAATAAACTGCGAATTGAAAGTTTAACTTCTGAATGTCGTCATAAACAGAGGGTTGTTTGTAAATAGTATAATTCCAAGAAATATATTTTATATTCTGGAAAAATGTTATATACGTAATAATAGACTACAAAATTGAGTTAGTTATGCATAATAAAATCGGCTACTGCTTATAAAACACGATTCATTTTAAAATGTTAACTTATGTATGTTTGGTACACATTAAAATATAAATTGTACGTACAATGTTAAAAAAGTGTCCGTTGCAGGGTATCAAAATGAGTTATGATGTACCGGTATATGTTATTTCTCATTATTGTAATTTAATTTCATCACACTTTTGTGAGCACGATTTAAATGTAAATTTATTGCTAATGTAAAAAATACCCGACACTATATCCATCCATAGTAATTCTGCCCGAACGCAGGTCCTTCACTGCAATCATAGCAATTTCATGCTATGCTTGCAGATTTACTAGGGAATTGTAGGTGTGGTAGCTTCTCGTTGCTTTCCACACCGATGAAGGATGATGATGATAATGATAAGGGTGATGATGATGATGGCCATATGATTTCGGGGACCGTTTAGACCTTAAGGTTTTCCTGACATTTGTCTTATAGGCGAGGAAAACTCCCGGTAAAAACCTCACCCAGAAAAACTTTTCCGACCGGGAATCGGACCCGAGCCTGCTGCATGACAAGGCAGCACGCTACCTCGAGACCACAGCGGTGGACCGACACTATATATATATATATGATACGAAAAGAAAAATTAATGCTTGAGTCAGGATTTCAACCCGAGTCTCTAAACTCTGTACATTTAACGCTCTAATGACCTGAGCTACCAAAGTATTCCAATTCAAACATACATTTTTCTTATATATTTAGTATTCTCAATTCACACAAGATGTAGCGGAAATTCGTTCCGACTGACATCTAGTGGCTAACATAACAATTAAGCAAATTTTAAAAGAGAATATTTACTTTATGGCAGTAACGCTTGTACGTATATATATATATATATATATATATATATATATATATATATATATATATATATATATATATATCCACCGCTGTGGTCTCGAGATAGCGTGCTGCCTTGTCACGCAGCGGGCCCGGGTTCGATTTTTGGTCGGGAGAGGCTCCTGGGTTTGGTCTTTTTTTCGGGGTTTTTCCTCACCTGTAAGACAAATGTTAGGGAACTTAAGGCCCAACGGTCCCCGAAATACATCCTGCCATTATCATCCTTTTCATTATCATCATCATCCTTCACCGGTGTGGAAAGCAATGGGAAGCTACCACACCTATAATTCCAAAGTTAAGATGTAAAGCATTAGCATAGCATGAAAATGCTAGGATTGCAGTGAAAGGCCTGCCCTCGGGCAGAATTACTATGAATAGATTGATATGTATATATATATATATATATATATATATATATATATAGGATAGATAGATAGATAGATAGATAGATAGATAGATAGATAGATAGATAGAGAGAGAGAGAGAGAGAGAGAGAGAGAGAGAGAGAGAGAGAGAGAGAAAATTTCCCGACCTACGGCCGGGCTAGCGGGAAAAGCGCATGCGGTCGCTGAGTCCTAACTCCGCGTCACGCGGCTGAGTAACTGCACGACACTTACCCTACTTCTTTCACTTGGTTCGCGCATGACCATGAAAATAGCGAAAATAAATTACGACTTTATGGCAGAAAATGTTGAAAATGTTCTCCTCCTACTTCTACACATTTTCGGCACCCAGCTAGGAAACCCTCATTCACATGCTTTAGTTGCTTTTCTGTTATTGAGTTTATTTCTGTCATGATATAATCTTTCAGATCGTCTAATGTATGGGGATTTCTTGCATACACTTCATTTTTCAAGTATGCCACAAATGAAAATCGCAAACAGTTAAATCAGGAGACCGAAATGGCCACAAGACTGCACTAATAACCCGAACTTCAAAAATTTCACTAACGGTAATTAATTTTAATGAGTTGTCAGCTGTATCTACGGTTGCAGAGCGTTGCTGGAAATGTCCATTTCGACAGTCTATATCAGTCAGTTCTTCGAGAGATCGTTTCATATCTCTATATTTCTGCTTTAATTGTGTTATTAAAAAAATAGGTCCTTTAATTCTGTAACCATTCACTGCACACCATACTATTATCCGTTCTGCATGTAGAGGAATTTCATGGATGCGATGGGGGTTTTTCCTGACTCCAATACCTGTTATTCTGCGACGAAACATATCCATTTAAATAGAACCAGACTTCATCTCAGAACATTATCAAGCGCTGATCAATTATTCCATCATTAACGTTGTGCAACATCCAATTACAACAACGTTATATATATAATATTTTTAATGATACATAGGCATCATGAAAGGCTACAATTTAAGCCCTGAAAAGGTCTTAACAAGATCTCAGGCCTAGTAATACAATGGTGAAAAATTACATTTCATCTTTTTTTTTTTAATTTTTGAAAAAAAAGAAAGGTTATGAATCGATTTTATCTGTTCAGGGCTCATTTTTTTCATATTTTTGAACGCTGTAACATGTTTTTTTGTTTTTGTTTTTCCAAATCATTTTTTCTTCATAGCTGAAAAATGAAAAATCCACAATTTGGCAATTTTAAGATTATTTTTTTGCATATAATTGCACCACATCGGTTTTTTTCCCCAATGTATATATACATTGAATTCCTACAGTTTTATGCTAACTACACTGAGCAACAAAAAATATTTTTTTTTTGTCTCAGAAAGAAACATGATATTTTTTTCTCCTGAATTCAAATATGATATCGGTTTTTCTCCATCACGCAAGGTTTCCGAGAGACAGGAATTTATAATTTCAAACACTTTAATATTTTCTACATTCGTAACTACACAATATTCGAACATTCGGACTCACCTAGAAAGTAAGAAATGACGATTCTCTGCTATATTTCGCCTGTGGAGCATCCCTCTTGATGGTCCATCAATAATCGGTCAACATATTAGGATTCCATTTGCCTTGATATCTCTTTTCCATAGCTGAAATCTCCTGAGTTAGCTCATTTGGTTTTATTTTACAATGGACAAATGGACGAAAAAACGTTTATTAAAAATAATTATATAAATCCATTAATTGAAATTGAAATAAAAAAACTGTAGGTGATGGAGAAATTCCGAACACATATTTGAAAACACGATAAAAAACTGCATTAAGTACAACTATTGGTACTCATGAGACAAAAAATCATGTCGACCAGTGTTATTGTAATACAAATTTGGGCAAGAATTTAAAAAAAAATATTCTAATTACCCTGGCCTATAAGTAGCGATTTCAGGCTGTGAAAACCAGCTGCTACGGTTTAGTGACTCTATGTTAAGACTATATCTATGCTCACTGGAAGATCATCCTCCACATCTGTAGGCCTATATTACACGCGTGGATGTGAAGACGTCAGTCTTCTGGTAGTCTAAAGTTCTTAGAGATCTTTCGGTCCTGGAGCTTAGAATGGTCAGCTTTAATTCAGGTCATCAAAAATTTAACTCCAACTTTTGCAAATTCTCTTTCTCTTAGCTCAACTACTGATGTTTTGGTTCCCAGACAATCTTTCTACTTAAATAATCAATTTATGAACCAATATGGTAGCTCACCTTGGTGCAAATGCTCTTGATACAACAATTACCTATCTTCTAAGCAAAATACACACATATTTAATATTACCTTATAAATTATTATTTTTTTAAATATCTTGGGTCAATAATTACAAGAGAGATGTACAGACTAAAATTGCAATGGCAAAAAATGCAACTAAGACATTACATGGAATAATTTGGAATAAAAATATTACAAAGGAAACTAAAATGAAAATTTATAAGAGCATAATACAGAATATTTTGTCATATGGGAGTGAAACTTGGTCTTTGACGGAATTACAAAAGAACAAAATTAGAACAGTTGAATTTGATTATTTTAGAAGAAGCCTCCAAAAAACAAGACAGGATAAAATAAGAAATGAATTCCTTTGGAGAGAAATGAATGTCACCACATCTGTTGTTAAGAGGATTGAAAATCAAACACTTAAATGGTATGGCCATGTACAAAGAATGGAAAATGAAAGATGGCCAAAAAAATATATACCAATGGTCACCCCCTGGAAGAAATAAACGTGGCAGACCAAGATGGAAATGGAAAACCTACGTCAGAACTACAATGGATGATCGGAATTTGGAAGAGGGAGATTGGAATGATAGAGATAAATGGAAACTGAAGACGGCAAACCTATAAGTGGGGGAAAGCCGAAGAAGAAGAAGAAGAAGAAGAAGAAGAGAAGATAAATTATTATATTATTATAAACTAATTATTAGCTCAGTACTTTAATTTGAAGTTACTTCGACGGAAACTGTCACTTCCTCTTATTCTACGTCTTTCACAGTAGCCTCTGCCCGCTCCTGGAATATCCTTCCTCAAGATATCAGGGGTTGCCGCACACTTGGCACTTTTAAGTCGGGCCCTGGGGACGACATAGCCTCTAAAGGAAATGAGTACCAGACGCTTGTTCTGGGGGTAAAGGCGGCCGTCACGCAGGACTGACAACCCGGCTGACATCAAATGCCTATTGTCCAGAAAAAGTGGGAGCCTTAACCTCCTACTACCGCAAGGGCCTTTAACCACTATAAGATTACATTCGAGCACGATATATATATATATATATACAATCTGGTAGTCACATGCAGTCACTGCAAAATAATGATATGACCTATTCAGAATGTTAAAAAGGAGGAAGTTGATTTTACAGTGATAAAATTAAATTGATAAAAACGAGGTGAAAAACGACTGTGATTCATCGTAAATCAAAAATCATTGAAATCTGATTGATCATTGACTCCCATTTGGGGCATGAGTTAAACAGTCATAAAAAATAATTGACCAGCCCGGGTTTGAAACCATGACCTTTACGACCAGAGGTAAATAACTAGACCACCGGGACTAATGAATAAAGTATATAATAATGTGAAAGATTATTAGAGACATTTTATTGAAATATGAATTTTCAATAATCCTATACTTCTAATACCCTGATTTCTTTAATGTCTTATATTGGAGAATGCCTTTCTCGTTTTATTTCACTGTCACGTATCGGGTTTCGTTGTAAAAAATGTAAAATTGTGGACGCGACGCGAGAGACATTTTTTGATTTTCGCTTTACGTGAAGCCCCACTCATAATGGTCCGATTTTTTGCTGGTTAAAGAACTCGACCTTGTTTTTTTTAATTATGCTGAAAGCTGAGTTTGGATCGAGAGAAAAATTGCGGCCGCTAGAGTTTTAGAAGTCACACAAGCGCACATACACATACACACACACACACACACACACACACAAAGACACACACACTTAGTGCATATATATATATATATATATATGCACTATCTCCTCTACTATTTAATTTTGTACTAGAGCATGCCATTAAATCTTTAGAGAATGAGGAAGGCTTACAACTGAATGGTATTAATAAGCTGTTAGTTTATGCTGATGATGTAGTACTACTGGCCGATAGCGAGGAGATACTAAAGGCCAACACGCACACACTATTGAGTAACACTAAGAAATTGGGACTGAAAGTAAATATCAGTAAAACTAAATATATGGTCACACGTAAAAATTCAGTATATAATGGAGATGGACAGCTAGTGACAAATGAGGGAAATTTTGAGGAAGTGGCTGAATTCAAATACCTAGGAACAATAATCACAAATAGGAATGAGATGCACAAAGAAATTAAACATAGGCTCAATTCTGGAAATGCATGCTATTATGCATTGCAGAGACATTTGATGTCCCAACTCCTTTCAAAAAATGTTAAGCTGAAAATATATAAAACTATTATTCTACCAGTTATATTATATGGGTGCGAAACATGGACTCTTACTTTAAGGGAGGAAAGGAGATTACGAGTATTTGAGAATAAAGTTCTTAGGAAAATTTTTGGACCAAAGAGAGATGAAACAGACAGGTGAATGGAGAAGACTACTTAACAATGAAACTATATGGTCTTTATAGGAAGCCAGATAGGCCTATAATAAGAACAGTTAAGTCTCGTAGACTGAGATGGGCAGGACATGTTGCACGTATGGGGAATGAAAGACGTTCATGGAAGCTTCTTGTAGGAAAGCCAGAGGGAAAACGCCCAGTTGGTAGACCAAGAATAAGGTGGGAGAACAACATATTAACTATGATTTGAGGGAAGTAGATTATACAGGGAATGATTGGAAAGCATTAGCTCAGGATAGGGATGTATGGAGAGCTTATGTCCGTGCGGCCATGAACCTACGGGTTCGATAGTGCCAGTGAGTAAGTAAGTATATATATATATATATGGTATGATAAGAAAAATAAATGCCTGGACGGGATTCGAACCCGGATCTCTGAGTCGAATCCCGTCCAGGCATTTATTTTTCTTATCATACCATATTAAGCTTGCATTGCTCAATGTTAAATATTTAATTATAACATATATATATATATATATATATATATATATATGACATGTAAAAAAAAGTAAATGCCTGAGTTGGGTTTTAAACGCCAGGTTTCTAACTCTGTGCGTATAGAGATAGAGGTCTCGGGTTCAAATCCCGTCTCAGGTATTTATTTTTCTTTTCATGTCATAATTGGCCTTCATTGCTAAATATAAAAAAAATAGTTAAACATATATATTTAAGATATATGGAGCCCTAAATTCTTCCTTCTTTACTAATCAGTCCATCGACATTTTAAATTAGAGGCCGTGATATGCGTATTCGCTATATTGCCCGACCTGATCGTTCACGAGGAAACTCCATAAGCCAATCTGTCAAAGAAATGTGAAGAGGAGAATACTGGGAATTCTCATAAGGGACAAGATATCTAACAAAACGCTGCGCAAAATATCTACCAGCAAATAAATATGTTGCTGTACAAGTTACAAAGAGAAAATCGACGTGGGGAACATACTTGGCGGGCCTTCACAAAAATCAGATTAAAGTACGCAATCAACATTTGGGATCCCACCAAGAAGCTTAGGAAGATGGAGGCACAGGTGGGGACGGATATATTTGTGACGGAAGAAGGTAGAAAGTCAAGGAGAACAGGAGATAAATAGTAGAGAGAACTTGCAAGGCATTTGACAAAGATTATTGACAAAATCAGTACTAAATGTACTAAGAGACTAAAACATTTATCCATTTATACTATGTAGGCCTATACCTGTAGTCTGTCCGTGAAATGTGTAGAGAAATTGACCATGTTTCAGATTAGACATCTTTCTCTCTTGAAGCTCAAGAACGAAATGAGTAATGTCACGTGATCTACTCTCCCTCCTGCAGTTACATCCGAGGCCTCATTAGCCGTGTATTTTTGCCCGGCTCTTGCGTAGATGCTTTATTTCGAACAGCTTCTCTACATATTCTAGGACAGACTATAAGTGAATCAAATGGGTGGATTATGGGTGAGCGCAAGCGCACGCGTATATATATATATAATAATTTATACAGGATACTTGTATGCGATTGCGGTACATATGATAGGATTAGACCATTGTTATATGGAAATGTATGACTAGGAAGTAGAATGTGTGGAGAGTGGAGACGTTAACCATATATATCAACAACCACTTACTTGGAGTGGCTCGCCAAATAAGTAATCTAAAACTTTCCCTGTCAAAGGAGGTCTTTGCCCTAAATGGGATTACTTATGGTTATTCATTCATTAATTCATTCAACCATTTATTTTTATTTATATACTTACTCACTGGCACTATTGAACCCGTAGATTCATGGCCGCGCGGACATAAGCTCTCCATACATCCCTATCCTGAGCTAATGCTTTCCAGTCATTCCCTGTATAATCTACTTCCTTCAAATCATAGTTAATGTTATTCTCCCACCTCATTCTTGGTCTACCAACTGGACGTTTTCCCTCTGGCTTTCCTACAAGAAGCTTCCATGCAAGTCTTTCATTCCCCATACGTGCAACATGTCCTGTCCATCGCAGTCTACGAGACTTAACTGTTCTTATTATATCTGACTTCCTATAAAGACCATGTAGTTCATTGTTATGTAAGTCTTCTCCATTCACCTGTCTGATCATCTCTCTTTGGTCCAAAAATTTTCCTAAGTACTTTATTCTCAAATACTTGTAATCTCCTTTCCTCCCTTAAAGTAAGAGTCCATGTTTCGCACCCATATAATATAACTGGTAGAATAATAGTTTTATATATTTTCAGTTTAACGTTTTTTGAAAGGAGTTGGGACATCAAGAGTCTCTGCAGTTTTTTATTTATATACAGAATTTAAATGTTTACACATCTTTCTGTGCCTAAAGTTTTATTTTTCTTCTCCACTCGTCTCTCTCCATCCAATCCATGTCCTCCAGTCCTCTTGCTCTCATTCCAGTTCTTATTTCCTGCATCCACGAGTTTCGAGGTCTTCTCTCCTCCTTCTTCCAGGTGTACATCATTCCAATGATTTCCTGGGTAATCTATCTTCTTGCATTCGTCGTACGTGCCCATACCAATTTAATTGCTTATACCGTATATAATCTACTATTGAATAACCAATATTCATTTTTTCTCTTGTGACAGTATTTCTTATTTTGTTTAATTTTGAACATCTTGCTGCTCTCCTCAAGAAATCCATTTCCATCGACATAAGTTCATTCAATCATATATATATATATATATATATATATATATATATATATATATATATATATCCGAATTTATCCACAATGTAGTGGTTTCCTATCATCCTTAAGAAATTCATGTTTTCCAGTTGTAGCGATCCTGAACATCCTCATGTCTAAGTCCCAGTTCACTCACACACCATCTCATACCATCCATCCAACCTTCTTTAGGTCTTCACTTCCTTCTTTCCCATCTCTTTTTCATTCCAAGATCTTCTTAGGGATTCTATCAGATGTCATCCTCTTGAGACGTCCATACCAACTTAATCGTATCTCTTCATATACCCTATATACCTCTTAATATATATATATATATATATATATATATATATATATATATATATATATTATCATTTCAGGATTATTTCTGTTATTTACACAGATCTCCTCAACCAAGTAATATAATGTACGATTAAAAACTATAAAATAGTTATCTTACATTCTGCTGATGATGGGACTAGTCCGGAAAGGTCTACAGAGTTTTAAAACAACTTAAGTTGAGGAGACGGATCTACAAGGTAACTAAAGGTAACTGTGAATTAACACCTCAACGAAAACTTACAACGAATTTTACTAGTATCGATCCTCAACCAAAATATATTTTTTTTTTCTTCGACACTTCCCGGTCTTGTGTGTCTGCTTGTGTCATATTTCTCTTCTTCATGTTGTCTTGAATTCCTTTTATCCACGTTGGTTTTGGTCTACAGCGTTTCCCTTTTCCAGGAGGTAGGCCTATCCATTTCAATACTTAATTTCAATACTGATTAACAAAATATTGGGAACGGACAATATCCCAGAAGAAATGAAACAGGTTACCTAGTGTCAATCTACAAGAAAGGAGATAAGAATATGTATGTATATATATATATATATATATATATATGGTATGATAAGAAAAATAAATGCCTGGACTTTTCTTATCATACCAAATTAAGCTTGCATTGCTCAATGTTAAACATTTAATTATAACATATATATATATATATGGTATGATAAGAAAAAATGCCTGGACGGGATTCGAACCCGGATCTCTGAGTCTGTACCTCAGTGTGATATCCATTACACCACCAGGCGAATCCAATCCAAACACTTATTTTTCTTATATATGTATTATATTCTCCATTATTCTCTTTAATTTGCTTACTTGTTATAGTCAGCTACTAGATGGCAGTGAAGACCGAGTTCTCGCGACATCTAGTAATAATGGAGAACATAATACATATATAAGAAAAATAAGTGTTTGGATTGGATTCGCCTGGTGGTGTAATTGATATCACACTGAGGTACAGACTCAGAGATCCGGGTTCGAATCCCGTCCAGGCATTTATTTTTCTTATCATACCATATTAAGCTTGCATTGCTCAATGTTAAACATTTAATTATATCATATATATATATATGTATATATATGAATAATGCAAATTTAGTACTCTGCCATGGTCATTTTCGATATCTGCCAAGTAGATCGATCTTCTTCTTCTTCCTCACTTCCTAATTTAGGCAAGAGTTGCCTGTTCCGTCTTCACTAATAGATCTAAGACCATCTCTTCTGAGGACGTCCGACATCTCTTCTTCCTCTTCGAAAATAATGGAAGATTTTATTTTGTTAACTACTTTCTTCCATTCTTTCTACATGTTCTTTCCACTGTATCTTCTTGTTAAATATATTTTCTTTTATGGAGTATATCGATGCAGATTGTAATTTGTTTTCAAAATTATTTCATGAGAACTACCTCAGTAGAAATTTTCCTTAGGAAATCGCTAAAAATAAAATATAAGCAATTTTTTACTGATTTTGCATTATCAGCCAAATGATGTCTGGCTGTAAAGACAATAGGCTGCTCTTATTAAATAGAATAATAGGGTATTAAGAGAAACGTATGATTTAAATGGACGTCATTAACTTAATTACTAACCTTTCCAGAGATGCATTAATCCATCTTCTTCTCTTTATGGGACTTGAGAATCTCCGAAAGCAGAATTAACTTCTGAGATATGAAATTAACGTAATTAAACAGTCACTTGATGATTTAAGTATAGGTTCAACAGTAATATGCACTAAGTATATTATTTATTTTTAGTCATTGCACTCTTTCGTCTATTTTGTAGTTGCCATAATAAAATCATTAAGTAATAAACGTTAATGAATTGCATAATTCCTCACTACGCTCACCTGCTATAATTAAAGACTGCACTAGAAAATAAGAAATGCGAAACAAGTTATGTATAATTCATACGGTGATTTAGCAGATTTATTTTTTTATTTAGTGTTAAACAGACAGTGGTTTCTCTGACCGATTGTCTACTCCTAGCCTCCACTTCTTTCTATCCAATGTATCTTCCAAATTCAGTCTTCTGGTTGTCATGGTTCTCAACTATATCCATCCATCCATAGTAATTCTGCCCGAGGGCAGGTCTTTCACTGCAATCATAGCATTTTCATTCTATGATTGCAGATTTACTAGGGAATTGTAGGTGTGGTAGCTTCCCGTTGTTTTCCACACCGGTGAAGGATGATGATGATGATGATGGTCATAAGATTTCGGGGACCGTTTGGGCCTTAAAGGTTTCCTGACATTTGTCTTATAGGTGAGGAAAAGCCCCGATAAAAACCTCACCCAGAAAAACTGCCCCGACCGGGGATCGAACCCGGGCCCGCTTCGTGACAAGGCAGCACGCTACCTCGAGACCACAGTGTAGACTTCAAAAAGGAATACGATTCAGTTAAGAGAGGGAAGTTATATAGTATCCTTCTGGAGTTCAGAATTCCTAAAAAGTTAGCCTTATACGAATGTGTCTAAATGACACAAAGAGTAGGGTGCGTGTAGGCAAACAGTTTTCGGAACTTTTGAAATTCACAATGGGTTAAAGCAAGGAGGTGCACTATCTCCTCTACTATTCAATTTTATATTAGAGCATGCCATAAAATCTTTGAAGAATGAAGAAGGCCTACAACTCAATGATATTAATAGGCTGTTAGGTTATGCTGATGATGTAGAATTTATGAGCGGTGACGAGGATATATTAAGGGCCAACACACACACACTCTATTGAATAACACTAAGAAATTGGGACTGGAAGTAAACATAAATAGAACTAAATATTTGTTCACACATAGAAATGCATTAGATAATGTAAATGGATAACTAATGACAAATAAAGGTGAACCGAAAGTGTGATTTTCGGTTCACTACTGTTGTGTCGTAATCCTCCCTGGACAGTAAGATTCGTGAACTATGCCAATATCCTTTCTCTATGCATCTACCCCCACTCTCCCTCTTTACCTCTCCTGGTGCGCTGTTTCTACGGCGCATCTCCCCTTCTACCTCGGAACCCTCAAATACGTTATACACAGCGAGAACGTTATCATTCATTCATTCATTCATTCATTCATTCATTCGATCGGAACTTTAAGTGGACAAAGTCGTCTGGAGCCGCGGGCGGCGGAGTTTAAGTTGGTCCTGAAGACCGGGGAAAGCCACCCTGGCTTGGACTCTAGCATGAATGTGGTGTGAGGTATGATGTGGTTTATTGTCATGTAAAAGCATTATTATTTATTTACTTTTGTTGAATGATCAAATGTTTATCTTTGTTATGTTTTTACCTCAGACTTCTTGTTTACATTAAATATCATTTTTATACTTATCCAATTTAATGTTCAAGTGATTTATGTGCATGTGGCTGTTTGATATTCCTATAGGGAAACTCACTTATTTAGATCATTCTTGCTCCCTTTATTTTTCTGTCTAGCTTTCCTGACTAATAATTATAGTGAAAACATTCATTTTAAACTACTCTGGTGCCTTGAGAACTATTATTTATTTATGCTTAAGTGCTTAGGAAAGAAAGATGAATCAATCTTTGCCTCCTATGGGCCCGGGGCAAAAAGCTTTATGATTTATAACCTTGAATGTAATAAAATCTACGCTAGTAGAAGCAACGGAAACAAAAGACGATCCACCCTGCACCTAAAGGTAGCAGGCAGCGAGGTTGCAACCCGCACAAAGGAAATTTTGAAGAAGTGGCTGATTTCAAGTATCTAGGAACAATAATTACAAATAGGAATGAGATACACAAAGTAATTAAGCATAGGCTCAATTCTGAAAATGCATGCTATTATGTATTACAGAGACTGTTGTTTTCCCAACTCGTTTAAAAAAAATGTTAAACTGAAAATATATAAAACAGTTATTCTCAGTTATATGATATGGACGCGAAACATGGACTTTTACTTTAAGGAAGGAAAGGGAAATTACGAGTAATTGAGAAATAAAGATCTTAGGGAAATTTCTGGACCAGAAAGAGATGAACAGACAGGTGAATGGAGAAAACTACATGATAGTGAGCTACATCATATGTATAGGAAGCCAGATACAATAAGAACAGTTCGGTTTCGTAGACTACGATGGCAGGACATGTGGCATGTATGGGGTATGAAAGAGGAACATGGAAACTTCTTGTTGGAAAACCAGAGGGAAAACGCCCAGTTGGTAGACCAAGAATCAGGTGGGAGAATAACATTATCCATGATTTGAGGTACGTAGATTATATAGGGGATGATTGGAAAACATTAGCTCAGGATAGGGATGTATGGAGAGCTTATGTACGCGTGGTCATGAGCCGCAACAGAGCCAGTGAATTAGTTAGTTAGTTTCATGGTTCTCGGCGTATTTTTCTCCCATTTAGATCTTGGCCTTCCTCTATTTGCTCTGTCAGTCTGCAAGTTGAAGGCCTTCTTCGGCCATCTACTATCTCTCATTCTCGTCGCATATCTCAACCATCTTAAATATTTTTATTCAGTTTGTTCGTCGATTGTTTCATCTGCATCCATCCTATATCTTAATTTCCTGACATGGGAGTTTGTCAATTTTCGATAATTCCGAACTTCTTCTCAAATAGTCATTTTCCAGCACCAACATTATCTTTTTAATTGATTCCTTAATGCACCAGATTTCATTCCCATAAGTCTGTTTCTACCATATCTCTATTAATCTTTTTTAAATAACTTCAGATATATTCTTATCCCGGAAAACGAATTTAGACAAGCATTTATCTTTCATCTCTGATATAGCCTATTTTTAAAGTCGGCCGCGGTGAACTAGTGGGTATGCTCCTTGCCTCTGGTTCCGCGGGTCGCGGGTTCAAACCCGGCCGTGGTCGATGGATTTTTTAGGACGGAAAAATCCAAGGAGCAAGTCCTCCGGGAGGGACTTTAAGCCGTGGGTCCCGAGTCTGAAGATTTTCAGGCTCATAAAAAATCCTTAAGCCTGAATGAAAAGGCCTCTAAGCAAAATTTACCGAATTTTCCCGTCCTAATACTACCTTGGTTTCCTAGATGTCGGTATGAGGCGGAACGCTGACCACGGACCACTCAAAATGACATCTATACGAAAACAAGTGTAACTAAATTAGTATGGTTCAAATTCTTCCCTGTAGGGGGAGAGCGCCTAAATCTCTGTAAAGAGAAAACATGGGCTTACAAAAAAAATATATTTTTAAATAATTTCTGAACCAGTTTCATTACTTAACATCCCAAGAGCATATGATTTAGAATTTATGTTACGCAAATTATGTATATATCAACTAGAATCTTTAGACCTACTTATTTTAAAAAGAGTACTTGCCAGTTAACTATAATACAAGGATGTATTAGAGATAAGTGAGGAGGTTAAAGTAATGCTACAAGTTCAGATGAATAATCTGAGAGCGCTACCTAGTATCTTTGTGATTAAATGAATACAGAGAGGAGTTGTTAATTAAAATCCCCAATCACTTAATTGCTTTTTTGCATTAAAATTTTTCAATAAAAATGCATATTATTAATATTATTATTACTATTATTATTATTATTATTATTATATTATTATGTGTCACCAATGAACAGACATTGTGAATGGAGAAGACTACATAACAATGAACTACATGGTCTTTATAGGAAGCCAGATATAGTAAGAAGAGTTAAGTCTCGTAGACTGCGATGGGCAGGACATGTTGCACGTATGGGGAATGAAAGACATGCATGGAAGCTTCTTGTAGGAAAGCCGGAGGAAAAACGCCCAGTTGGTAGACAAAGAATGAGGTGGGAAAACAACATTAACTATGATTTGAGGGAAGTAGATTATACAGGGAATGATTGGAAAGCATTAGCTCAGGATAGGGATATATGGAGCGCTTATGTCCGAACGGCCATGAACCTACGGGTTCGATAGTGCCAGTGAGTAAGTAAGTAAGTCACCAACCAGGATATCTAATGCAGTTCTTCGGTATCACCCAGGAGGACGACGACCTTTAGACCCTGTCTTGTTGAGACGGAAACAGGTCAACATTAGCCTACTGTATATTCATGAATGGTGTATGATTATTATTATTGTTATTATTATTATTATTATTATTATTATTATTATTATTATTATTATTATTATTATTATTATTATTAGGTAGCGTGCTGCCTTGTCACACAGCGGGCCCGGTCGGGGCACTTTTTCTGGGTGAGGTTTTTATCGGGGTTTTTCCTCACCTGTAAGACAAATGTCAGGCCCAAATGGTCCCGAAATCATTTGGCCATCATCATCATCATCATCCTTCTCATTATCATCATCATCATCATCCTTCTCATTATCATCATCATCATCCTTCTCATTATCATCATCATCATCATCATGATCATCCTTCACCGGTGTGGAAAGCAACGGGAAGCTACCACACCTACAATTCCTTAGTAAAGCTGCAAGCATAGCATGAAAATTCTAAGATTGCAGTGAAGGACCTGCCTTCGGGCAGAATTACTATGGATGGATTATTATTATTAGTATTATTATTATTATTATTATTATTATTATTATTATTATTATTATTATTATTATTATTATTATTATTATTATTATTATTATTATTATTATTATTATTATTGGGGCACGCCGTAGCGTAGTGGTTAAGGCACTGCGCTACAAGCCGGAAGGTCGAGGGTTCGAGTCCCGGTGGGGTCAGGATTTTTAAACTGACCCAAACGTTCTGGCGGCACTATGGCCCTGGGGTCGACTCAGCCTCTAACTGAAATGAGTACCAGACGCTTGTTCTGGGGTAAAGGCGGCCGTCACGCAGGGCTGACAACCCGGCTGACATCAAGTGCCGATTGTCAAGAAAAAGTGGGAGCCTTAACCTCCTACTACCCCAAGGGCCTCCTGAGGCCTGTAGTGTGATCACTTTACCTTATTATTATTATTATTATTATTATTATTATTATTATTATTATTATTATTAATATTATGTTTGCATGCTGGCTTAGTAGATAAAATGCCTGCTTCCTGATAGTGGGTCCGGTTGATAACCGGGGGATTAATGTATACGATTTCTTCCCTCCAGTTGTGTAGCTCTCCTACCTGGTTCGTTTTCGTTTGTTCCCTGCCCTATAGTGATTGTTCAGCTCAGCATATAACATTACCTTCCATTCGGCCACTATTACGTATACAGTAAACGCTCCTTTTCGCGGGGAATAGTAGTTGCTACTAAAGACACCTCGAGTCTACAACGTCTTAAACAATAACAACTTGTAGCAGATACTCATCTTACTGATGATGGAAGTTAACTTCCGAAAGGCATCCAGATAACATTTCAAATATAATATTTTAACACAGTTGAGGGCGACGGCATCTGCCAAAATGTACACATTTTAAGTTTTTGTCTAATAGCTGGTTTAAGGAAGAATGTTTCATGAACTTTCGGCCAGTTGGTGCACAGCCAGCATCGTGAGGAATTTTGAATAACTACATTAAGCAGCAGCTTCAGATTGAGAGAACCAGCTATAACGGCTGCGAGATCTGACATGTCGAGCACATATTCACCTTATTTTGGCTAGAAAATCTTTCATCTCTATGTTTAACACACGAGGATGTGCAATCATAAGCCGGCTAGTTGGTCAAGGACCTTGTCGTGCCATGGAGTTTTACAATACATTTTACTACCATGTTCCATTTTCCGGATTTTTAATATTAAAACACTGATATATTATAGTACCAATAAAATTCTGTTTCAAAGGTTGAATGTTCTTTTGAAACAGTTTTGCTGAGACTGTATATTTCTTCACAATGGAAGTGCTTGGCTGCCCTCATAATTTGCTTCTCTTTGTGTATATCTCTCTTATTTATGTCTTGTAATTTATTTATGCGCTGTAATAAACCTTGCTGAAATGTTTGTTGTTTATCTTCTTAGAAACCCACCTTTGAATCCCCATAATACTGAATTCCCTCTGTATAAAGGAAATCCACTCTTAAAGTGATCCTCGTCAAAACAAAATCATGTGATCTGCTCGCTTTTCATTGGTTATGAACACCGACGTACGATGTAGAAGCAGTAAGTACCCCAAAAAGTATTTCCCTTCATTAAATTAAAAATATGTCCTCTGAATATGCTTGTTATTCTTCGTGAATCTTCTTCTTCTTCTTAAACATAATTTGTAGGATTTTCATCCTGTTTATTTCCAAAATCACTCCTCGGAGGAAGACATATTGGATGTGTATGCACTGTCTATCCATCTCTTGGCTGGTCTTCCTCTTGTTCTTCTCCCGTCCATTGGTCTATCTTCTTTAGCTCTTTTTGCAAGTCGGTTTTCTTCCATTCTTTCTATGTGACCTTTACAGTATTTTCGCCTATCTATAATAAATATGGTTATGTCTTAAATATGACATTTGTCCCTAATTTCTGTGTTGTGTATTTTATAAAATATTCCAAAATATACCTAATTAATAATTAAAACTTACAATAGTTTATTACACATGGATGATGCATTTGAGTTATGCTTCAGTCGATTTTGAAGCAAAAGAAAATGGCTAAAGTGGAGTTTTCTGTTGCTGTGTCGCCATTTAACTTTTTAAAACATAAGTCTGGCAAACCTTTGGTAAAAAAACAGTTATTTTAAATGTATTTCACAAGTTCAGTGATATAATCTCACCAGTTTCTCGTAATCTATCCCATTCAACTATCACATGTCTTATGTACTTCACACGTGCTCCCTGTCAATGTGACAGTAATTGTGGCGCGAATGGCGGGAGGATACAATTGGCATTTGTTTTGTGTTAGGTTCACTCTAAGAGCGGATAAGGTATAGTTCAATGAATTGTATTTAAGTAACTGGCGATATCAAACTTATAGGTTCATGAGCTCAAGGACATAAGCTCTCTATACATCCCTATTCTGACCTAATATAATCAATCATTCCCTATGTAGTACGCCTCATTCAAATCACGGTTAATGGCATTTCCCCACCCCATTCTTAACCTAACTGCTTGCCGCTTTTCTTTTGTTTTTATCCAACAAAATGTTACCATGGGTCATTTATTTTCCCCAATCTTATTACAGACTTGGTCATCGCAGTCTGCATATTTAATTTTTCATATAACGCATGGTTTCCCATAAATGTAATATAGTTTGCTGTTATATTTTTTTTCCTTTCACTTATCTATTCGTCGCTCATTGGTACAAACGTTTTTCTAAGCACTTTATTTTGAAATAGTCGTAAACTTTTCTCCTATCTTAAAATAAGATGCCATGTTTCGCCTCACCTACAAAATGATAGGGATGATAGGCTATGCAGAGAGGATGGTTATTTGTGAAGCAACATATAGTCCCAAATATGTCGTTTATGAGTTATGAACATATATCAAGTGCGCGCGCCACACACTGGAACCAATCCGTTCGTTGTTTTTCTGTGCCGTCAGCCCTTACTCTGTCGTAGCAATATATACCTGTATGTTTGGTTTGTTATTGTTTTGACAATTTAATCAATATGCAGTACGAGTTGACCGAAGTCAGAGACATAATTATGTTTTACGGTGAGGCGAGAGGAAAATTGAAGAGAAGCTGCAATTCATCGACGCCTTGCAGAAACGACGAATATTCGTCCTCGAACCGTTGGCAGCGAGAGGTATCATGTGAGGACACTATGGTCGAGTGAGTTACCGTCGAAGCTTCAACCTGTGGTTCGTGCTCCGAACTAGTCCAATTGGAAGGTATAGAAGGAGTACAACCTACACGCATACCACCTTCAGAAGATGGAGGCTATAAGATCACATGATTTTGTACCTCATATTAACTTTGTACAGACTGTTTCACGATGCTGCCTTTCCTACACAGCTGTTATTCTCAGATGAGGCCCATTTTATGCGTGATGGATACTACAATGGTAGGAATAGGTCGCATCTGGGATTACACTAAACCACAAGCAATTGTTGTTCGTAATCTCCAGCAGAGGTTTTCCGTCAACATTTGGGCTGGAATTGTTGGTACTCATCTGCTGGGACCTGTAATTCTGCCATCAAGGTTAACCGGGGCAGCTTATCTACCGTTCCTGCAGACCACCCTTCCAGACCTGTTAGATAGTGTACTGCTTGCTGTGCGTCGCAATCTCTGGTTCCAGCATGATGGAGCCCCAGCACACTTCAGTGTCAACGCACGAGCACAACTGACCGTCGATTATGGGGACCGGTGGATTGGACGATAAGGACCTGTTGCGTGGCCAGTGCGTTCACCTGATTTAACGCCTCTTGATTTTTTCTTTGGGGGCATACTAAGAGTATTGTCTACGTAACTCCAGTGACCACCAGAGCTCAACTGATTTACAGACTAAATGCTGCCATGCTCGGCCGAGTTGGCCGATCGTTTCTGTGACGATATCAAACATGTAATGAGGTACAGGGCCGACTGTTTGAACACTTATTGTAAAAACATGACTTTTTCAATAAAATGATCTGTACAATTGTTTGTATTCAATTCCGATCCTTACGGGCGAACTCCTTCACCTTCGCATAACTCATACACGACGTGCTTGGGACTATATATTCCTTCACAAAAAATTATTCTCTCTGCATGTCCTATCATCCCTATCATTTTGTCGGTGAGGCCCTGTTACACCCTGTGTAGTATAACTGGAAGAATCGCTGTTAGATTTTTTTGAGAATTGAGAATATGAAACTATCTTTAACCCTTAAATTGGCAAAACATTAATTTATGATATCTGTTATTTAAATGTATCGGATCGCACTGAAAACGAAATCATGTATAACTGTTATTATTATCTTTTTTTTCAAATGCCCCAGGTATGTCTTTTCGACATTCCTGGTTTATCTTCTGGCATGGCGTACTTGTAATCCACGTCTGAGGTTGGGGCGCCTGGAAGGCGGGGTTACGTTGCCCCGATGATATGATGGGTGATTGATGATGATAATGGTGCGCCAGGAGAGTCCCTAATCCTAAGCTTAACCTAAGTTGAATGTGAATGATGATGATTGCGATGGCCATATGATTTCGGGGACCGTTTGGGCCTTAAAGTTTTCCTGACATTTGTCTTACAGGTGAGGAAAAACCCCGATAAAAACCTCATCCAGAAAAACTGTCCCGACCGGGGATCGAACCCGGGCCCGCTGCGTGACAAGGCAGCACGCTACCCCGAGACCACAGCGATGGACGGTATAACTGTTATTATTAAGTGTATTGTTTAATTCGACACAAATAAGAAAAAATGTACTCATTCGTTTTCTTCTGTTTGATTAAGAATATGAAATAAATTAAAACACTTTATGTATTCTGTAGGATATATTGCCAATTTAAGGGTTAACATATAATAGCATGCGGTACCGTAGTTGAATCCAAGTTACAATTTCTTTCTGTATATTTTTCCAGTGAGCAATATTATTTTTGTATATAAAATCTGCGCCCCGCGCCGTAGCCGAGTGATTAAGACAAGATTCCTTGGCGCTGAGCTACGGAACTTGCGCTGGTTCGAGTCCCCATAGAGGAAGAAATTTTCTCATAGATTTTCGGCCAGTATGGGACTGGGCCTGCCCAGAATTGCGAGGCATCTGGATAGATGCAGTAAGCAGTGATTCCAGGTTGAGAGAACCAAATATAACGGCTGGGGGACCTGATATTCTGACCACATATCACCCCTACACTGGCTAGATGATCGTCTACCTCTGTGATTGAAACATGTGGATATGAGGCCAGCAGCCGCTGGTAAGCGAAGGGCCTTCTAGGCCTGTGGCGCCATGGAGAGTTATTTGAATTTTGCGATTTCTTCAAAATTTCCTTCATTTGTTGTTAAGTGTTCATTCCCATTAAATAATACATTTCTACGTGTGGCAATATATTTAGTTTCATTAATGTCTCTGAGTATATCTATATTATTTATGCCTTGTAATTCGTATATGTGCTGCACTAAAACTTACTGGTTGTAGTTTATCTCCTCAGAGACCTACTTTCGTATCCATACATGCTGAATTCCCTCTGCATTACTCAGTGTGTTTTATTACATAAAATAAATGTGAGGTTTTATAGGCAAGGCGTTACATCAGACTTGAATATATTTATCATAAGTAATGCCACGAGTGATTTCCAAATTATCGATAAATTCACGACTCACGAAGTGAGGAGTGAATTTATCTAGAGAATTTGGAAATCAAGAGTGGCATTTGTTAGGACTATTTAACGAATAAAATTAAGCTGTTTACTCACAAATCATTATTTAACTGTAGTTATTTCAAAATATTTATATATTTAATGCAAACGGCGATGTTTGAAAACAAATGAGAAACGATAGGTACGCTTCTACTGCTTCTTTTGTTTATCACTGCAACCAGATCATACTATTTATTGCCAAAGGAACGCAATATTGTAAGAATGCTCTCTAGTGGAGAAAAAATGAAACATCAATCTGTATATTAATTCATTTCTGATGGTCGTATGATATAAATATTACAATTATATTTTTCTGGATTATTACCTGGGAAAAAATACATTTAAGAAAGTCAAACAGTGGTTTCTTTTTTTGGTGGTATAAATAAATTGCTACAAATGTTGACATGTATGCACTATATATACAATCTGGTAGCCGTATTTCTTATAGGCTCAGTCACTGCAAAATAACGGTCAGACCTGTTCAGAATATTAAAAAGGAGGAGCTTTGTTTAATATATGGTAATTATAACACTGATGAATATTTCGTGAAACACGACTCTGATTGGTTGTAAAACAGAAATCATTGAAACGTGATTGGTCATTGACTCCCATTTGGGGCATGAGTTAAATATTAATATAAAATTATAGAATATTCACCTGAAAGGTCCGTCTCCTCAACTTAATTATCATTTAACTGTAGCGCTTTCGGGACTTGTCCCATCATCGGCAGGATTCAAAACTGGTGTTTCACTGAAGATCTGGTAGAGGGGGTTGCATGTATTTGGTTCGTTTTCGTTTATCAGGCTGTCGTTGTGAGCTGCTTTCATGATTTCCATCTCTTCGAGTACGTTTATCTACCCTCTACCAGATCTTCAGTGAAACACCAGTTTTGAATCCTGCCGATGATGGGACAAGTCCCGAAAGCGCTACAGTTAAATGATAATTAAGTTGAGGAGACGGACCTTTCAGGTGAAGATTTTCGAGAGTTGATATTAATTTTGAATAATCACACCCTCACGAACACATCATGAATCTTTATAACCGTTGATGCGTCAAATAGTCTGTACCCACCAGTGAATTACTTATTTGTAGAAAACAGACCACAGTCAAAAATGAAGGCCTCTACTGCTGATGGATATGGGTGTTCATTACTCTGACGTTCAGTTTTCAGGATAAACGTACATCACATCGGTTTCCACCCCTCTCCAATCAACGAACACAATGTTAAAAAAACCTAATGTAGCTCAAACAAGAACTTTTTCCAGGAGTTGCAACGTTTTGCTTGCTGCTGGAGAAGTAATTGAATTGAAACAGATATGCTCATTGAAATGTGTGCTAGGCAACATTTCTCATTTTGTTTGTGTGCTAGCTTTACTAAAAACTTCAGCGTTGCGATATACCAATTTCAATTTGGGGAAAAAGACAAAATATGTATGTTTGTATTATCTACAAATTTATTCGTTTCTCTCCTCCTGTTCATTTGACATCATATAGCGCAGAAAGATGTAAATTTCTTGATCACTGTTACATTATTCCCTCTTATTCTCCGTTAAGTCCACCGCTTGATCTCGAGGTAGCGTGCTGCCTTGTCACGCAGCAGGCCCGGGTTCGATCCCCGGTCGGGGCAGTTTTTCTGGGTGAGGTTTTTATCGGGGATTTTCCTCACCTGTAATACACTTGTCAGGAAAACTTTAAGGCCCAAACGGTCCCCGAAATCATATGGTCATCATCATCATCCTTATCAACATCATCATCGTCATCCTTCATAGGTGTGGAAAGCAACGGGAAGCTACCACACCTGCAGTTTTCCTAGTAAAGCTGCAAAGCATAGCATGAAAATGCTATGACTGCAGTGAAAGACTTGGTCTCGGGCAGAATTACTATGGATGGATTCTCCGTTATTTTTTATTTATTTATCTGCTATTACGTAAAGATCTAATTTTCCTATCTTGTATATCTTAAATATTTAGATTATAATCCTGGAAATATAAAAATTTTTAATTACTCAAAGCACAAACTACTAACAGCGTCACTATGTGAAACTATCAGCAAACATGTATCACATAAATACATCAACATTGAAAGTCTGTCACACAGAAAGATCGTAAACTAAGGGAATTTTGTTTTTCTTCGTAGATTGCCTAAGTAGCACAATTGTTTAGTGCACCAGCGCGTAAAGCTGGAGATGTTGGGTTCAAATCCCGGTTTAGGCAGACATTTACCTCTTTAGTCGTGTTAACAATTGCATGCGAACAGCAAACTTGAGTACATTAATTTCAATATTTGTATTTGTAATTAGTTTATATGGCACTGAATAAATTCCCATTCTCATGTATTCTTAGTTGAAACAACCATGTTGTAATGCGAATAGAAATTCAGTAACAGGGGTACACAGGAATTGCAAAGAGAGAAATATTTGTCTCTCTTCATGGATTGCCTAAGTAGCACAATGGTTTAATGCTCCAGCGTGTAAAGTTAGAGATATTGGGTTCAAATCCCGGTTTACGCAGACATTTTTTCCTTTAGTTGTATTAAGCGAATTCTTCAGGAAGTCGAAATTACGTTCCGATTATGCTTTTACGCGGAATATATATGTTTCTTTTGTAAGCTAAATTGTACGATAAAGAGTTAAATTGCGAGAAAAACATGGTGATTGTTATAGAGGTTTCTATCAAGTCACTGAGATTATTCTCATGAAAATATTTTTAAAAAATACAGATGTTCACCGATTCTATCTAGCAGACCCCTAAAATAATCATGACAAAAATTATGTATATATGTATGTATGTATGTATATATATATATATATATATATCCATCCATAGTAATTCTTCCCGAAGGCAGGTCCATCACTGCAATCATAGTATGTTCATGCTATGCTTGCAGCTTTACTAGGGAATTGTAGGTGTGGTAGCTTCCCGTTGTTTTCCACGCCGATGAAGGATGATGGTGATAAGGATGATGATGATAATGATGACCATATGATTTCGGGGACCGTTTGGGCCTTAAAGTTTTCCTGACATTTGTCTTACAGGTGAGGAAAAACCCCGATAAAAACTTCACCCAGAAAAACTGCCCCGACCGGGCTCCTGGGTGAGGTTTTTTTCGGGGTATTTCCTCACCTGTAAGAAAAATGTCCCCGAAAATCATCCGGCCGTCATCATCATCCTTCACCGGTGTGGAAAGCAACGGGAAGCTACCACACTTATAATTCCCTAGTAAAGCTGCAAGACATAGCATGGGAATGCTATGATTGCAGTGAAACACCTGCCTTCGGGCAGAATTACTATGGATGCACACACACACACACACATATATATATATATATATATATATATATATATATATGGGCGATTATCACAAAATATGACAAATTGTAAGGTGAAAAATTAAATTTTATTTTAAATATTCCGAACAAAATTGCGAGTTATTTAACTTATTAGACTATCCTGTTAAATGTATTGTCATAAACAATTAACTTCCTTTCGAGTCACAGTGGAAAAAAATTATATTTGGGGACATGAATCCAGGACGAAGATGGACTGGGCAAGACAATTATACTTTTATTTACGTACTGAATTACAAATGAAATAAATTGTTTTTATTGTGTACTTATTTGAATTTAGTTTTTAACAACGACAGATAAAAGAAACACAAAATGTTATCATCTATAGAGAACTTCATATAATGTTTAGTTACTATGGAAAATCTTTATACATATATTGTGATCAATTTACAAATAATAATAATAAATACTAACCTATTATATCAAAATACATATTTTAGTTTATGCTTATTTTATTTTAAACATAAGTACACCTTAAATTGTCATCCTCCGTAACTGAAGGATCCATCCATCCATCCATAATAATTCTGCCCGAGGACAGGTCTTTCACTACAATCATAGCATTTTCATGCTATGCTTTGCAGCTTTACTAGAGAATTGTAGGTGTGGTAGCTTCCCGTTGCTTTCCACACCAGTGAAGGATGAGGATGGTGGTGGTGATGGCCGGATGATTTTCGGAAACCGTTGGACCCTAAGCTTCCAGACATTTGTCTTACAGGTGAGGAAAAACCCTGAAAAAACCTCACCCCGGGAGCCTGTCCCGACCGGGAATCGAACCCGGGCCCGCTGCGTGGCAAGGCAGCACGCTACCTCGAGACCACAGCGGTGGATACAACTGAAGGATACAGTACAATATTCAAAGCTATCGTTAGGATGTTCCAGAAAAATAATTAGAAACTCACTTACGCCGTTAGGATACCACTATTACGGATTTAGAAGCTGTATCACATATTTAGGAATTGTCTTTTAGAAAAGAATGAGGCTTTTGGGGACAACTGTACATCAATTTGGAGTGAATTCGATAATAATCTCGTGGATGGTTCATGCTTTGATCTGTATTCATATTTGTGACAATTATTTAAAATTGTGAATTTTCAGATAAAAAATTATCACTGAATTAGCCAACCTTACCCTATCCACGATAACTTAGAAGATATTACAAAATTGTTATTTACATTAGAAGGATTGAAAATGAGGTTTTAGGGATGTTTATGAATCGTTGCAACGTTCATATAATTATTATATGTCATCATATGTTGAGTTTTATTATATTAATAAATGAATACAATATCAATATGTGTTGATAGTGGCTCCATGACGCAAGTGGTTAGTCACTCGCCCTCCACCTTTGGGTCCTGAGTTCGCATCACGGTCACTCCATTTGGGGTGCTTGGTTGAGCATAGGAGAACAGGGCAGGCTATTCTTTTTCGCCATTTCTCCCGTTTTACTTTGTCAAAAACTTAATCCACCACTTCTCTATGCTCATGTAACCAATTTCGTAAAATATAATTTAATTTGTTCCTGTGATAGTGCGAAAGGCCTAGTCACCCAGCATCCTTACAGGTGTATTGATGAGTTTGATAGAGAAACTATGCTCATGACCGGGCCGTCACGTTACAGAAGCTCCTATTTAAGACTCATATCAAATATGGAAGAAGATTTGGATGAATATTTCGAATTGCCAAAAGAAATGTCAGAAAAATGTAATAAAGCGATGGGAGAATTAATAGACCTACTAAGTAAATCGAAGTAATGATGAAAAAAAAATCCAAGGTAGAATAGTAAATGATATAGTACAAGTTGATGAGATAATGTTAGTGCATCGGTAAGATTTGGTAAAAATTATAGTTTTGTATTACAAATCCTTACTTAATAATATTTAAATACTAAATTTACGATTAAACATTAATGTTTTTCAATGAAAATGTAATGTTTTTGTAGCTTTAATTGTATTTTATAACATGAGTACATGGTTAAGACATAGGCGTATATAAGATTCTATCTAAATTAAAAGTAGAAATCAAATTATGTAAATAACTGTCGCAAGGGAGGATTTCCATTATTGAAAGACACAACATTCCATCGACTTGTGTATAACGGACAATTCTAATCTAATATATACAAATGAATGTTTGTTTGTTCGTACTTTACTGTTCGTAACGATACCGTTCATCCGATTGTGATGGGGCTTTTTGCAAAAATGTTCAGGACATTCCCGGGATGAACATAGGCTATAAGAGACTTGTGCTACTCAACTCCTACACCCTTAAAATCGTCCTTTGTAGTGGAAAACGTGAAAAAATAGCTGCCTAAACCATAACAAATTAATATACACAGAATTGAATGTCTCAAAAAGCTGTACAAAAAAGTCCGCGACCGCATGTTTATTCTTATGAATAACTCACGATAGCCATTTTTGTCTTTCATTGATGCCAAGAAGATTGCGACAAGTGCCTAGATTCCCGGGCAAGCATAGCAGCACATGGCGCCTATTCTTTTACGGATAACGCAGAATAACGAATTTTGTCTTTTAGCTCATTCATGCCAAGAAGATCGAGATAAGTAGATTCCCGGACAACACCGAGTAATCAGCACGGGCAATCTTAAAATAATTACGATATACATTTATAATTATTTTAATTTTACTTACTCAACTAAACATAAGAGCACATTAATTTTTATTTATTTAGGCGCAGCAGCGCACGCCGGGTATTAGCTAGTTGTACAATAAATGAAGTATGTATGTGACCCAAAATTTTAAATCCTCTCTCGACGTGAACGGCCATGTTACTATAAGGCCCAAGTTGCACGAGACACATAATATTACAGAACATAAAAGGGAGAGGTTAAACAAGGAATAAGAAAAAATATAGTATTTAGTTGCTGTAGTTTTGTCCCAAAAGGGATAATGGATCAAATTTCCATTCTCTTTTTTTATTTAGAAATTTCCTAGAATAAGAGAGTTTCCATCGACCCAATACATTTTTATATCTTCTATATTTTCTGTTATTACCTTCTAGCTCATACATCTCCTGACATCATCCATCCATTGATTCGTCTTTTTTCCTTTTTTCTTGCCTTCAGGAGTCCATTCCAATATCATCTTCGAAATTCTTCTGTTTCTCATTCCTTTAACTTCTCAATACAACATTTTTCTCCACAAAAGTGATGGGAGAATTTAAAATGTATAATTACAATTTTTATACATCAAATTAAAAAAATTGATTGTTTAATTCTTACGTATGCGCAATGCAAAATATTTTACAACTTCAATTGTCTCACAAATGGCTGCTTTTCCTATTCAATTTTTTCAAAAATCAAAAAGAATAAACCAGAAAAGAGGACAGAAATAAATTATTTTGAATGTTTTCAAACAGTTTAGTGAAAAATATCCTACATTAGCCATTGAGGAAGTGAAAATAACAGCATTTACCAAATATATTCTGCTCGTATACTACGAAATTGTAAATAAAGGATTGTTTCTCATTCCTTTAACTTCTCAATACAACATTTAACTCCACAAAAGTGATATTCTTACTTTCGTAATTCAAAAGTCTTAATATTGTTGTAGCTCTTTGCCAAAAGTATATTTCCATGACAAATAGTTTAGTAGAATGTTGGCCATCTAATGTGAAGCTTGTTACATTTTAACTAATTCATCTGTGGATTAATATTTTTGTTGCATATAATTATGTATCCAAGGACCCACGACGTATTAAATTAGAAATAGAAGGGAAAATTATAGAACAGGTCATGAAATTCAAATATTTAGGAATATAAATTAATAGCAGCAACAGAATGACAGATGAAATTCTCCATCAAGCAAATAATGCAAACAAAATATCGAGACGTTTAAACAATAGTGTTTGGAAACATAAATATTAAAAAAAACAAAAGTAAGAATTTATATTTCTGTCATAAAACCAGTTCTAACATATGGCTGTGAATGCCGTACAGAAACTCAAAAAACAAAACAATCAATGAAACAACAGAAATGAAAGTTTTAAGGAAAATCGTAGGAAAATCGCTGAGAGAGAAAATTCGCAGCTCTGTTATTAGAGAAGAATGTGAAATTGAACCTATAAACCTCTGGATGAATGATAGAAGACTAAACTGGAACGATCACATAGATAGAATGGGATCACATGAATGGAGAACAGTTGATTAGTGAAGGAAGTACGTGACTGGACACCTCAGCAGAAAGAGGCCTTTAGGAAGACCACAACTACGATGGAAGAACGTCACCATATCCCGGACCTGTAGTGAATGAACACGCAACAAGCTGCCAGCTTTCATGCGTAGAGGAAGAAGAAGATTATGTATTCAACGAGGCCCTCCATGTGATCAGAAAAGTCCGTGTGTGATCTATAGTTTAAAATCTCCCTCCCGACAGGTAGTGCCACTGTAAGGCCCGGATGGTGTGCGGCATGTATAAGGTGAAGTAAAGTTAAAGCAAGTTAATGAGATAGAAAATGGAACGTAATTATAACCAGTTGTCACTAACTCACTGGTACTATCGAACCCGTAGGTTCTTGGCCGCACGGATATAAGTTCTCCATACGTCCTATCCTGAACTAAATCTTTCCTATCTTCCTCTATATAACCTACTTCCCTCAAATCATTATTAATTTTATTCTCACACCTCATTCTTGGCCTGCCTACTAACGCTTTCCCCTTTGGTTTTCCTACAAGGAATTTCCATGCCCCTCTCTTATTCCCCATTCGTGCCACATGTCCTGCCCATCACAGTCTACGAGACTTAACTCTTGTTATTATATCTGGTTTTAATGCCCGCTATGCGATGGCCATGAAAACTGGCAGCATATTATAGCATTCTGTAGAGAGACAGAACAACTTAGATTACAGATGCTGCCGGAGAGATTTCTCAGGTCGGATCGAGGGAGAGTCGCGTGTTGGGATCTTTTAGGACGGATCGAGAGTGAATCAAAAACATGCAAATGTTTGGGCACAGTAAGGAAATTGAGATATAACAAAATTGTAGATTAAGAATATATGTATTAACAATAAGAAGAATCTCAATATGGTCTTTGTTTTCGATCTTTAATTATATTATATAATAAGTAGGTCTGATAAGTTGAATAGTCTGGGGCGGGGGGAGGGGGGTATGAGCGTGCGGTGTGTATATGTGTGGGGGTGTGTGGGTGTATGTGTGTGTTTTTTTTCTAATTTGTTTTCTAGCAATTTTTTAATATCAAAGTACGGAATAGGGATGAGTGTAGATATGTATTATTGTGATGTAGTGTAGACATAGATTTTACTTATATGTAGCTTGTTATTGTTTTTGAACAGGTGTACTTGTAAGTATTTGTTTATATTATGATTAGTTTTATTTTTTATTCATGCACGTACGGCCAAGCAGACCCGTGCGCAATGTAAATGCATATGTATTTTCTTTCTTCTGAAAAAAGGGCAATAAATTCCATTTATCTATATATCTATCTATCTATATCTGGTTTTATGTAGCTCACTGTTATGTTTTCTTGGCAGTTGCCACCTTCAAATAAAAGTAACATCATTTCTGAAAACTTTATGAAAGTGTCACTTTTTGTCGTTATGTCAAAAGTTACTTCATAAATCACTAATTATTTATAATTACAAATATTTTTAATCACTGTGGTATTTATAACAATTTATTTCTAAGTGGATTCTTATACTCGAGTTTTAATTGCAGTGAATAAGTGCATCTTACTTTATTGATTTATGGAAAATAAGGCCCTATGCCCTTAACTCTGCCAGTTTAAATAATGATAGTCTTCATCTTCTTCGTCACGGTTTAGGCTTTTTGCTAGCCTATTCCGGCTCCAAATTGCTGCTCTTTCCATCTTTCCTTTGGTCTTCCCAAACTTCTTCTTCCTCTTGGTGAATAGTTACATGCTGATTATGGTTTCTGTTCTCAGTCATCCTTGCTAAGTGTTCTTTCCAGTTTGTTCTGTATTTCACTATTGTTTTGTTTAATTCCTCTACTTTTAGTTGCTGTCTTATTTCTGTGTTTTGTTTTTTGTCTGTTCTTTAATATCCTGCTATTGGTCTGAGGAATTTCATTTCAGCAGCTTGGATTCTGGCAGATTGTTGTGTTGTCACTGTTCATGTTTCGGTTTCGTAAGTAGTAATAATAAAAGTAAGGTGATCCCACAACAGGCCCGGAGGCCCTTGGGGTAGTAGGAGGTTAAGGCTCCCACATTTTCTAGACAATCGGCACTTTGTGTCAGCCGGGTTGTCAGCCCTGCGTGACGGCCGTCTTTACCCCCAGAACAAGCGTCTGGTACTCATTTCCGTTAGAGGCTGAGTCGACCACAGGGCCATAGTCCCGCCAGAGGGTTTGGGTCAGTTTAAAAATCCTGACCCCAACGGGACTTGAACCCTCGACCCCCCGGCTTGTAGCTCAGTGCCTTAACCACTACGCTACGGCGTGCCCCAGTAGTAGTAGTAATAATACTAATACTACTACTACTACTACTAATAATAATAATAATAATAATAATAATAACAATTTTTGTGATTCTCGTCCCTTTACTTACATTTTCATCAATTTTATATGGCTCTCTATCAGCATCTAAGATGCATTCTGGATAACTTAATTATAATATCCGATTGAGGGTCTTTCCACTTTTCAGCGGTTGCCCTTTACCAGCCGGCTGCTGGCCCTTCACATCCACATGTGTCAATCACAGAGGTAGATGATCAACAGCCAGTGTAGGGGTGACATGTGGTTAGCATGTCGAGTCCCCCAGCCGTTATAGCTGATTCCTCAACCTGGAGCCGCTACTTATTGTAGCTACCCAATTGCCTCACGATGCTGGGTGGGCACCGGTCCCATACTGGCCGAAATACCATGAGAAAATTTCTTCCCCCATGGAGACTCGAACCAGCGCAAGTCCCGTAGCTCTGCGCCAAGGCTTCCTACCTTAACCACTCGGCTACGGCGCGGGACACTTATATTCTCACTTATTAAAATATGAATTAAAAATTAGAATCAAAAGCTATAAATGCAAGTTTGTTTTTAAAATATGAGAGATTCTATCTTTTCTTCTGAATGCAAGTCATTTTACAACTTTTTCACTTCAAAATAAATTATTTTTCCATGTATGATTGAGTCTGCCAGCATTCAAATACGTTGTGTCTAATATATACAGATAATTTTAGAAAATCTGCAATTACTTACTTACTTACTTACTTACTTACTTACTTACTTACTTACTTACTTATTTACTTACTCACTGGCACTATCGAACCCGTAGGTTCATGGCTGCACGGACATAAGCTCTCCATGCATCCTTATCCTGAGCTAATGCTTTCCAATCATTCCCTGTATAATTCACTTCCCTCAAATCATAGTTAATGTTATTCTCCCACCTCATTCTTGGTCTACCAACTGGGCGTTTTCCCTCTGGCTTTCCTACAAGAGACTTCCTTGAAAGTCTTTCATTCCCCATTCGTGCAACATGTCCTGCCCATCGCAGTCTACGAGACTTAACTGTTCTTATTATATCTGGCTTCCTATAAAGACCATGTAGTTCATTGTTATGTAGTCTTCTCCATTCACCTGTTTGTTCATCTCTCTTTGGTCCAAATATTTTCCTAAGTACTTTATTTTCAAATACTTGTAATCTCCTTTTCCTCCCTTAAAGTAAGAGTCCATGTTTCGCACCCATATAATATAACTGGTAGAATAACAGTTTTATATATTTTCAGTTTAACATTTTTTGAAAGGAGTTGGGACATCAAGAGTCTCTACAATGCATAATAGCACGCATTTCCAGAATTGAGCCTATGTTTAATTTCTTTGTGCATCTTGTTCCTATTTGTGATTATTGTTCCTAGGTATTTGAATTCAACCATTTCCTCAAAATTTCCCTCATTTGTCATTATATAATGTCCATTTCCATTATGTAATGTATTTCTACGCGTGACCATATATTTAGTTTTATTGGTATTTACTCCGAGTCCTAATTTCTTAGTGTTACTCAATAGTGTGTGCGTGTTGTCCTTTATATATCCTCGCTATCGGCCAATAGTACTACATCATCAGCATAAACTAACAGTTTATTAATACCATTGAGTTGTAAGCCTTCCTCATTCTCTAAAGATTTAATGGCATGCTCTAGTACAAAATTAAATAGTAGAGGAGATAGTGCATCTCCTTGCTTCAACCCATTCTGGATTTCAAAAGTGTTCGAAAACTCTTTGCCTACACGCGCCCTACTCTTTGTGCCATTTAGACACATTCGTATAAGTCTAACTAACTTTTTAGGAATTCCGAACTCCAGCAGGATACTGTATAACTTCTCCCTCTTAATTGAATCATATGCTTTTTTGAAGTCTACGTATAGGCCTAGTTGATGTACATTACCATTGTATTCCCATTTCTTTTCTCAAATCTGTCTTATACTAAAAATCTGATCTGTTGTAGACCTATTTTTGTGTCTAATAGATACAAATAATTTTAGAAAATCTGCAATTATGTGTTTTAAAATATATTTTGACCTATGATTTTACTAACTGAATTTTAATATGTCTTCCGTTAGTGGGTTCACGCCTTAGAATTTTCCCTTCTTTGTTTTCTTGATATATAACACTGTATAGTTCTAAGAGTTCAATATTTTATTATGAAGTTTAGATGTCAGAGTGAATGCTAGATCGAGATACATATTTCGTGTACCGTATTTCAAAGGGACCGCATGTGACGTGTCAGAATGGATGGCTCATAAAGTACAGTAACATCTACCTTGTCACCGTTATTGCTAATATTTTTCATGATATACTTTACAATGTAATATTTTTCAGCGTAAACTTTCAATAATATCGTTGTTTAGTTTATTATTTATATAATAAATTTCTTTTCTACCAAAAACTTGTTTATCTTAGAACAGAAGGAAAACAATGGAAATTTATTTTAAATAAGGCTTATAGAGAGAAAAATATTAATTAATAACTTATTAGAAAACTACTTTCTTGATGGTTAATGTTTTTATTTAACGGGGCTCTTTAACAGCTAAGTCCAATAGAGGCGTAGTTCAAATCTGGGAGTAAAATGGTCCATATATTTTGCCCAGAAACCTCCCTGTTAATAGCCTACATGTCCCACGGCTGCAGTTTCCTTTCCGAAGGACAACCATACCTTGGATTTTCACGCACTGAAAAGTACAATATCCCGGGCCGGGTTTGAACCCATGAACCTTGGATTGGATGGTAACTTAGTCAAATCCTTATTGGCATTAGATAATCACATAAGACAAGAAACGCCGACTTAAGTGCAGTGCAGAATATCACATCTGGAATCTATGCAACAGTTACTTGGTAGCTAATAGCTATGGGAGCGATCTGTATGGTGTTTAAGTGTTGGTTAAAAAACAATTCCCCAACCCCTGATACACTTTCTAATGTATCTTGGAGAATATGAGACCTGACACATTATACAACCCCAAAAACAAAGACACACACACGCGACACGCACGACACACACACACACACACACACACAAACCACCACACACAACCTCTCACGCTCACGACTCACACTCACAACTGCTCACGACTCACACCACAGACTCCACGACCTCACATTCACACTCACACTCTCGCACTCTCACACTTACACTCACACTCCACACTCACAATCCACACACTCACACACACACTCACACTCACACACATCACATCACACTCAAACACTCACAAACAGAACCACTCACACACTCACACCTCACACTCTCGCACTCACACTCACACTCACCACACACTCACACTCACAACCCACTCACACCCACACACTCACACTCACCACCCCCACCTCACACCCACACACCCCACTCACCCAACACCCTCACCACTCACAACACTCCCTCCCACCACCTCCCCACCCTCCCCCCCTCCACCTC
The DNA here is from genome assembly GCA_030220185.1 of Diploptera punctata. Taxonomy (NCBI): domain Eukaryota; kingdom Metazoa; phylum Arthropoda; class Insecta; order Blattodea; family Blaberidae; genus Diploptera; species Diploptera punctata. Next base: position 70,042 of record JASPKZ010000752.1, read on the forward strand.
CTCACCACCCCCCCCCACCCCCACACACCACACACCCACACACCACTCACACACTCCCCTCACACTCCCACACCTCCCCACACTCCACCACTCACACACTCACACACTCACACCCTCACACCCTCACACACCACTCACCCACTCCCACACTCACACACTCACACACTCCCACACTCACCACCCTCACACACTCCACACTCATCCCACTCATACCTCACGCACTCACACACCACCTCACACTCACACACCCACACACACACACACACCAACACATATATATTTCATCTCGATAAATGAAATTAATAAATCTGTTAACAGATGTAAAAATAAATCAATTCGGTTTTTAAACTTTTCGACACAAAAATACCTGAAACGGACATATTTTCAATGCTCCGATTTGTGCAAAAATGAAAATACACACGGTATTTTAAAATAATATATCATGAATGAAATTAAAACATATTTAGTAAAATAAATGTTAATAAAGAGTATTAAATAAAATCAAATTAAATGACGCATTATATATACGAGTATATACGATGTTTTCCATCTATTTCGATGACTATTTAACTCATGCCCCAAATGGGAGTCAATGACCAATCACGTTACCATGATTTTTTATTTACAACCAATCACTGTCGTGAATTTACCGACTAAAATTTATTATAATATAGAAAGCACCTCCTTTTTAACATTCTTGAATAGGCCATAGCATTATTTGCAGTGACTGACTCACCAAGAAATACGGCTACCATATCGTATATATAGTGCATGAATGTCAACACATAACGCATGCGGGAGTTAATATAAAAACATTTGTAGCAATTGATTATACCACCAAAAAAAACCACTGTTTGCACATTTTTAAATGTATTTTTTCCCAGAAAAATATAATTGTCGTATTTACATCATAGGACATTAGAAATGAATTAATATACAGTTTGATGTGTTTCATTTTTTCTCCACTAGAGTGCATTCTTACAATATTGCGTTCCTTTGGCAATAAATATATATGATCTGGTTGCAGTGACGAACAAAAGAAGCAAATGAAGCGTACCAATCGTTTTCTCATTTGTTTTCAAACATCGCCGTTTACAATTAAATATATAAATATTTTAAAATAACTAATTTAACTAATGATTTTGTGAGTAAGCAGCTATATTTTAATACGTTAAATAGTCCTAACAAATGCCACTCTTGATTTCCAAATTCTCTAGACTATTTAACTCATGCCCAAATGGAAGTCAATGACCAATCACGTTTCATCAATGATTTCTGTTTTACAACCAATCAGAGGCGTGTTTCATCACCAAATATTTATCAGTGTTATAATTACCATATTAAAGAAAGCTCCTCCTTACAATATTGCGTTCCTTTGGCAATAAATAGTATGATCTGGTTGCAGTGATAAACAAAAGAAGCAGTAGAAGCGTACCTATCGTTTCTCATTTGTTTTTCAAACATCGCCGTTTACATTAAATATATAAATATTTTAAAATAACTATAGTTAAATAATGATTTGTGAGTAAACAGCTTAATTTTATTCGTTAAATAGTCCTAACAAATGCCACTCTTGATTTCCAAATTCTCTAGATAAATTCACTCCTCACTTCGTGAGTCGTGAATTTATCGATAATTTGGAAATCACTCGTGGCATTACTTATGATAAATTCACTCCTCAATTCGTGAGTCGTGAATTTATCGATAATTTGGCAATCACTCGTGGCATTACTTATGATAACTAAGTGAAATTCGAGTGTGATTGGTTCGAATTGAAACGGCTAAATTCTATTGGTCAATATTCAATGTCTAACGTACTATAAACAAAATGATATTAATTCTTCTTTTGTCACACGTTTAACCTTAAGAAATTCGTGTACGGCTGATAACGCAAACTCCGGACGAAAGACCAGCTGAAACATATTTTGAAAATTGCCTCGAGGGAGAGGAAAACTAAACCACAAAGAAGGAAAGTACAGCGGCATTTGAGTAAATGAAAAGGAAGGCGCACAACTGCCGTAATTTGAAGCGGTGGAAATGCCATTATATGCATAATACCAATACGATACACTTTTTTCTTCACCCATAGCAACTTGCAATCATAATTATGGTAACACATTTACTCATGATTGCTCCCTACAAGCGCATGCAATTATATTTACCAATTACATAAGAGTATTTTTATACTCGACGCGACGGCTAAGCAACGTGTATTGATTATGAAGAACAAGAATGCTGATGCATTTATTTTCAATTGGTGTTACAGGATTTCCGAGTTCAATCAGGCCTAACCTCGTCTAATATTGTCATTAACTTTTTATTTTTAGCGAGATCTGTTCAATATATATCACCTCTCCAAGTCCTGTTTTAAAATTTCAACATAAAGTATATTATTTTGTTCTTTTTTCCCGGTGAGGGATTAATTTGTATCTTCTTGTATCTTGTAAGCCATGTTTCCCTTAAACAGAGATTTAGGTGCTCTCCCCTACAGGGAAGAAATTTGAACCATACTAATTTTGTTACACTTGTTTTCGTACAGATGTTATTTGAGTGGTCCGTGGTCAGCGTTCCGCCTCATACTGGCATCTAGGAAACCAAGGTAGTACTAAGATGAGAAAATTCGGTAAATTTTGCTTAGAGGCCTTTTCATTCAGGCTTAAGGATCTTTTACGAGTCTGAAAATCTTCAGACTCGGGAACCACGGCTTAAAGTCCGTCCCGGAAGAGGATTTTTCCATCCTAAAAATCTATCGAGCCCGGCCGGGTTTGAACCCGCGACCCTCGGGACCAGAGGCAGGAGCATAACCACTAGCCCACCGCGGCCGATTAATTTGTAAATAACTGTAATAAAAATACAAAATAGAGGACGTCTCCGTGGTGCAAGTGATTGCCCTCTAACTCTAGGTTCCGATTTCATGTCCCGGTCACTCCATTTGGAATTCGTGGTGGACCAATTGAAATCATGGCAGATTTTCATTGGAGTAAGATAAAAATTAAAATATATACGTGTTGGCAGGTGCCGTCGTCCTCAACTATGTTAAAATATTGTATTTAAAATGTTACCTGGAGGTCCTTTCGGAAGTTAACTTCCCATCATCATCAGGATGAGTGTCTGCTACTAGATGTTGATGTTTACGACGTTGTACACTTGAAGTGTCGTTAGCAGCAACTGACTTGTTTTTGACGATCTCGTTTAATGGGTTTACCACTGGGGTGTGTTCTCATTGAATAGTGCGGTATTATTTCTTTTATATTATTTCAAGGTCTTAAAATATATTTATCTTTGCCGGAAGTGTTTCTTTGCGATCTATCGTTAGAGTGTTTTCTGTTGTGTCCATTCGGTGATCAGCGTTAATGATATGTTTGGCATAGCTTGATTTACCAACCTCTACTTCTTCTTCTTAAACTTAGCTTGTAAGATTTTCATCTTGTTTATTTCCAAAATCACTCCTCGGAGGAAGGCGTATTGGATGTGCATTCACTGTCTCTCCATCTCTTGGCTGGTCTTCCTCTTGTTCTTCTCCCGTCCGTTGGTCTATCTTCTTTAGCTCTTTTTGCAAGCCGGTTTTCTTCCATTCTTTCTATATGACCCTTCCAATATGTTCGTCTATCTATAATAAATTAGGTTATGTCTTGAATATGGCATTTGTCCCTAATTTCTGTGTTGTATATTTGATCAAATAATGTTTTCCCCTGAATAGTTCTTAAGATTTTCATTTCGCATGTGCTTATTATTTGTTTAGTTTTTATTGTATCAGCCCTAGTTTCTGCTCCATATACGACAACTGGTCGAACTATCGTTTTTTATATGCGGGTATTGCTTTCTATTGACATATGTTTGTTGCACCAAATTAAATCTTTCGTATACCCTGATATTTGTGCTGCTTTATCAGCTTGTTTCTTTACTTCTTTTATTAAATTTTTAGTGTTTGCTATTAATACACCTAGATAATTAAATTCTGATACTTGTTCTATAATTTTTCTTTCCACTTCTAATTTGCATCTTACTGGTTCTTTTGATATTAAGCATTTTGTCTTATTCGTGTTAATTTCCATCTCTTCATAGCACTTCCTCCTATTCTACTTCCTTCACAGTAGCCTCTGCCCGCTCCTGGAATCTCCTTCCTCAAGATATCAGGGGTTGCCGCACACTTGGAACCTTTAAGTCACGCTTATACAGTTACCTGTTGTCTAATAATTAATTTTTCTCTATTTATATAATTTTATACTATGTCATTAATCTTTTCCTCGTTTTTTTTATATATATTGTACATATTATATATTTAATTCGTTAAATTTAGAATAAATCAAAATACATTATAAATATTAATTGTATTGTATTCATAACTTGTAATCGTTTATATATATATATATATATATATATATATATTATATATATATTGTAATTTAGATTTAAGACTATTTTTTTTTTTGTATTTTTTTTTAAACCTGGTTGAGTGGTAGACAAGGCCTTAAGGCCTTAACTCTGCCAGGTGAAAAATAAAGCTATTATTATTATTATTATTATTATTATTATTATTATTATTATTATTATTATTATTATTATTGTATTTTCTGGCATTTTACCATCTGCGTAGATAAAATCTTTGAGGTGTTAAATTTTGTGTGTTAAATTTTCTACTTGCCATGCCTATATAAAACTTATTACAATCTTTACATGTTGCTATATAAACTACCTTATTAAATTTGTTGTGTTCTTTTATGCCATTATGTATTATGTTGTTTAATTTGTTATCGGTTTCGTAAGGTTTGTTTATGTTTATTTTTTTTTAGTTCTAGCTAGTTTGTTGGTTTCATTGCCTGTGTATGTTAATGTTATCCATGTTTTATTAATAACAGATTCTCTTTCAAGTTTTGTTATATTATTTATGTAATTTTTCCTTTCTTGTTTTTTTACAAGTTTATCTACGATTTGTTTGTTGAAACCGTTGCTTTTTGCTATGTTTTTTGTGTATTGCAATTCATTGTTATAATTTGTTTTGTTTAAGAGTAATTTTAACAATATGTTAATTAAACATTAAATGTGCTGATTTTATGTTGGCATGAGTGTCTAGGTTTGTTATACATAGTGAGCATATTATATGTAGATTTACTGAAAATAGTTATTTCAAGTTTTTTCCTTTTTTATGTTTTATCTTTATGGTAAGGTCTAGATAGTTTATTTTGTTATTAAGTTCTATCTCCTCCGTAAATTCTATTTTATTATGCAGATTTTTTAGTTCTAGCAGGATTTCCTTTTCTTTTCTGTTCTCATTTTCATAAATAATAATTTGGGTCTCTTCCGTTTTACACTACCAAAAACTCTAATTCACTACTTCTCCATACTCGTCCATAACATTCCCTCTGCCCCTATGATGGCTCACAATGAACTTCCATCCATCCATAGTAATTCTGCCCGAAGGCAGGTCCTTCACTGCAATCATAGCATTTTCATGCTATGCTTGCAGCTTTACTAGGGAATTGTGTAGGTGTGGTAGCTTCCCGTTGCTTTCCACACCGGTGAAGGATGATGATGATAATGATAATGGTAAGGACGATAATGATAAGGATGATGACGATGAAGATGATGGCCATATGCTTTCGGGGACCGTCTGGGCCTTAAAGTTTTCCTGACATTTGTCTTACAGGTGAGGAAAAACCCCGATAAAAACCTCACCCAGAAAAACTGCCCCGACCGGGGATCGAACCCGGGCCCGCTGCGTGACAAGGCAGCACGCTACCTCGAGACCACAGCGGTGGACACAACTTAGACGTACAGAATATCGAGATTATTAGAATTTTTTCTTGAGAAAATAAGAATCCTTAAATAATAAAGAATTGTCATTAAGTGTTAATATTTTTGCAATGAAAATTTAATGTTTTGTTATAAACAATGAAAGTAATATATTCAATATATATCCTAACACAAATATATCAGTACATACTTACTTACTCACTTACTCACTGGCACTATCGAACCCGAAGGTTCATGGCCGCGCGGACATAAGCTCTCCATACATCCCTATCCTGAGCTAATGCTTTCCAATCATTCCCTGTATAATCTACTTCCCTCAAATCATAGTTAATGTTGTTCTCCCACCTCATTCTTGGTCTACCAACTGGGCGTTTTCCCTCTGGCTTTCCTACAAGAAGCTTCCATGCAAGTCTTTCATTCCCCATACGCGCAACATGTCCTGCCCATCGCAGTCTACGAGACTTAACTGTTCTTATTATATCTGGCTTCCTATAAAGACCATGTAGTTCATTGTTATGTAGTTTTCTCCATTCACCTGTCTGTTCATGTCTCTTTGGTCCAAAAATTTTCCTAAGAACTTTATTCTCAAATACTTGTAATCTCCTTTCCTCCCTTAAAGTAAGAGTCCATGTTTCGCACCCATATAATACATACACTTACAGTAATAAATATAGCTACTATCCGGCATGTGCTCCTACGCCTAAATAATTGAAAATTGTGTTTTTTATGTTTAGTTGAATAAATGGAAGGAAAGATAATTATATATTTATATCGTAATTATTATTAGATACCCCGTGCTCATTGCCCGGCGTTGCCCGGGAATCTACTCATCCCGACCTTCTTGGCATAAATGAGCTGAAAGACGAAAAACAGTGTATTTTTATGTTTAGTTGAATAATCAAAAAGGAAAACTAATATCATAAGTATTTGTATATACCCCATGCTGATTACCCGGCGTTGCCTGGGAATGTATTTACCCCCGTTCTTCTTGGAATAAATGAGCTGAAAGACTAAAATTAATGTGTTTTCAGTTTAGTTGAATAAGTGAAAGGAAAAATAGTTATAAATTTATATCGTAATTATTTTAAGATACCCCGTGCTGATTACCGGGCATTGCCCGGGAAAATACTTATCCCGATCTTCTTGGCACAAATGAGCTGAAAAACAAAATTCGTTATTATGAATTATCCGTAAAAGAATACCCGCCATGCGCTGCTACGCTTGCCTGGGAATCTATTCGCGATCTTCTTGGAATCAATGAAAGACAAAAATGGTTATTGAGAGTTAACCATAATAGATAAACATATGCTGTCGCGGACTTTTTGTAGATCTTTTTGAGATATTCAATTCTGTGTACATTAATTTTGTGTATTTGTTATGATTTAGGCAGCGTAAGCCATTTAAGAGTCCAAAAAGGTACTTTTTTTACCTTTTCACTACAAAGGGTGAAGGGGTTGAGTATTACAACTCTCTTATAGCCTATATGATCTTCCCGGGAAACTCCTGAACATTAAACAAAAAAAAAAACATCACAATCGGATGAACGGCATGGCAGCACATAAAATACGAACAAACAAACATTCATTTTTATATAGGGCCTATTAGATATAATTTACATTATTACTTGTAACAATCAAACAAATGAAAATCGTTCCAGTCAGTATCGTACTGTCAATTGGCAAAATTAAGATAGCCTACAAATTGTACTACGTCGATGGAGGTGGTCTAGTTGTTATGTTCCTTGCCTCTAGTCCCGAGGTCGCAGGTTCAAAGTCGGCCGGGATTGATGGATTTTAGGATGAAAAGAATCCATGGTCAAATCCTCCCGGAGGGACTTCACAAGTCGTGGGTCCCGAGACCGAAGATTTTCAGGCTGACAAAAGAATCGCAAGCCTGAATAAAAATATATGTGTGCAAAATTTAACCGACCTTCATACATTCAAGTAATAACCTACGTTAGTTGCCTACTAGATGTCTCATTGAGGCGATGTGCTAACCACGTCACTCGTTGACATCTGTACGTAATATAAACTTAATTAAATTAGCCTGGTTAAGAAACTCCTGATATAGAGAGCATCCGTGTTCCCACGCGGCAAGGAATAGGAAGTATGTAAGTATGTATGTATATATATATATATATATATCCATCCATAGTAATTCTGCCCGAGGGCAGGTCTTTCACTGCAATCATAGCATTTTCATGCTATGCTTTGCAGCTTTACTAGGGAATTGTAGGTGTGGTAGCTTCCCGTTGCTTTCCACACCGGTGAAGGATGAAGGATGATGATGATAATGATAAGGATGATGGCCATATGATTTCGGGGACCGTTTGGGCCTTAAAGTTTTCCTGACATTTGTCTTACAGGTGAAGAAAAACCCCGATAAAAACTTCACCCAGAAAAACTGCCCCGACCGGGGATCGAATCCGGGCCCGCTGCGTGACAAGGCAGCACGCTACCTCGAGACCACAGCGGTGGACTTATATATATATAACATGAACGGCAACATTTCAGGAATGAGTTCCTCATACAGAGAAAATAAAAAAGTGTATTACAACATGGGTCCGGAAATTGATAATTACAGAGTTATTCGAACTTTTATGAATGTTAGTACATGGCGACAAAAATGCAAGGGACTTGTTGGAGCGCTCTGTTCTGTCAGGTGAAATGTTCAAAGTGACCTCCTTGTGCCTCAATACAGGCATATTCTTCATTTTTGTACATCACAGCAGCCTACAATCAACAGAAAACAGACTGTCAATAACTACAGTAAACCTTAATAACTCAACATTCATAAAAGTTCGAATAACTCTGTAATTATCAATTTCCGGACCCATGTTGTAATACACTTTTTTTATTCTCTCCATATGAGCAACTCATTCCTGACAGCATCCGACAATCAACAGAAAACAGACTGTCAATAACTACTGTAAACCTTAGTAACCTAACATTCATAAAAGTTCGAATAACTCTGTAATTATCAATTTCCGGAGCCATGTTGTAATACACTTTTTTTATTCTCTCCATATGAGCAACTCATTCCTGACAGCATCCGACAATCAACAGAAAACATACTGTCAATAACTACAGTAAACCTTAATAACTCAACATTCATAAAAGTTCGAATAACTCTGTAATTATCAATTTCCGGACCCATGTTGTAATACACTTTTTTTATTCTCTCCATATGAGCAACTCATTCCTGACAGCATCCGACAATCAACAGAAAACATACTGTCAATAACTACCGTAAACCTTAATAACTCAACATTCATAAAAGTTCGAATAACTCTGTAATTATCAATTTCCGGACCCATGTTGTAATACACTTTTTTTATTCTCTCCATATGAGCAACTCATTCCTGACAGCATCCGACAATCAACAGAAAACAGACTGTCAATAACTACTGTAAACCTTAGTAACCTAACATTCATAAAAGTTCGAATAACTCTGTAATTATCAATTTCCGGACCCATGTTGTAATACACTTTTTTTATTCTCTCCATATGAGGAACTCATTCCTGAAATTTTGCCGTTGAGTTATGTTACACCCTGTATATATAATATTGTACTACTGCTATTGAAAAACAAATTTCTGTAATGTATATTCATTACCATTCATTAACACCTAGGATAATATAAGTACTGATATGAACTTTTTATTTTATTCACACTTGTCACCTAAATCAAGGATTAGGCCTTATGACCCGTTCCGTTTCGAACAAGTTATTCATGCCATCTCTTCGAGTTTGCCCTATGTTCCTTTTTCCTTTTGGATTATAGTGTACAGAAGCTTTCACTGTCCTCGAATCTGACATTCAATTTATAAATCACTTAGCTCAGCGTATAAGTTCGTAAAACATATAGTGGACCCGTGGACCTGTATGTGGTCTGTCCAGCTTGTTCTGTATTTTTGAACTATAGATGTAATTAAATATCCTAGTTTATTAATTAGATTTCATAGCCTCATCAAAAATAATTAGAAATACATTAAAATTTAAATTTCACCCAAAAACCTACCTTTTAAATCCCCAGCTCAAAGATTATGTTCAAATGTAGCATAGTGGTTAAGGCACTGAGCTACAAGCCGGAGGGTCGAGGGTTGAAGTCCCGTTGGGGTCAGGATTTTTAAACTGACCCAAACCCTCTGGCGGCACCATGGCCCTGGGGTCGACTCAGCCTCTAACGGAAATGAGTACCAGACGCTTGTTCTGGGGGTAAAGGCGGCCGTCACGCAGGGCTGACAACCCGGCTGACATAAAGTGCCGATTGTCTAGAAAAAGTGGGAGCCTTAACCCTTAAATTGGCAAAACACAAATTTCTTCTCTTAGTTATTTGAATGTGGCGGACCGCAGTGAAAACGGAATCTTGTGTAACTGTTATTATTAGGTATATTGTATAATTAGATATACATTTAAGTGGCTTATTTTTGTTCGTTTTCTTCTGATTTATTTAAAATATTAGATTAATTGAACTAACTGATGTATCCAAAAGGATACATTACGAATTTAAGGGTTAACCTCCTACTACCCCAAGGGCCTCCGGGCCTGTTGTGGGATCACTTTATTTATGTTCAAATAATTTATTTTCTTATCGTTGCTTGTTTATTTTTAAAATTTTATGTTTTATGTGGCTTATTCAGATGTTAGCAAAAGTTACCTCCGTTTTTTTGTGGATATTATAGTGTACATAAATGTAATGATCGATTAAGCGGCCTTTTTTACAATATCGTAAAGTACACAAATGAGACACAGTATGATATAAAGTATGATAAAGGTTTTGTATATTTTTTCTTGTAGTAACATCAATAATGTAAGGAAATTGTACATTTTTCATCTGCTATATCGGGAGGCTGTTGTATCCACGCTAAGTTCCCTGCTCAACACACATCTGCTATATCGGGAGGCTGTTGTATCCACGCTAAGTCCCTGCTCAACACACATCTGCTATATCGGGAGGCTGTTGTATCCACGCTAAGTCCCTGCTCAACACACATCTGCTATATCGGGAGGCTGTTGTATCCACGCTAAGTCCCTGCTCAACACACACTGCATGTAGATTTACTCAAGTACTTGCCAGAGTTTTCCAGTCCAAGTGTCTAATTCACTATGAAATGTTTAAATTCCAACAAAAAATTCATTAAGTCATTCGTTTGTACTCAAATATATCAGTGGGATTTTAAATTTAAATTGATTTTTGTTTATTTTCCTTAGTTTAAATTCGTCCATGTCCACCGCTGTGGTCTCGAGGTAGCGTGCTGCCTTGTCACGCAGCGGGCCCGGATTCGATCCCCGGTCGGGGAAGTTTTTCTGGGTGAGGTTTTTATCGGGGTTTTTCCTCACCTGTAAGACAATGTCAGGAAAACTATAAGGCTCAAACAGTCCCCGAAATCATATGGCTATCATCAACATCCTTAGCATCATCATCCTTTACCGGTGTGGAAAGCAACGGGAAGCTACCACACCTTCAATTCTCTAGTAAAGCTGCAAGCATAGCATGAAAATGCTATGATTGCAGCGAAGGACCTGCCTTCGGGCAGAATTACTATGGATGGAAATTCGTCCATTAGGTCAATGGGTAGTTTTAAGTATCCCACGCCTTTACAAGTACACGACCTGTCGGGAGAAGACACGACCTGTCAGGAGAAGACACGACCTGTCAGGAGAAGACACGACCTGTCGGGAGAAGACACGACCTGTCAGGAGAAGACACGACCTGTCAGGAGAAGACACGACCTGTCGGGAGAAGACACGACCTGTCAGGAGAAGACACGACCTGTCAGGAGAAGACACTACCTGTCAGGAGAAGACACGACCTGTCGGGAGAAGACACGACCTGTCGGGAGAAGACACGACCTGTCGGGAGAAGACACGACCTGTCGGGAGAAGACACGACCTGTCGGGAGAAGACACGACTTGTCGGGAGAAGACACGACCTGTCGGCAGAAGACACGACCTGTCGGGAGAAGACACGACCTGTCGGGAGAAGACACGACCTGTCGGGAGAAGACACGACCTGTCGGGAGAAGACACGACCTGTCGGGAGAAGACACGACCTGTCGGGAGAAGACACGACCTGTCGGGAGAAGACACGACCTGTCGGGAGAAGACACGACCTGTCGGGAGAAGACACGACCTGTCGGGAGAAGACACGACCTGTCGGGAGAAGACACGACCTGTCGGGAGAAGACACGACCTGTCGGGAGAAGACACGACCTGTCGGGAGAAGACACGACCTGTCGGGAGAAGACACGACCTGTCGGGAGAAGACACGACCTGTCGGGAGAAGACACGACCTGTCAGGAGAAGATTTTAAAATGTGGATTAATGCATACTTTTTGTCAACACAAGGATATGAAGGACTTCCGCGGCTATGTGATCAGCACATTATCAGGGACATAGCCAAGAAAACAAGAACATTTAAGTCAAGTCTCATAAGTTTATACACTTACAAAAGAGAATTATGATAGGTTAATTATGATGGACAAGTGGTATTAAGGGATTACTCGGGCCTTAAATTTTCCCGACATTAGCATTAAAGGCGAGGAAAAATTTCGAAAAAATCTTAATCCATAAAATTCGTCCCGACTGAGGTTTGAATCTGGGCCCTCTACATATTGAGGCAATGACTTTATCGCCAAACCATAGCGGTGGACTAAATTTATTGTTATTAATAAAAAACCGAGCGGTTAAGGTAGGAAGTCTTGGCGCAGAGCTACGGGACTTGCGCTGGTTCGAGTCTCCATGGGGGAAGACATTTTCTCATGGTGTTTCGGCCAGTATGGGACCGGTGTCCACCCAGCATCGTGAGGCTCCGGGTTGAGGAACCAGCTATAACGGCTGGGGGACTCGACATGCTAACCACATGTCACCCCTACACTGGCTGTTGATCATCTACCTCTGTGATTGACACATGTGGATGTGAAGGGCCAGCAGCCGGCTGGTAAAAGGGCAACCGCTGAAAAGTGGAAAGACCCTCAATCGGAATTTAATTATTTCGGTTAGTTTAAGAGTTCCTAACTGTGAATGATAAAATAATGAGTTCAATTTCTAAATTGGATATATCAGAAATTTTCTTCAAACGTATCTTCATTTCGTTAAAGATGAAAAAGTTAGCTATCTAGTTATATTTGTGCATTGCAATGACTATTGTCCAGCTCTGTTGTCTCGAGGGAGCGTGCTGCCTTGTCACGCAGCGGGCCCGGGTTCGATCCCCGGTCGGGACAAGCTCCTAGGTGAGGTTTTATTCGGGGATTTTCCTCACCTGTAAGACAAATGTCAGGAAGCTCAAGGCCCAACGGTCCCCGAAAATCATCCGGCCATCATCATCCTTCACCGGCGTGGAAAGCAACGGGAAGCTACTACACCTGTAATTCCCTAGTGAAGCTGCAAAGCGTAGCATGAAAATGCTACGATTGTAGTGAAGGACCTGCCCTCGGGCAGAATTAATATAGATGTATGGATGGACAAGGACTATTGTTATTCCAACTTGTCCAAAAAATGTTGTACTAAAAATACATAAATTGATGATTCTTCCAGTTACATTACATGGATGTTAAACATTGCCTCTTACTTTAAAAGAAGAGAAAATATAAGTATTTGAGAATAAAATACTTGGACTTTCTTGGACCAAAAAGAGACGAACAGACAGCTGAATAGAGAAAATTACATATTTACTCCTACAGTATTAAAAAAGGTTATGAAATATTTGGGGGTCCATAATTCTGTATAGAAGAATGAAACTTTATGAGTAGGACCTACTTTACAAAATTATGGATACCCCAAACATTTCGTAACGTAACTATTTATTAACACTATAGGAATAAATATGCATATTCTTCGCTAACAATAACTATGCTATATTTATGGTAAACTAGTTGTAATAGGAACTGTTAGTCTAGTAGACACGGTGGACAAGTCATATGGTACGAATGGGGAATGAAAGACACGTACGTAGGCCCAGTAGACCAAGAGTGAGGTGGGAGAATAACATTAACCATGACATGAGGGAGGTGAATAATACTGAGAATGAGATTAAATTATTGTCGCAGGATAGATATGTATGGAGACATTGAGTCCATGCTGGTATAAACCTTCGGGGTAAGTACCTTAAGAGCCAATTAGTTATTTCGTTAGTTGTATTACACATTATCATAAGTAATGCCACGAGTGATTTCCAAATTCACGACTCACGAAGTGAGGAGTGAATTTATCTAGAGAATTTGGAAATCAAGAGTGGCATTTGTTAGGACTATTTAACGAATAAAATTAAGCTGTTTACTCACAAATCATTATTTAACTATAGTTATTTTAAAATATTTATATATTTAATGTAAACGGCGATGTTTGAAAACAAATGAGAAACGATAGGTACGCTTCTACTGCTTCATTTGTTTATCACTGCAACCAGATCATACTATTTATTGCCAAAGGAACGCAATATTGTAAGGAGGAGCTTTCTTTAATATGGTAATTATAACACTGATAAATATTTGGTGAAACACGACTCTGATTGGTTGTAAAACAGAAATCATTGAAACGTGATTGGTCATTGACTCCCATTTGGGGCATGAGTTAAATAGTCAATAAAATCCAAATCACCAAACCATAATATTAAAGTCAAACGTGTTTCGATAGCGAGGCCATCATTAACAAGATTAGTTATCGATTGAATCAAACAATGACTATTTTAATATTTTGGTTTGGTGATTTGAATTTTATTGATGATATGTAAAACATTATCACAAAGAAGATCCTATTTATTAATATATATATATATATAGTTGATTGATGGGGGAAAAAAATAGAACAAGTGTCTGATTTCTCATACTTAGGAAGTGTATTTGCAGAACATAAGAGTGATATTGTTTCAAAATTACAAAAATATAATACAATGAATGGGGTAATAAGAAGACTTTTGGTAAACAGATGAGAACTGATAACAAAACTAAGTTTACTTAATATCACATCAAAAGCTGCTCTAAAATACGGGAGTGAAATTTGAATTCTAAATAAAATAGATTCTCATAAACTTATAGTAAGCCAATTGCACTTCTTACGTTCACTGTTAGGAATTAATAGACTGGATCACCAAAGGAACACTATTATCAGAGGAAAACTTGGAGTACAAAGTTTAGATGAAGATATAGAAAAATACCAACAAGAATGGAAAAATCATCTGAGAAGAATGGAAAGTAATAGACTTCCAAAATTAGCATTCCGATATACTCCAACTGGACATAGGGACCAAGGAAAACCAAGACCATATTCGTTAGGTTTACCGTCACAGGTCAAATGACCTAAACGGATTTGTTCATGTTGACGATAATGAGTTTTTCTTTACTTCCCTAAAAATTTGTCAAATATGCGTGCGACATGAAATATCGTGCGACAGAGAAGGGAATAAAACCTTTTGATTTAAATTGTACGTCATATTTCAGCTTAACGACTGCACGTAAACATTAATTAATTATCAAAATTCGCTTTGTACCAGCAAACAAATGACATCCAGTAACCTTGTCAAAACATGTACAGTATTTTATACATTAACCTTCTTCTTTATCTCAGTTTAACATCTCCCCTTATAGTAGGTACTTTTCACATGTCATATGTCATCCAGGATTTAACATGGCACTACGTGTCGGTAGAAAGATTTTCAATTGTGCATCACACATGTATTTTTTGACCATACAAGGACATGGAGAGCCTCGCTGAAAGAGAGATCAGCTCAATGTCAGGGCCACCTCCGAGACAAACAACATTAAGATGAAACACAAAGACTTTCAAACTAAGCATAGCGAATATGATAATGATAATGTGATTATGATGGCCGGATGGCGTTCGGGCACAGGTTGGGCCTTAAAATTGCTGACACAAGTTAGGAAAAAAAAACCGAAAACTATCACCCAGGAAACCTCTCCCGACCGTGCATGTTGCGTACGAGGCAGAGACGCAACCCCGAGATCACAGCTACACTTTAATCTCTTAAGGGCGCCCGGTACTAATTTCCTTGCAATTTGGTTGAAAAATATTCAACGTACAAAAAATAATGTTTTCGACTTATTGTTAAGTTACGTGCATGAAAATTATGTTTTAATTAAACGAGTTTTCCTGAACATAGTGGCTCTCTGGTTAACATAGTGGCTCTCTGGTTAACATAGTGGCTCTCTGGTTAATGTTTAGACATATTTCTTCATGAGTAATTAAAAATAGTAAACACATTAAAATAAAAAATCCAACTTTTTTATTGTCTTGGTGCAATTTTCTCAAAAACTACTTATCCAATTGTTTCCAAAATTAATATGTTATTGTCCATTGTTCATTTGACAATAATAAGGTTTGATTGTGTTCAGATATGGATTGTGATTTATTTTTAAAACATTTGAATACCAACAATTTTGCATACTTTTTTAAATTTCGATCACTATCAATAGCACAAATATAAATTTACTTTATTTATTATACACCTCTTTAAACTGCATATCCGTGTCAAAAATTATTGTCCTATATTTCATAGCTTCAGAGAAAATTGTACCAAAATATGAAAAAATACAAGTTACGGGAAAATGCAAAGAAAAATAATTAAAGATGTGCGCGTTAGCAGAACACAAAAAAATGAATTTTTATGGGTTTAAATATCCAAAATCGACAAAATAATATTACAAATCGATAAACTAGACTTCCTGAATTTTTTGAAGCAAAGAGAAAAAAAAATAGATTTTTTAACCCAAATAAGTACTGAGTGCTCTTAAGTCAAAATGAATCTTACATTAGATGTTTATTGATATAGACTGGTGGAGTTAAACATATGTTACAATAAAATACAACAATCACAATAATATTTTAAAATAAGACACTAATACACATGATGATGTTGTTGATAACTAGAATTTAAACGGAATAAAAGATACACAAAGCAAGATAAATTATACAGTAGACGGCAGTATATAATATACGTATATGAAAATACAAAATAATCAACAATGAGCTAATCTATCGGTTATATATATATATATATATATATATATATAATGTCAGATTAAAATATTAATGAAACTTACGACTACTCTTATAAAATAAAATAAAATAAAAATTAATTGCTATAATAATGCTATTTATGAGGTTTTTATGTTAGTTTCTAATTAAATAACTCTTCAACTTGTTTTATAATTATGTAGTTTTACAGACTATGACAAGGAGGAAGAGAATTCCGTGTTCTGGCAAGTGAAACTCTAAAAAGATTGTGAGCAATATGTAGTGTGATGATGAGGAATATAAAGGACAATGTGCTGATGGGATCGCGTGGCTAAATGATTTTCACTAGTGTCCAAAATTAAAGCACAAACTGAAATTTCATCTTTGTGGGTTTATTATGCCAGAAAATAGTATAAACAAGTGATACGAAAGTATAAACAACCGGAAGAATAAAGAAAGTAAACAGCTGCAACTAAAGGACAATACGCACACACTATTGAGTAACACTAAGAACTTAGGACTGGAAGTAAATATCAATAAAACTAAATATATGGTCACACGTAGAAATACATTATATAATGGAAATGGACAGCTAATGACAAATGAGGGAAATTTTGAGGAAGTGGCTGAATTCAAATACCTAGGAACAATTATCACAAATAGGAATGAGATGCACAAAGAAATTAAACATAGGCTCAATTATGGAAATGCGTGTTATTATGCATTGCAGAGACTCTTGATGTCCCAACTCCTTTCAAAAAACGTTAAGCTGAAGATATATAAAACTATTATTCTACCAGTTATATTATATGGGTGCGAAACATGGACTCTTACTTTAAGGGAGGAAATGAGATTATGAGTATTTGAGAATAAAGTTCTTAGGAACATTTTTGGACCAAAGAGAGATGAACAAACAGGTGAATGGAGAAGACTACATAACAATGAGCTACATGGTCTTTATAGGAAGCCAGATATAATAAGAACAGTTAAGTCTCGTAGACTGCGTTGGGCAGGACGTTTGCACTTATGGGGAATGAAAAACTTGCATGGAAGCTTCTTGTAGGAAAGCCAGAGGGAAAACGCCCAGTTGGTAGACCAAGAATGAGGTGGGGGAATATCATTAACTATGATTTGAGGGAAGTAGATTATACAGGGAATGATTGGAAAACATTATCTCAGGATAGGGATGTATGGAGAGCTTATGTCCGCGCGGCCATGAACCTACGGGTTGTCAACCTACGGATCGAAGTGCCAGTGAGTAAGTAAGTAACATTGGTGCATACCAGTGAAAAAATGTCCCTTTTTTTTTTCAAAATTAGTGAATATCAAACACATCCAGAAAACAGGTTAGTGTGTTCAGTATTGGATGTGACCACCTCTGGGAGCAACACAGGCTTCACAACGGCGTGGCATGCTGCGAATAATGTCATCAATCTCATTTTGAGGCAATAACGCCTATTCTTCCTCTAGAGCAACTCGCAAGGCCTGCTGGATGTTCATGTGAAGCAACCTGTCTCCCTAGTGCATCCCAGACATGCTCTATAGGATTCAAATCGGAAGAGCGAGCAGGCCAATCCATGCGTGCAATATCTTCAGTTTCCAGGAACTTGTCAACCACCTGTGCTCTATGAGGACGAGTATTATCATCCATCTGTAAGAAGTCTGGGTCCACAGCACCGCGAAACAACCGCACATGAGGTGCCAAGATCTCGTCATGATACCTTGACAGCAGTTTAACCTTGTCGATGTACACGTACAATTTCATGAAGAGGTGTTCGAGTAGTCAACAGAATTCCTGCCCACACAATTACTGAACCACCTCCAAATTGGTCTCTTTCCACAATGTTTGAGTCTCGAAATCGTGTTCCAAGTTCTCTCCAGTTGTGAATTCGTCGATAATAATTTTCTAGACTAAATCTGGACTCGTCTGTGAAGAGAACATTGGCCCACTGTTCGATCGTTCAGTTGGCATGTTGATGGCTCCACTCTAGACGGTCTCTTCTTTGAATACGCGTCAGGGGTACACATACAGCAGGTCTCCGACAATAAACGCATCTATGCCGAAGCCGTCTGTACACTGTTTGTCTCGATACAACTGTTCCAGTGGATGCTGTTAGGTCAGATGTCAGTTGTCGTGCAGTACTACGGCGGTACCGTCTTGCCCTTAGAGCCGAATAACGGTCCTATCTTTCCGACGTCAATCTAGGTCGTCCTTGCCCTGGTCTTCGGGATACATTTTCGGACACTAAACACTGTTGCCACATCCACGAAACAACAGAACGATTCACATTAAGCCATCTGGCCACATCAGCTTGACTCTGTCCCGCTTCCATTCTTCCTATGGCCCTCTAACGAAGATAATCTCTAGGCGGCTTCTCTGTGCCATACTCTACCCGCAGTAAATGTTTACACAGCAAACATTGATATTGGACTAAGCAATAAACACTATACTCCAGTGCCCTGTTTTGATAGGTGCACTGACGTCGTCATTTGCATGGTTTTAAGATGGCCGGAATGCCATCTGCAGTTCAGAACAGGACTGTACTGACATATGTTTACGTTTTATATGAATAAATAGTGAATTAGACATAGGAAATAGAAATACCAGTTTGTTGCTTTAATTTTGAGCACTAGTGTACATGAGAGTGTCTAACGAAGCGGCGTGTGATAAGTATTTGCATGATGATATGATATTTGAAGAGAAAAATTATACGCTCAGACCGGGACTTGAACCCGGGACCCTTGGTTCTCTAGACCAAGTGCTCTACCAACTGAGCTACCTGAGCAAGTACCGATCTAAACGCAAATCTTTCTCTATATACATTGTAATTCCCATCCACCAAATGCTGTGAAGCCATGCTTCTATCTTGCAAATGGCGGCAATTCCCAAATATGTCTTCTTAATAAAGGAGCCGCCATTTGCAAGATAGAAGCATGGCTTCACAGCATTTGGTGGATGGGAATTACAATGTATATAGAGAAAGATTTGCGTTTAGATCGGTACTTGCTCAGGTAGCTCAGTTGGTAGAGCACTTGGTCTAGAGAACCAAGGGTCCCGGGTTCAAGTCCCGGTCTGAGCGTATAATTTTTCTCTTCAAATATGATTTATCCATCATTGAGATGTACGAAATCAATAATTAAAAAAATGATGATATGGGTTGATTTTTTTACTATTCTGTAAAAAACTCAAGATCGCTATTATTAGTTTTATAATGAAGTTATATAACATAACTATACCATTTACTTCATGTATAGTATAAATGTATGGATGAATCGTGTGTCTTGATTCATAAGTGGCCACATCTTTGAGTCACTCATACAGGCAGTTCCTTCATGTCAAATTGTATTCCTGTAAGCCCCGAGAGGCGTGAGCCACGTGAAAGTACGTATAAAGGGAGATATTAAATG